>CM044890.1:7418338-7915493 GCA_024500025.1 Syzygium aromaticum
TCTCTCTCTACCATATTAACTTAGAAATCGTATTACTCAAACCAAAAACGTTTCTTAATCTTGGTTCTTTTCAGTCTCCTGCGGGAGTTTTCCGAGACTTTTAACAGCTTTTGCCAAGACCAATAGTTTTGGTCCATTGCTCTAATAAAACTATCTTACAATTATCTTTAAATCTGCTAGAGTTGATGATATTTGGATGGTAAGACAATGGCAATACTTTACTCTTGTCCAATTGAAGTTCTATAATTGAGAAGCCACTTATAGGGGAAAACTAAAAACTACTACCAGAATGACATAAGGTTGCTCCCGACATCATATTTACGCAGGCAATTCCAAGAGAAGCAAGGAACTACGAGCTCGGAGAAGCCCGATACTATGTGGTGCTCGTGTGGAACGCGATCATTTGTCAATTCTTTTTCTTGGGAGCCATAGGAGTCATCTTCTGTGCTTCCTCTCTATTCTCAGGAATCATCATCGCTGTTCTTCTCCCGGTCACCGAGATCCTAGCCATCATATGCTTCCAGGAGAAGTTCCAGGCGGAGAAAGGCGTGTCCCTCGCCCTCTCGCTCTGGGGCTTTGCTTCATACTTCTACGGTGAATTGAAACTTGCCAAGAAGGAAAAAGAAGCAAGAGCAGAGCAGAAGCAAGTTATACCTCCAGAGACCCAAATGCATCAATTTGGCCCTCCCTGATGACAAAAAATGAAAGACATGGCTCATACTTATCTTGCTGTTATAGTATGTTGTAATTTTGGCCCTGAGAGTATTCGTATGAAAGTAACAAGAAGGCCTTCTATATTATTTACGAGGTGATTACTGTCAACCTGTAATTGCATACTGTCTCACAGTGCTGCCGTTAGTGATCTACATGGCACCTCCTTAACCTTCAATTGCATACTTATTTTATAGAATAACTTCAACTCATGTTAATTAACTAGGGTTATAATTATGATATAAAGTAACTAGAATTAGAACACTATAACATTTATGATCTCATGATATAATTTGATAAGCTAAGTTCAATGTCACAATTTAATAGCATGTGAGTTATTATTTGAGTGACAAATGGCATGATTTGGATTAAAAAGATGAAGATATTTGATTGGAAAAAGAGAGACCATCATTGGCCAAGTAAAATGCATGAATGAGGAATATTATTTGAGAAGTAATCATTTCAAGCAATAACGAGAAAGATGGAGAAGACATTGCCTTGTGTTTCTCATGAGTTAAAGGCAATAGATATCAGTTAACTAAGCTTAAAAGCCACAAGCGCATTGGGGTTAAAAACATTTGACAAAGAACAAAAGGTTACAAGTGGTATAATTTGAGTAGCTAAATGAAAATAAGATCACCCAAGTAGATGCATAAATGAGAATTAGTTAACCGGGCGGTTCCCGGTTCTAGGGTGAGAATCGCCCACCCGGACCATGCTCACCCCTAGTTTTCCCTTCTGCCATATCTACTTTTGTCTCAATGTCAACGGCTGAAGCCACATAAAGATGAGAACACCGAACTCCATAGCATTACATGTGACAAACTTTAAATTTACCTTTCTCCCTCTCGGCCACAAGGGCAATTATTCACTACACCTGAATTTATACTTGAATTCCATCAAGCTCTTATAACGTTTTAAGTTTCGTCATGTCTTGAGATCGTGTGGCAATCATGCTGCTTCTGTGGTTCGGTATATGTCGAAAGCCACTGTAGTGCACTGCAAGCATGGCAAATGAGCTGTTTCTACACAGCCTGTTGCGATGGCTAAGTCCTCTCCATACTAACTCAGCAAATCTGGAAGCGCCTCTTGTTTCAGTTAAACCTGAGAGTTGCATGGGAATTGTTCTCAGCTGCCTTCACAAGACACCTGCTCTCAAGCCTGTGAAGACCTCGGCTTTTGAAATTTCCCAGTTCTGTAATGATGTTATCAAGCAGTTCATGCACCACATTAATATGTCCAGAATCTGCAATATCAATGTGGGGATCTTAACGTGGATAGAGAGCCGAAGAGGTTTTCTAATGTCAGCCTATGATCATGGTATGAGTTACCTTGAATATGGATGTCCAGAGCTAGACAGACGATGAAGATCACTTTGTGCATGGTAGTGAAACTTTGCTTCGCCAGTGCAAGCTTCCCTGCTCTTCATGGTTATGTAGATTCCAGAAGTGAGGCGAACTGAGAAAGTTGGGGCGTTTTATGGTTAACCTGTATCATCTGACTTTGGTTACAAAAAAGCTACTATGATGAGATGACGAATATTTACACTGCTTAGTATTTATATTTTGGGTATACTAGTATAGTTTATTATTTAATAAATTTCATTAAGGAATGATGGAATAGAATTAAAAAAGAAAAGATAAAAAAAGGGAGGGAAAAATAATAAAAATAACAAGTAAATAAAAATGAAGCAAGCGAGAGAGTTCGAAGCGTTATACTTTACAGAATCGCAAAGATAAATAATCATGTTTTCTTGCTCTTACCAAATTTGACATTCGGTCTGTCTACCTCTATAACTTGTTCACATTTCTTGTCATGGTCGAGCCTATAGCTTTGGAATGCTGCAATGAATTCTTATGCTTTTTAAGATTTAGATCGTATAATAATCATGAATTTATTAGTGGAGGATATCTCCATTTGTGATTTCTTTAGCAGTGGATCGTAAGTGATTCTCACCATCTTTATTTGTGTAATTTTAGATTCATTTACATCGATATGCTGTTCATACCAAATAATGGATATATGAAGATATAAAATATTATTACTGACATTTGATGAATTTCCTTACCAAAAAAAAAATATTATTACTGCAATTCACCAAATAATGAATAGGATATTTCAGACAACCAAATGCAGATTTAATACTTTTTCAGTAATTGTCCTGATGTAATATCTAGTAAATTTGCACTTGACTATGTCAAAACAAAACCGACTTAACAACTTCTCTCAAGAAATTCTTTAAAAATGAAAACGAGAAGAAATGTGAATGAATTAGATAATAATGAAAGATTTAGATTCAAACAATTAATCTAGTATGTGCTAAACTTTCTCCTTTAGATTAAACCCGTCAAATGGGTGGGTTGGATTGAGTTGAAAATGCTCCAATCCAAATTGACCCATTTAACCCGTTTTGACCCATTTCTATGCAATACAAATTCAGTGACCTGTACACATTCTAACACATATCCGACATAACCTATATTGCTAAAATACTTTCATATTTAATCCAATTTAGGAAAACTCATCCCCAAACCGAGATGAGAGTGCGGAGTGAGCGAGAGCAAGATTAAGTGAGGGTAATAGAGAGTCAAGAAGTGAATTTGATATAGGTTGGGAATTCATTTAATACCTATATTTATTTTGGGTTTTGCTATCATAAACCCATTTATGACACATTCATTAAATATAATTAACACATATGACAACTCAGTCCATCAAATATTGATTAGAAATGAGTTTATTACCCCGGTTCTATTTAGAATGAACAAACCATCGCCTTCTGCTAAACATTTAATCCCAGGAGATCAAAAAGAGAGAGAGCAAGCTTTGTAACGGTTGAAACTATGGAAGGTCCCCAGGGCAAAACCCTAAAGCGCCTCCTTCTCGCACTAAACTGCGCCATGCTCTCCCTCGGCACATGCGGCGGCCCGCTCCTCATGCGCCTCTACTTCATCCGGGGTGGCGCCCGCGTGTGGCTCTCCAGCTGGCTCGAGACGGGTGGCTGGCCGATCATCTTCCTCCCCCTCGCGGCAGCCTACTTCTACCGCCGCTCTGCTGAGGGCCCCTCCGCCCGCCTCATCCTAATGGACCCCATCCTCTTTGCCGCCTCGGTCGTCATCGGGCTTCTCACGGGCCTCGATGACTACCTCTACGCGTACGGCGTAGCCCTGCTCCCCGTCTCGACGTCGGCCCTGCTCATTGCCACGCAGATGGCCTTCACAGCTGGGTTCGCGTTCCTGCTGGTGAAGCAGCGGTTCACGTCGTACTCGATCAACTCGATATTCCTGCTGACTATGGGGGCAGGGGTGCTGGCGATGCACACGAGCAGCGACCAGCAGGCGGGGGAGTCGAACAGGGCATACTACGCGGGGTTCTTCATGACGCTCGGGGCGGCGGCGCTGTACGGGTTCGTACTTCCGCTGGTGGAGCTGACGTACAAGAAGGCCAAGCAGGCGGTCACTTACTCGCTGGTCTTGGAGATTCAGCTGGTGATGTGCTTCTTCGCCACCGCTTTCTGCACCGTCGGCATGCTGGTCAACAAGGACTTCCAGGTTCTCGCTCTCTCTCAACCTGGACCCTTCCACATGGATTAGGTTTCATCACAATCATTGGTCATGCTAAATCCACGTCGATTTCATGTAAAATCCAATATTATCTTAGAAATCGGATTACTCTAACCAAAATTATTATTCGGACAATATTTTCCTAAAAACAATTTATTACAAAGAGTAATATTTTTATCGTTCATTAAAATATTTAGACATAAATTATCGTCGATTATAAAAACTTTTTTCATCATTTAATTCGAAAAATATTTCTTGAAATTATTCATTTTTAGCATAAGAAACGGAGTATAAATCTTGCTCTTTCTTTTTTTTAGTCTCTTTTCATGAGACTTTAACAGCTTTTGCATAGATCAATAGTAATAATGGTCGATTGCTTTAACAAAACCATCCTGCAAAATTATCTTTTGAATCTGCTGGAGTGGATGATATTTGCATTGTAAGACAGTGACATTACTTCAGTCTCGTTCCATGGAAGCACCATAACTAAGAAACCACTGAAATGGGATGACATAAGACTATGATCAGAATCACATAAGGTTGCCCCCGACTTTATGTTTACGCAGGTGATTCCTAGAGAAGCAAGGGACTATGAGCTCGGAGAAGCCCGATACTACATGGTCCTCGTGTGGAACGCGATCATCTGGCAGTTCTTTTTCTTGGGAGCCATAGGAATCATCTTCTGTGCCTCCTCTCTATTCTCAGGTATCATGATCGCCGTGCTTCTCCCAGTCACTGAGATCCTTGCCGTCATATGCTTCCAGGAGAAGTTCCAGGTGGAGAAAGGCATGTCCCTCGCCCTCTCGCTCTGGGGCTTCGCTTCGTATTTTTATGGAGAATTCAAACTTGCCAAGAAGGAAAAAGAGAGAGCAGCAGCGGATTGGACCTCCAGAGACCAAAATGCATAAAAAAAAAAAGGCCTTCCCTGGAGGCAAAAAATGAAAGACATGGTTCATACTTAGCCTGCTGTTGTGGTCTGTACTTTTGCCATCCTAGACAGTTCGATTTGTAACAACGTGAGGGAACAGAATAAAAAATCCATTCTAGAAAAAGAACGAGTTAAAGAAAACAAAACAGAACTGTAAATCGTTATTGCGGATCTGTGTTGCTTCTTATATACATGCTATAATGTAAAGTGGTCTGTTTGATTGTCTAATACATCCAACACCAAAATTTGGAGCTGCACTGCATGGAGACTCTGCTTTGGGCAGGAAACCAGCAATCTAGTGATGAGCAAGACAGAGGGACAATGACGAAAGCCATGGAGTTTCGGAATAAACCTCTTTGCTTTTTCATTTGTTTGCCCTCTTGTTTATGTTTCTCCCTTTTCATTGAAGTTGGATAGACGGAATTGACCAAAGAGAATCTTATCACATCTAATACGGTCGTGCTAATTGAGACAATGACATGGAATTGCCAGACCGATTGAAGGAGCTGATCAACAAATAAGTTCACATAATAAATCCGAGAATCCAATGTAAGACAGACACATTACTGAAATTTCTCTGCACAAGGTGTGGGTGGATTGTTCATGTTAGTTCAAGTCATGCATGATTGAGCCTAGTTTTGAAAATTAATTACCACAGCCACAGAGACAGCTACAAGATGACATTTGACTAGTTTGAACCAAAAGACATGATGGAGTGGACTTCTTTTCTCTGGTAAATGAAATCGTCTTTCTCTGCAATTTACCTCAAGCTGGCATATTTAGCAATTAGCAGCCATTCTGGTCTAGACAACAAAAAAGGAAGAACAGAAAGCAATTCTCAGGCAATTAAATTCAGTTTATCACAAATTCGTGTCTTAATGCCCATTAATCTCTGATATTTTTTCCCCTATCCTTCACCATTATTTATATCGGGTGTTTTTTGCGGGGACATGCATGTGATGTTGATCGGCCTGACTAGGAAAGAGCATCGTGATCGTCCTGAGAGTATTATAGTGAAGTTGTGTCGACTAGGTTCCTAGTTCATTGAATGGAACGCTCATTTAATAGATTGATTGATAAGGTGAGTTGATTATCTCTTGTTGATTAGAGTTTGAGCACTCATTGTTTCTAAAACGGTACTTTTTTTGCTTCAGAACGGATTTAGCAGCAACTTAGATTATGGTGCCATGTGGCAAATTTCTCTTCATCAATGCTGTCCCACAGGTTCGGCACCCTGGTCCATCAGCACATTGTGACCTTAACGAGTGTAAATTAACAGCGCGATTGTTGCTAATTCGTGGTAACTCAGACTTCACACGCATCAACTCTGTCACATCAGACCACTGAGGAAGAATCTTGCTTCCTCTCATTTTGCAGGAAAATAGAATAGAGTGAAAAAGAGACGAACAAAAATATCATGTCAGAGGAGAGTTTAAGTTTTATTTGCCTATGTGACTTCTATCTTCTGTAAAAGGATTAAAAGCTCCATGATCAGTAATCGTTCAGCTTTTCTGATGTCAATTTCTGTTGTATAGCAATTCATTCTAACAAGAACTCCATCACTCTACGTGTCTGGATTTGAATGGAGAGCTTCAACATTTCTGAGCAAACATTCTCTGATTGTCATTGCAACGTGCACTATGCTTATTCACGTTAGATAGAGTAATATAACGCAAGCACACATTATGCTTTATTATCATAAGCTGGACATACTACACAATAGTCTGCAGTCCCTCTAAAGCTGTCCTATAGAATTTGGAAAAGATCATTTCGATGAAGCGACGCACATCTTGTGGAACCCAGAATTGAGCTCTATCAGTTTATCCCAAGGTGGCACGCATTCCTTGATGACAGGTAGCTCCAGAAACCTCTTAAACCAAGCATCGAGCGAAGGCATGTTCTCAGCATCGATGAGACTGGTGTCAGTGATTTCCTCGACAATTCGAGCCCAACAACCAATCCAGCCGGTAGCAACGTCCACAAAGTTTATTGTCTTGCCTCCAAAGAACAGCTTCCCCTCCGGTCCGCTCTCCAGGGTCTCTCGAGCTTCTAACACAAGCTTCTGTTGCTCCTCGCCTTCGCTGCTGAACACAGCCATAATAGCCGGCACACACTGAGACAGGAACCGTCCATGTATTAGAGATCGACTTGTGATGACAAAATGTTCTTTCAATCATTAGCATTACAATTTCGGGTTGGTACTTCACATCTACTATACTTTCAAGAATGGAGCTCCACTATGCGCTTGGTTCAAAAAGATTGACCCCAAAGCATCCTACGAAGATTACTCTCGATAAATGCATTACTCATCAATGATTTAAATCACATAGTGATGAAAACCACGAAAGATAAATAGTAAGGCCGGCACTAGATTGAGCGGAAGAAGCACTCATTACTTTACCTTCTCATCCGCGAACTTGGCCCAGAATCACGCTCTTGCTCTCTCAGAGGGATCCTGGGGAAGGAGAGGGCTCTGCTTCCACGTCTCGTCAATGTATTCAAGTATCACGAGGGACTCCCCGATCGGCTTCCCGTGGTGGACGAGAACCGGGACCTTCTTGTGGACCGGATTGCACTGCAATAGCAGAGAGCTCTTCTTGTTGAGGAGATCCTCTTCCAAGTAGTCACAAGGGATTTGTTTCAGCTTCAATGTCCATCTCACTCTCAGTGCATACGGGCTCCCCCCCAGAACCCAAGTAACGTCACCTCTCCTCCATCGGCCATTGTTGGTTTGTATCAAAGCAAATGTTGACCCACACCTGTTATTTATTCGGGGATTGCATGATCAAGCTCTGTTTTGACTATTCCTCAGACAAATGAAGGTGAAAAAATCTGCTTCTTAAGTATGAAAAGTCTTCGACCAAGAAAAAAAGTACGAAAACTACTAGCTTTATTGATATTTATATGGTCAACTTTGGTGGGCTGAGTTAAGTCTTGCTTGACTTGTCCTCGAACGGATGATGCGTCGAAAAATCTAAGTATGTTGCGTAACGTGGAAGGTTGCTCTACCAATTCCGGATCAATTTGAGATTATCAATCTCTAGCATTGCTGAAGGATTCTCCCACTGGTCTACCCCAACTTTATCACCTTAGGCTGATGTTTTTGGTATGGTATTGGTATTTGCATTGGTCTACCCCATTTATAGAGTTTGGTAAATGATATGATATATAACATAAGATATGGATATATATGACATTTGATGGAGTGTTTTGGTATATTTTGAATAAGATCAATCAAATGTGAATTGTATGTAAACATTTCAAGTTCAAAAAGAGAAAAACTCATCATCTTCTTGACGATGAACGATTGATTGAATAAGAAGATGATCACGCGTGACCACCTCGACATGGGTACATCATGGGTGTGCGACCACCTCAAGATGATCTCCGATGCCCTTGCCCAAGGATGAATAGTTATGGTTGATTGCTCTGATAAAACTATTCCACAATTGTCTTTTCAATCTGCTGGAGTGGATGATATTTGGATGGTAAGACAGTGACAATACTGTAGTCTCTTTCGATTGACGTTCTATAATTAAAAAAACATTGAAAGGTGAAAAAAAAAAAAACTATGACCAGAATGACATAAAGTTGGTCCCGACATTATGTTTACGCAAGTGATTCTTACAGAAGCAAGGAACTACGAGCTCAGAGAAGTCCGATACTATGTGGTGCTTGTGTGGAACGTGATGATTTGTCAATTATTTTTCTTGGGAGCCATAGGAGTCATCTTCTCTGCCTCCTCTCTATTCTTAGGAATCATTATCGCTCTTCTTCTCCCAGTCACCGAGATCCTAGCCTTCATAAGCTTCCAGGAGAAATTCTAGCCAGAGAAAGGCGTGTCCCTCACCCTCTTGTTCTGCGACTTTACTTCATACTTCTACGGCGAATTAAAACTTGCCAAGAAGGAAAGAGAAGCAGCAGCAGCAGCAGGTTAGACTTCCAGAGACCGAAATGCATTAACAAGGGCTTCATGGCAAAAAATGAAAGACATGGTTCATACTTAGCCTACTGTTGTATCTGTCATAATTCTAGCCTAAGAGTGTCATATGAAAGTAACAAGAGGGCCTTCTACATTATCTACGAGGCGATTACTGTCAGCCTACAATTGCATACTGTCCCACAGCACTACCATTAGTGATCTGCATTGTAGCATAATTTATCAAGTCCATTTTTGCCATCTTAGAAACATGGATTGGTAACAATGTGAGGGGAAAATTGTCCAAAAAGTCCTAAACCTATTACACTTTTACCAATTCAGTCCTAAACATTTTCACTTCTTGCCAATTGAGTCCATTCAGCCAACCTAAACCTCTTCACTTCTTGTCAATTGAGTCCATTCAGCCAATTTTGGCCGTCCAGAGCTGATGTGGACGCCAACTGGCGGTGGCAGTCTAGCCAATGCTGACATGGCAATTTTCATGAGCGCACGAAGCATATTGAAGTAAATTGCCATTTTGTGCGAGAATAGATTCAAAACAAGGGCATAACACTTCAATACACACAGACTGAAGACCAACTTGCAAATATTTTTACTAAGTCATTGCAGGGCAATAGAGTGATTATTTTGTGTAACAAGTTGGGGATCTTTGATGTTTATGCCCCAACTTGAGGAGGAGTGTAGAAAGGATAATTTAGTCTTTTCCATAATTAGTGAACCTTAATGCTTATTTTATATAGGGAAAAAACCACCAAAAACCCCAAATTTTATCATATATGATACATTTACCCCAAACTTTTTTTTGTGACACAAAAAACCCCAAATTATACTATTTGTGACACATTTACCCAATTATACTTTAGTTCATGGGCATTTTCGTCTTTTTTGCTTTTTCTTTTTTTTTCCTTTCCGGCGAGGTCCTCGCCCAATCTGCCCTTGCCGAATCCGGCGAGGGCTGCCCTCACCGACGTCTGGCAAGGGTCGCCTTGCCTGGGCGAGCGAGGGCCGCCCTCGCCCGACTCAGGCGAGGGCAACCCTCGCCGGTGTCAGGCAAAGGTCGCCTGGCCTGCGTGAGCGAGGGCGGCCCTCGCCGGATCTGGCGAGGGCGGCCCTCGCCGGACTCAAGCGAGGGCGACCCTCTCCTGACGCAGAGAAGGGTCGCCCTCGCTTGAGTCAAGCGAGGGCCACCCTCGCTCGCCTAGGCGAGGCGGCCCTCGCCCGACGCCAGCGAGGGCCTTGTCGGAAAGTAAAAAAAAAGGAAAAAAAAAAACAAAAATGTCGAAAATGCCCATGGACTAAAATACAATGGGGTAAATATGTCACAAATAGTATAGTTTGGGATTTTTGGTGTCACAAAAAACAGTTCGGGGTAAATGCGTCACAGGTGGCAAAGTTTGTGATTTTTGGTGATTTTTTCCCTTTTTCATAAATGGCCAAGGATCTGGGATTATAAATTGAGAAAATATTAATATAAAGAGATTTGATAAATTATTTGGAATTGGTTCAAGGTATCTGTAATAAAAAGAAAAAAAATAACAAAAACGTATGTGATCTTCAAACGTCTCTCTAAATAGTCAAAATATCTAATATATTGATCAAAAAGGAGGATGACCCTTGATAAATCTCTATTATGTAAAGATCTAGCTGCAAAAAAGATATATTGTAATATGAAAGTGCAGATTTTTACACAGAAAATTATTAAATAAATAAAATTAAATAAAAGCACGAACATTATAAATAATAAAAAAACCGTAAACAATATATATAACGAGAAGAAGGATTGCTAAAACTTCTAAACCAACCATATAGGTGGTATGCAAAATAGAATGGCAAAACAATAAGAAGAAGTAAGGATATTTAATATATACAAAAAGTTGCTCTTAAATTAAAGTACACACCATCCACAGGTGGTTTGACTTGCCGTTTGTAGGATATGCAAATATAAATCCGAGGAATTAAAGAGAGATTACTATTATTTAAGCAACACGAAAGATTATAGTAGTAGTATTGAAAGGTTACAGCTGAAATGCAGTTATTGAAATACAAGTGCAAATATATAAAACTTTAGTATTCTCAGATCATGAACAAGATCTGGAATATTAGGCGATACTGAGATGAGAAAGGTATATAAGGTGATAGACCTTATGAAGTTTCGAATGAAACTTTATGTTTCCTGATAATAGTGCTAACAAATGTTTGCAAATTATACTTCTCGAAAGGAAATTAAGATCTGGGAGGAAATATGAAAGGGTTTAGAAATGAGAACTTACTGTTTATGAAAAGGTATGAAAATGTTTTGAGGTAAATGACCTTTTATTCCTTCTAGGAGGGATTCGAGGAGAGAATCGAGAAAAATGGAATGTGTGTTCTGGTTCTGAAAAATTGTTCTGTTTTCTCAAAGGGATGAGGTCTTCTTTTATAGGCAGATTGGGTTCCTGTAGAAATAGTTCACGGGTGATACTGTAGCAGTAAGTGCACAGTATTACAGTGAACAGTATTTAGACATAATTATGAAAATATTGAAAAGGAAGAAAGCTGGTGGACCCCTTTTGATCTAGAAATTATGATGAAAATTTGCAGGAGTCTTTCGGGGCCTGTTATGGTTTAGATGGTCTTCTATCCCATTATCTTCATTTTTTTGTTCAGCAAAATCTCCCCATGGGATTCTTGGAAAAATCCCATAGCAATCGTCTTCATTGGAGTTCCCACTGTGATGAAAATGAGAGGATCCAGAGTTTTCTATTTCAGAAAGGGCTTGCTTTAACATGCTGGCCAGTTGCTAGTGTGATTGAGCTGAAGCTAATTTAAAAAGAACAAACCCTTTGTCATGTAGGAAAGGGGTGATTTTCTCAGGAGTCGGAGGACAACCGGGAAGAGATTGTCTAGCAATGAGCCAATTGTCGACTGCTTTTATCGAAACTCTATCAAAAAATTTGAAACTATCCCACCATTTAAATTAAAATAGGGATGCCTGTTTTGATTGTTTTTCTATAATCAAAAGTCCATCCAAAAACCCAAAATACTCCGAAAAAATAGAAAAAGAGCATGAGTTTGGGATAGGTTTGCTCGAAGAAGTGTGGAATGAATTTGTTGAGGAAGAGCTCATAGTTTGGCTGAACCCTAGTATGAAGAATCTCATCAACAGGTCCAAGTTGTTCCCACCATTGGAAAAACCAATATGGGATTCCTTTGATATCAAAATTTTCGAAGTAGAAAAGCGAAGTATGGGAGTTGTTGGGATTTTGTCTCCAGAAAGTACTCCACCATGCTTATCGATAATCGAAATATGAAAAGGATGTTCTATATGGAAGGGAGTCAGTCATTTTGACATTGAATTTTCTCATGGCCAGAGGACTGGGTTTCCAGTCTCGAGGGTGGATGACTTTGTGCAGAATGGCCTTTGAGTAATTTATATGTCCTTTGTCTGAGAAGTGTTTGAAAGAGATAGATTTTGTTTCTGTCAAAATTCTTTCATAGAAATCGACAGTTTTATAAATGTCATAAGGAATGTATAAAAATTTGTCTGAAAACATGTTTTTGGCGAAAACATAAAGGTTTTCATCATAAAAACCGTTTTCAATATTGCAAATGGTATCAAAATTTGTTTTAGGAAAGAATTTTGATTTAAGATCAGAAGGGGTTGTCTGAGTAGACTAAATAACCACCTCGCTAGAAACTCTTTTTCCCATTTGCTTCTATGTAGCAATTGGGGAAGGGTTATGATTTACCATTGATGTTGATGGTTGTGTCTAACTATTGAAAGCTTTTTGGAGGAGCTGTAAAGCTTCTTCATGAGAAATATTTGTGATATCAAAAGAAGGTTTCAATGATAACTCAAGATCAGGTTTTTCCTGGACAGAAATGGTATTGGCATTTAAAGATGGCTAGGTGGTTGCCTGCAGCCATGATCTTATGTCGGTCAAGCCATGTTTTTTCTCTGAAGAGGTTTCGGCAACTTCTTTGCCTTTGTTTCTTCTGGTGGACTTGTCAGGTGGCTTAGGAGGCATTTTCCTGCAAAAATTCTCTAATGAGAAAATCTGGGAGAGAATTTGAAGAACCGTTTATGAATTCTATATCAAAATCAAAGACAGATAAAATGATTTGCCATCTGGCAAAAATCTGTTTTGAAGCAATATTTTGAACATCTTTATGCAAAACATCTTATGTAGATTTGCAATCAATTCGTAGTAAAAACTTTTGATTCAAAAGGTTTCCTTGAAATTTAAAAATAAAAGTACAATAGCAAGGATTTCTTTTTTGATAGTGGAGTAATTCTTTTGGCAATCATTCCAATGTTTGGAGACAAACTGAACAATTTGTTCTTTATTGTCCTTGGATTGCTTAAGTATTCCTCCATATCCAATATCAGAAACATTTGCTTCAACAATCTTGAAAGCAAACGGGTCAGCAAGATGTAAGCAAAGAATCTCCTTGATTGTACGTTTTATTTGTCTTACAATATCAGTATGGACTTAGGTCTACGGAGGAGGATCTTTTTTTAGCCTCTGATGGAGTGATTTGCAAATTATATTGATGTGAGGAAAGAATTTAATAATATAATTCAAACTTCAAAAAAATCTTTGCAATTGATTTTTGTCTCTGATTTCATCAGAAAATTTTTCAGAAAAGATTATCGATCTTTTAATGGGAATGATGGTTTCTTGATGAATATAGTGTCATAGAAAGCGGATTTTGGTTTTAAAAAGAGATATCTTGGTAGGTGAGACTACCAAGCCATTCATTTTTACCACATTTATAAAATGGTTGATATGTTTGAAATGTTTTTCTATGGAAGTGGAAAATATTAAAACATCATCAATATAACTATAATGTAATCAGAACAATGATTAAAAATATCATTCATAATCCTTTAGAATTCAGAATGGGCATTTTTAATCTAAAAAGCATGACATTCCATTCATATTGATCAAAAGGAACAGTAAAAGTTGTTTTGTACCTATCCTTTTCGCTAATTTGAATTTGCCAGAAACCCAATTTCATATCAAATTTTGAAAAGACCTTTGCATCATAAAGTCTATTCAACAAATCTTTTTTGTTTGGAATTGGATATATTATCCATTTTAAAGATTTATTTAAAGGTTTGTAATTTATTACCAATTTTGGAACTCCTCTTTCTAGTTCAACATTTTTGTTGACATAGAAAGCTGAGCAACTCCAAGGTGATTGGCTTTTCCTAATAAGCTTCTTTTCAGGAAGTTCCTGAATTTCCTTTTGACAGAAATTGAACACTTCGTGGTTCATTTGAAAAGGCCTAGTTTTAGTAGGAATATCTTTTTCAGAGAATTCTGGTTCATAAGGTAGATCAACTATGTGACACTTAAGATACCAGAAAACATTGGGAATATTGGAACATATTGAATCTTCGATCTGACTTTTGAGATAGGAAACTTTTTTGTAAAAATTTGCTTTAGAAAGATTGTCATCTATTCTTTTGTGTTCAAGGTCATCTTTAAGAAATTGGAGATGATTTTCTTTATCTTGAATCATACAATTTATTTTTGAAATAGAATGTTCTTGAAGAATGTTCAAATTCCTAGTTTGAGATTTCGAAACGAAATCGAAGCAAATTCTTTTGCCTAGGGTTTTGATTTCAATACTTTTTTCAGAAACTTTAAAAGGTTGAAGCAAATTGATAAAAGGTGATCCTAAAATAACATTTTGTTTGATATTTTGACAAGAAGAAAATGAGTTTTGAAAGAAACTTGGTCTTTAATGATTTCGGCTTCAGGGATCTTATAATTTATAATTAATCTATCCCCGGATGCTAACTTGAGGGCCTGTAAAGTTTTCTCAAAATATTTAGTAGATATAAGACCTTCTTTTATACAATTAAGGTCTGCATCTGTATCAAAAAGAGCTGTAGTTTCCAAAACAACTTCATTTTGGATTCTTATAAAAATATTGATAATCCATTTTCTGGTGGTTATCTCGGAAAGCATTAAAAGGAAATTTGTATCAGGAGGAGAAGAAGCTTGAGAAACAGAGTCTTCTTGTTTTCCTTTTGACTGTTTCATTTTAATATTCAAAATGTCTTTTTGCATGATTAACTGAACAGTTTTGAGATCTTAAATTTCTTGTTTCTGCTTATTGATTTCGTGAGTAAGATCATTTATAAAAATGGGTTTAAAATTTGCTTTTTTGGCTTTTCCAAGTATGGTAGAAATATTGTAAGGATTGTTAGTTTGAAAAGTAGATTTAGAAACTGGTTTTGGGTTTTGAAAATTATTCAAATATTTTATTTTAGTTTCAGGATCAGTAATCTGATCAAAAGTTTGTAAAAGAATTTCTTTTTCTTTTGTTAAAACATTTATTTTAAAATTGGTGGCATCTTCATTTTCACTTTCTGAAGTGGATGATAAAGAGGTTTCTAAATCACAAATCTGCAAACCGTTTTCAAAACTAGATTCATCAGAAGAACTACTGTCATCTTCAATCATTAATTGATTGAGCTGATTTATAGTTTCTTCATATAAATCTAACTGATTGATTTTTTTATTAATTTTGCAAAACCGAGAAGTGTAGCATTTCTTACCACAATTATAGCAAGTAATACTTTTAAAATTTTTCTTTGGCTTTTTATTTTTATCAAAATTTTCATTTTCCTTGTTCTTGGAAAATTTTTTATCAAATTTTCTTTTGTAAAGTTTCTTATAAAATTTCTTTTGCTCTTTCTTTTTAGATGAATATTTTCCAAAACATTTGGTTTTATCAAAGGATTTAAAATATGGATCATATTGGGTGCAAAAATCTCCTAATTCCTTTTTAGAAAGTTTTTGCTCCTTTTTTATCTGCTTTTGAAGACGGATATTAGTACACATTTGTGTACCAATGTTGTGAACATAAGAGGTTAGTTCTCCATAAGAAAAATGGTCATATGGAATTTGATTTTCATATTCTTCTCTTATCTTATGGTATCAGAGCCATAAGATATTATATATATATATGAATGATGTAATCTGAAAAAGTGAGTAATGATTATGTTGATTATGTTTTTCATCACGAATGATTATTGTAACAACAACCATATGAATTCTCCTGATTAACAGCGGATTCGGGCACACGGGAAAGGACCAAGTTGCATAAATTCCCTATTAAGAATTCGGATACGTACTGTCTCATTGATTTGCACCTGCCGATATCAAAACAAAACGAGCTCTCTCTCCCTCTCTCTCGTGAAGTTCTTTGAAACCAATATGAAAACAAATGTAAATAAATTAAACGATTTAAAAGCTTTGACTTTAAGATGAAACGAAAATAGTTATAAGTAAGTTGGAGGATTTGTTCACCAAACTTCATGAAATATTGACTAGAGCCGATTCATGAATATTTGGGAAGGATTGTCTGGAAACAATCCCAAGGGATGGGAGAGATAGAGAGAGAGAGAGAGAGCGAGAGCTTGATCATGGGGGAAACCATGGGAGCGCCCCAGGACAAGACCCCAAAGCGCCTCCTCCTCGGGCTCAACTGCGCCATGCACTCCGTCGGCACGTGCGGCGGCCCGCTCCTCTTGCGCCTCTACTTCATCCGCGGCGGCGCCCGCGTGTGGCTCTCCAGCTGGCTTGAAATGGGCGGCTGGCCGATCATCATTTTCCCTCTTGCGGTAGCCTACTTCCGCCGCCGCTCCACCAAGGGCCCCTCCGCCCGCCTCGTCCTTATGAACCCCTTCCTCCTCGCCGCCTTGGCTGTCATCGGGGTCCTCATGGGCCTCGACAACTACCTCTACGCCTACGGCGTGGCTCAACTCCCCGTCTCAACATCGTCCCTGCTCATCGGGACGCAGCTGGCCTTCACGGCCGGGTTCGCGTTCCTGCTAGTGAAGCAGCGGTTCACGTGGTACTCGATCAACTCGATATTCCTGCTGACTATCGGGGCAGGGGTGCTGGCAATGTACACGAGCAGCGAACGGCCGGCAGGGGAGTCGGACGGGGCGTACTACGCTGGGTTCTTCATGACGCTAGGGGCAGCGGCGCTGTACGGCTTCGTACTGCCGCTGGTGGAGCTGACGTACAAGAAAGCCAAGCAGGCGGTCACTTACTCGCTGGTCTTGGAGATTCAGTTGGTGATGTGCTTCTTCGCCACCGCTTTCTGCACCGTGGGCATGCTGATCAACAAGGACTTCCAGGTTCTCTCTCTCAACCTGAACCCATCCGCACGGGTTAGGTTTCCATCACAATCATTGGTCCTGCATAGTTGATTTCATGTGGTTCCCAAATATGGAATGAGCATGATTGCAAGCGACTCATGACCAACATACATACGAGTATCTTCTCTCTCTACCATATCATCTTAGAAATCGAATTACTCGAACCAAAACTTTTCTTGATCTTGGTTTTTTTCAGTCTCCTGCGGGGGTTTTACGAGACTTTAACAGCTTTTGCCATGATCAATAGTTATGGTCGATTGCTCTAATAAAACTATCCTACAATTATCTTTTGAATCTGCTGGAGTGGATGATATTTGGATAGTAAGACAATGACAATACTTTAGTCTCCTTCAATTGAAGTTCTATAATTAAGAAACCACTGAAACGGGAAAACTAAAACTATGATCAGAATGACATAAGGTTGCTCCTAACATCATTCTTACGCAGGCGATTCCTACAGAAGCAAGGAACTATGAGCTTGGAGAAGCCACATACTATGTGGTGCTCACGGGGAACGCAATCATCTGTCAATTCTTTTTCTTGGGAGCCATAGGAGTCGTCTTCTGTGCCTTCTCTCTATTCTCAGGAATCATGATCGCCGTTCTTCTCCCAGTTATAGAGATCCTAGCCGTCATAATCTTCCAGGAGAAGTTCCAGGCAGGGAAAGGCGTGTCCCTCGCCCTCTCGCTCTGGGGCTTCGCTTCATATTTTTACGGCGAATTCAAACTTGCCAAGAAGGAAAAAGAAAGAGCAGCAGCAGCAGCAGCAGATTAGACCTCCAGAGACCAAAATGCATCAGCAAGGCCTTCCCTGAAGGTTAAAAAAAGAAAGACACGGCTCAGACTTAGAGAAATTTGGATCTGCACTGCATAGAGACTCCGTTTTACACAATCAATCAGAATACCCAATGGGAGACACATTACTGTTGACTTTTTATTAGAAAGAGAACTGTACTTCTAGCTTTCTGTCCCTGTTAATCACGGTTTGAGTAAGAAAGATCACCTTGCAGGATGGTGACAAAGAAGTCAAAGATCATCTTTTGAGATGCACCAAGCTTGGTATATGAAGTACCCTTTACTTTCATGTGGAGGCCTTCACTTTGTCCACCAAACCATACTATCAAGAAAGAAAATACGAAGTGCTCCCACAAAGTGAATAGGACGCAAAAAGTTCCATAGATAGTGGCATCTTCCCACGAGAAGTTCATAGATTAGAAGCTCCTCCGTATGCTGCAATCTGCTTAAAAAAGAAACAGTTTTTCCTTCTGCCATGCCTACTTTTGTCTAACCACTCTAATCAGACTGTTGAAGCCACATAAAGATGAGAACACTGAACTCTATAGCATTACTTGTGACGAACTTTAGATTCACCTCTCGCTCTCTCTCTCTCACAAAGAGATTTTGGCTAGCCCTGTGATTAATGTTGCAAAGAAGCTTTCCCCTTGTAATTTTCTTGGTTACATGTTTCTCAAAAGGCTTTTAAACTACAGGGGAAGGGTTCTTCAGCTCTGAAGAAGCAAGAAACCGGAAACCAAATGAACTGGGTAGAATGGAATCTGTGACAACATTTCTAGATCGAAAGTCCAACTGTAGCAGATACAGTAGATTTCCAAGGTTCTTGGTTACATCTTTGCTTGTCTGTACTGTAAGTGCCAGGACCAGGAGGCAGATCCAACCTTTATTATACAGTCAAAGGATATCAAGGGCTTGTGTGCAATCGTACCCACTTCTTGTTTGTTTGGTATATCGATTCATGAATCAATCTTTTCATACCTTAAAACTATTTTTTGTTGTCGGAATCAGCGCGTGCTTGGACTTTGGAGTCCTTCGTGCATGCATGTTCGCCTAGATATGCGTGCACGACATGTGGCTAGACGAATAAGTCAGAGGTAAAAAGCTTTGAAATCAAAGTGTATTAGCTCATTTTGGAAATCGATTTTATAAGCCAAAGGCAGAGTCGTCGCGTTGTCTCGTAACTTCTTTGAAAACGCTGCATCTGTAATCGTTCCATGTAAAAGACTATCTTATAGGAAATGATCCTCATTTTATGTGCTTTCATCATACATCACATCGATATCGAAATTTGTCTGCATTTTTCTTTCGACAAGAAAAATAAGGAACTGTTCATTGTCGTAGTTGTGCAGTCAGTCTTGATAGATTGATGGTTTCCAAAAACGTACAACTCTTAGACTGCAAAATGCATCCACATTGCTCGAGCAAGCATCAACAAGCACACATGCAGCCTCCAATTATGTTAAATAGCCACGTGGAAAAGAGAAAGCAGCAGAAAATATGATATTAAAGTTTTCATTCATCTAACAAGATAGACAGATTTAACGGCCACCTCGATCATGTCCATTTTTCAAGTTTTAGGATTGGGATTTAACAGCAAGCTAAAAGAATTTGATTTCAACTTACAATTCAATGCAAATCATGGGATTCCTAATATTTTTGTCTCAATCTTTCTAGGTAAGATGTTGCAATCTCGTTCCGTCAATACTTTTAGCCTAGGGTAAGGATGAGTTCACACCGAACTCAACACCCACGTCAAGAAATCAATTGAAAATGAATGGTTCCCAATCTCTACACTACACGACAAGCTATGATAAGCGTGTTTGTCCTCCACATTCAAAATCTAGGTTCAAATCGTCGCATTTGCACATTCGCTTGGAGCCATCTTCACGATCACAAATCTGTGTGTTTTCAACAATAACCCGCTGCATGTGGGACAGGGGGATCGTTAGTCATACGCTCAAAAAGAGATTGTGATAACTCGATGGATGAGAAATTGTTGCTGCACAAATATCACCGTGTTCAAGAGAGATCCTTCGTCTGGTTGAGAGAAGGGATACTCTATTACCTATTCCTGGTGAAAAAAATGAGATCACTTCTTATGGACTCATTGAGAATTTTACGACTCCTTTTGTTTCGTAGAAAATGAATTGTTCAAAAACTATTGATCGCTTGAAAATGAATTGAGATCACTCCTTTTGTTTCAGAAAATGAATTTTATGACTCCTTCTGTTTCTCTGAAATTGATCGCTTGAAATAATTAATCAATCAAAAATATTTTTATTATCAACATCAATTCATGTCTAATATTTTCGTGAATAATGAAAACAATTTTCGTGCATTTATTTTTAGAAGCGACACAAGTTATCTTTTTAAAAAAAATATTTTCTGAATTATTCATTTTCAAAAAAACAAACGGAAATTTATCATCACTTTCCAGTGGGGCTAGGGGTGAGCATTGGTCGAGGGTCAACCCTAGACTGACCCTGGACCGGCCCAACTTGGCCGATCCTGGTCCAATTCCCAGGGGGAGTGGGCTGGTCCCAGGTCTTAGGACCCTTGGAATCAACACCGTGCGGGTTGGTCCTTAGTCCTAGGGTTTTAGCGTCAATCCAACCCGGGCCAACCCTGTATATGTATATTTTGTCTGAGCCCTAGGCCCCTCCTCTTCTAGGTTGCTAATTTATAGTGGTCACGAAGGTGGTGACTTTGTACGAAAAAATCGGTGAAACTTAACGGCATGAGTTTTTTTGTAACAAATGCTGTCATTGTGCTTTTCTTTTAAGGCTTAGGGTAAAGAATAAAGATGACGGGGGAGTTCACTGGGGGTTTTGTAACATTAAGGACGAGATTTCGAATCAATGGGATGGATGCAAATAATAAATGATAAAAATAGCAGAATATCTAAACCATTTAAAATGAAAACCATGTTGCGTCTCTTCACTCACCTTCCTTCGCTAGATCTCTTGCCTTTCCTTGCTCGTCTCATGAACCCAGCTCAGCTCATAATTTGAAGCAATCTTTTGAACAATAAATGAAGTTATATAATTCATGATTTATGTTACGTATTTTGAACTTTTTTATTGTTTGATTTTATTTCACGTGTTTATCTTCTATGGTTTGTTGCTTTTGGAAAGTGGAGATTTCTATTGGTGTCTTATCTTAGATTTATATTGGATTTGTAGCAATTTGGTTGCTTAATATTGCATTGTCAATAGATATGTAATTTCAAAAATTACATTTGTCCTATCAAGGAATACAAGAAATGAAACAAAAAAAAAATCAGTTGGTCATGAATTGACTCTGGAACCGGATCAAACCCACAGGATCAGTCTAGTCTTCAGTCTCGGGCTCAATATGATTGGTCCCTGATCTCAAAAATTAGGGATCAATACTATACGAGTTGGGCCTCGAGTTTGATACTAAATCAACTCTATCGGGACCATGCTGATCCCTAGGTAGTGGGGCTAATGAAAACGAAGGCTTATCTGTACGTTTTTGCTAAAGAAAGTCAAAGCTCCACTTCTAGGAGTCAAAGAATGGACCCGCGTAACTCTCGTTCTTCCTTGCCGATAAAACCAAATATTCCACAAGCTAAATTATAATAATGATTCCTGACCAAAAAATAATTATAACAATGAAGAAAGTGAGCCCCAATGGGCAAGTTCGCCCGACCATGAAAGCAAACTTTTTTCCTTTTTTTTTTGGTCAGAAAAGCAAAGTTCCCTATCTCTAATATTTCTCTTGAGATTTGGTTTGACCAAAACGTAACGTAATTTAAGAGGGACCAAGTTACATAAATTCTCTATTAACAATTCGTATACGTTCTGTCTAGTTAACATGCACATGCCCATATCAAAACAAAATGACTATAATTAGTAGTGAAGTTCTATTAAATCGAAATAAAAAAAATGAGAATAAATTAAATGATTTAAAAGCTTTGAATAAATTATACTGCCCAAAGGGGAGTTAAATTTTCTTAGAAATGCAAGATCGTCCCTCAATGATTATGGATCAAAATAAACAATAATTATGAATAAATTAGACGATTTATTCTCCAAGCTCTGTGAATGATTGACTAGTTTCAATTGATAAACATTAGTGAAGGATTAACTAGGAACCCTGACTAGAAACAATCCCAAAGGGATGAGAGAGATAGAGAGCAGGAGCGAGAGCTTTGTTACGGCGGAGATGGAGACCACGGAAGCCTTCGGGGGCAAAACCCGAAAGCGCCTCCTCTTCGCGATCAACTGCGCCATGCTCTCCGTCGGCACTTGCGGCAGCCCGCTCCTCATGCGCCTCTACTTCGTCCGCGGCGGCGCCCGCGTGTGGCTCTCCAGCTGGCTCGAGATGGGCGGCTGGCCGATCATCGTTCTTCCTCTCGCGGTAGCCTACTTCCGCCGCCGCTCCGCCAAGGGCCCCTCCGCCAGCCTCGTCCTCATGGACCCTTTCCTCTTCGCTGCCTCGGCTGTCATCGGGGTCCTCATGGGCCTCGACAACTACCTCTACGCCTACGGCGTGGCTCGACTCCCCGTCTCGACGTCGTCCCTGCTCATCGGGACGCAACTGGCCTTCACGGCTGGGTTCGCGTTCCTGCTGGTGAAGCAGCGGTTCACGTCGTACTCGATCAACTCGATATTCCTGCTGACCATCGGGGCGGGGGTGCTGGCGATGCACACGAGCAGCGACCGGCCGGCGGGGGAGTCGGACGGGGGGTACTACGCTGGGTTCTTCTTGACGCTTGGGGCGGCGGCGCTGTATGGTTTTGTACTGCCGCTGGTGGAGCTGACGTACAAGAAGGCCAAGCAGGCGGTCACTTACTCGCTGGTCTTGGAGATTCAGTTGGTGATGTGCTTCTTCGCCACCGCTTTCTGCACCGTCGGCATGCTGGTCAACAAGGACTTCCAGGTTCTCTCTCTACCCGGACCCATCGACATGGGTTAGGTTTCCATCACAATCAATGCTCAAAAGTTGATTCCCCGTGGTTCCCATTAGAAGTGTGTAGAAGAACTAGAAATCATCCGGACTGTCTAGAACCGAACCGACCTAAAATCAACACTTTTCTTGAGGATTGATTCGATTTTCGATTTTAATTTTTTGAAACAAGTAAGTATCGATCCTATTTCTGATTTCAGATATGAAATTAACCGCTCGTCCATCCCAACTGAATCAATAAATATGTATATGTATATTTAAATTTAAGCTTTCCAAGGACTGGACTCTCTCTCCAATAAATGTGTATATGTATATTTAAATTTAAGCTTTCCAAGGACTGGGACTCTCTCTCTCAATTAAAACAGTACTCTCTTTCTCCTGTGTCTTGCACGATCAACCATCATCTGTCTCCACTTTCTCCTCTCTTCATTTAATGGGGCGCTCCCTCTCTTCGTTCTTCTGCGTCCATCTCTCTCTCCAGTTTTCTCTCTCTCTTGTCAAAACTCCGGCATCTCTCTCTTCAATTAATAGCACTCTCTCTTGCAAGATCTCTCTACGTCCATGGACATTTCTTCACTGTCGTTGAGCTGGATTCCAAAAACCTTCAAAGAAAAAAATTTCTCTCGCTGAGTTGCGTCTATTATCTTTCACAGCCTCGCTGAAGCGAGTCACCTCGAACCAATGGCCTTCCGTAAAACCCGACTCTCGCTCCCCCTCTCTCCCCACTCCCCACTCCTGCTCGACCTCGTGGTCCCCGTACTCATATCACCCGTCTCGCCCGCTCTCGCCTCTGCTCCACCCCACTCAATGACCCATGCCCGCCCTTACCCTCCTCTTCCTCCGCTCCCTACCCTTCTCTGCCTCCCTGGCCGGTTCTATGGACCCACTCGAAAACCGAACCAGTCCAGCGATCCAGTTTCCAGGTAGATCTAAGAACTAGTGGGGAGTTTTTAATTCTCATTTTGTGGAACCGGCCCTTAGTGGGCAGTTCCAATTCGATTCTCACAAGTTGGATTGACCTTGATTGCATGCAATTCATGACCAAAGTAGATACGAGTATCTTCTCTCTCTACCATATTATCTTAGAAATGGTATTACTCAAACCAAAAATATTTCTTAGTCTTGGTTTTTTTCAGTCTCCTGCGGGGGTTTTCCGAGACTTTTAACAGCTTTTGCCAAGATCAATAGTTATGGTCGATTGCTCTAATAAAATTATCCTAAATTTATCTTTTGAATCTGCTAGAGTGGATGATATTTGGATAGTAAGACAATACTTTAGTCTCGTCTGATTGAAGTTCTATAATTGAGAAGCCGCTTATAGGGGAAAACTAAAAACTACGATCAGAATGACATAAGGTTGCTCTCGGCATCATGTTTACGCAGGCGATTCCAAGAGAAGCAAGGAACTACGAGCTCGGAGAAGCCCGATACTATGTGGTGCTCGTGTGGAACGCGATCATCTGTCAATTCTTTTTCTTGGGAGCCATAGGAGTCATATTCTGTGCTTCCTCTCTATTCTCAGGAATCATCATCGCTGTTCTTCTCCCGGTCACCGAGATCCTAGCCGTCATATGCTTCCAGGAGAAGTTCCAAGCAGAGAAAGCCGTGTCCCTCACCCTCTCACTGTGGGGCTTTGCTTCATACTTCTACGGCGAATTGAAACTTGCTAAGAAGGAAAAAGAAGCAAGAGCAAAGCAGAAGCAGGGTATACCTCCAGAGACCCAAATGCATCAATTTGGCCTTCTCTGATGACAAAAAATGAAAGACATGGCTCATACTTATCCAGTTGTTGTAGTCTGTTGTAATTCTGGCCCTGAGAGTGTTCGTACGAAAGTAACAAAAGGGCCTTCGATATTATTTACGAGGTGATTACTGTCAACTTGCAATTACATTTTGTCCGACAGCGCTGCTGTTTGTGATTTACATGGCATTTGCTTAACCTTCAATTGCACACTTATTTTATAGAATAACTTCAACTCATGTTAATTAACTAGGATTATAATTATAAAGTAACTAAAGTTAGAACACCGTAACATTTATGATCTCATGATGTAATTTGACAGGCTAAGTTCATTGTCACAATTTAATAGCATGTGAGTTATTATTTGAGTGACAAACGACATGATTTGGATTAAAAAGATGAAGATATTTGATTGGAAAAAGAGAGAGCATCATTGGCCAAATAAAATGCATGAATGAGGAACATTATTTGAGAAGTAATCATTTCAAGCAATAACGAGAAAGATAGAGACAACATTGACTTGTGTTTCTCCTGAGTTAAAGGCAATAGATACTCGTTAACTAAGCTTAAAAGCCACAAGGACATTGGGGTCAAAAACACTTGGTAAAGAATAAAAGGTTACAAGTGGCATGATTTGAGTAGCTAAGTGAAAATAAGATCACCCAAGTAGATGCATAAATGAGAATCATTATTTGATTTATAATAATTCAAGCTTATCAAGAGATGTCATGAATGATGTCATCTTAGGGGTAAAATAGCACGAATAAGAGCGTGTGGGTTATAATACTTTGTGGAAAACTGAAGAGAGGTGTTCGAGTATAATAAAGTATGGCTATGAGAGAGGGAGGGAATCACGAGATTATTATTAATAACATAAGGAGAAATATGAGCCCTATTTCCATATAACACAATATTGCTAACATATTAGATAGAATAGAAAATTTAGGATGTCACATATGATCCCTTAATAAAAGCAACAATTTTCCCTAGGGCTGTGCAAAAAAACTAGAAAATACCCAGGATTGCCTGGAACCGAACCAAAACCGGCAGTTCCCGCTTTCAATTTTTTGGAATCGGTAGGTATCAATCCAGTTTCCAGTTCTAGGTGTGGAACCGCCCGTCCGCTTGCCCAGATCGGACCGGTAATTTAATAATAAATACAATATATAATATAATATATTTATTAAATTTTTAATTTAAAAAAAATTATAAATTCATAAACTAAACCTAACTCACCCAACGCTCACGATCTCACATTGAGCCGAGGAACATCTTTTTTCACTTTCACCTCACGCTCACGCTCACTCTCTCACTCTTCTCAGTAGATACTCACCTTACCGTCTCCAACTTTCCATCTCCGTCTCTGTCTTTCCGTCTATTCTTGGCTAATGGCACTGGTTCCATGGGCCCACCCGGGAACCAAACTGGACCAGCGGTCCAGTTCGTGAACGGATCATAGAATCAACGGGTAGTTCCTGGTTCAAATTTTTCAAAACCGGTTCTTAATGGGCGGTTTCCTGTTCTAGGATGAGAAACGCAAACCCGGACCATGCTCACCCCTAGTTTTCCCTTCTGCCATATCTACTTTTGTCTTAGTGTCAACGGCTGAAGCCACATAAAGATGAGAACACTAAACTCCATAGCATTACTTGTGACAAACTTTAAATTTACCTTTCTCCCTCTTAGCCACAAGGGCAATTATTCACTACACCTGAATTTATACTTGGGTTCCATCAAGCTCTTATAACGTTTTAAGTTTCGTCATGTCTTGAGATCGAGTGGCAATCATGTTGCTTCTGTGGTTCGGTATATGTCGAAAGCCACTGTAGTGCACTGCAAGCATGGCAAATGAGCTGTTTCTACATAGCCTGTTGCGATGGCTAAGTCCTCTCCATACTAACTCAGCAAATCTGGAAGCGCCTCTTGTTTCAGTTAAACCTGAGAGTTGCATGGGAATTGTTCTCAGCTGCCTTCACAAGGCACTTGCTCTCCAGCCTGTGAAGACCTCGGCTTTTGAAATTTCCCAGTTCTGTAATGATGTTATCAAGCAGTTCGTGCACCACATTAATGTATCAAGAATCTGCAATTTCAATGTGGGGATCTTAACGTGGATAGAAAGCCGAAGAGGTTTTCTAATGTCGGCCTAAGATCATGGTATGAGTTACCTTGAATACGGATGTCCAGAGCTAGACAGACGATGAAGATCACTTTGTGCATGGTAGTGAAACTTTGCTTCGCCAGTGCAAGCTTCCCTGCTCTTCATGGTTATGTAGATTCCAGAAGTGAGGCGAACTGAAAAAGATGGGGCTTTTTATGGTTAACCTGTATCATCTCACTTTGGTTACAAACTAGCTACTATGATGAGATGAGGAATCTTTACACTGCCTAGTATTTATATTTTGGGTATACTAGTATAGTTTATTATTTAATAAATTTCATTAAGGATTGATGGAATAGAATTAAAAAAGAAAAGATAAAAAAAGGGAGGGAAAAATAATAAAAATAATAAGTAAATAAAAATGAAGCAAGCGAGAGAGTTCGAAGCGTTATACTTTACGGAATCGTAAAGATGAATAATCATGTTTTCTTGCTCTTACTAGATTTGGCATTCGGTCTGTCTACCTCGTCGATGTTGCTGTAACTTGTTCACATTTCTTGTCACGGTCGAACCTGTAGCTCTGGAATACTGCAATGAGTTCTTATGCTTTTTAAGATTTAGATCATATAATAATCTTGAATTTATTAGTGGAGGATATCTCCATTTGTGCATTTGTGATGTAAGTGATTCTCGCCATCTTTATTTGTGTATTTTTAGATTCATTTATATCGATATTCTGTTCATACCAAATAATAGATATGATAAGATATAAAAATATTATTACTGCAATTTGCCAAATAATGAATAGAATATTTCAGACAACCGAACGCAGATTTAATACTTTTTTAGTGATTATCCTGATGAAATATCTAGTTAATTTGCACTTGACTATGTCAAAACCAAACCGACTTAACAACTTCTCTCAAGAAATTCTTTAAAAATGAAAACGAGAAGAAATGTGAATGAATTAGATAATAATGAAAGCTTTAGATTCAAACATTTAATCTAGTATGTGCTAAACTTTCTCCTTTAAATTAGACCCGTCAAATGGGTGGCTTCGGTCGAGTTGAAAATGCTCTAATCCAAATTGATCTATTTAACCCGTTTCGACCCATTTCCATGCAATACAAATCCAGTGACCTATACCTAATCTAACACATATCTGACCTAATCCATATTGCTAAAATGCTTCCATATTTAATCCAATTTAGGAAAACTTATCCCCAAACCGAGATGGGAGAGAGGAGTAAGCGAGAGCAAAAGTAAAGAGAGAGAATCAAGAAGTGAATTTGATATAAGTTGGAAACTCATTTAATACCTATATTTATTTTGGGTTTTGCCATCATAAATCCATTTATGACACATTCATTAAATATAATTAACACATATGACAACTCAGTTCATCAAATATTAATTAAAAAATAAATTTATTATCCATTTTGACAGTTCTATTTAGAATGAACAAATCATCGCCTTCTGCTAAACATTTAATCCAGCGAATCAGAAAGAGAGAGAGCAAGCTTTGTCACGGTGGAAACTGTGGAAGGTCCCCAAGGCAAAACCCTAAAGCGCCTCCTCCTCGCACTCAACTGGGCCATGCTCTCCCTCGGCACATGCAGCGGCCCACTCCTCATTCGCCTCTACTTCATCCTGGGTGGCACCAGCGTGTGGCTCTCCAGCTGGCTCGAGACGGGTGGCTGGCCGATCATCTTCCTCCCCCTCGCGGTACCCTACTTCCGCCGCCGCTCCGCGAGGGCCCCTCCGCCTGCCTCATCCTAATGGACCCATCCTCTTCGCTGCCTCGGCCATCATTGGGGTTCTCACGGGCCTCGACGACTACCTCCACGCCTACGGCACGGCTCCCCGTCTCGGCGTCGGCCCTGCTCATTGCCACGCATCTGGCCTTCACAGCTGGGTTCGCGTTCCTGCTGGTGAGGCAGCGATTCACGTCGTACTCGATCAACTCGATATTCCTGCTGACTATGGGGGCGGGGGTGCTGGC
The DNA here is from genome assembly GCA_024500025.1 of Syzygium aromaticum. Lineage (NCBI taxonomy): Eukaryota > Viridiplantae > Streptophyta > Magnoliopsida > Myrtales > Myrtaceae > Syzygium > Syzygium aromaticum. The sequence goes on from CM044890.1 coordinate 7,447,212, forward strand.
GATGCACACGGGCAGCGACCGGCAGGCGGGGGAGTCGGACAGGGCGTACTACACGGGGTTCTTCATGACGCTCGGGGCGGCGGTGTTGTACGGGTTCGTACTTCCGCTGGTGGAGCTGACGTACAAGAAAGCCAAGCAGGCGATCTTCGCTGGTCTTGGAGATTCAGCTGGTGACGTGCTTCTTCGCCACCGCATTCTGCGCCGTCGGCATGCTGGTCAACAAGGACTTCCAGGTTCTCGCTCTCTCTCAGCCTGCACCCTTCCACATGGAGTAGGTTTCATCACAATCATTGGTCATGCTAAATCCACGTCGATTTCATGTAAAATCCACGTCGATATTATCTTAGAAATCGAATTACTCTAACCAAAATTATTATTCAGACGATATTTTCCTAAAAACAATTTATTACAAAGAATAATATTTTTAACGTTCATAAAAATATTTAGATATATATTATTGTCGATTATAAAACCTTTTTTCATCATTTAACTCAAAAAATATTTCTCAAAATTATTCATTTTTCGCAAAAGAAACAAAGTATAAATCTTGCTCTTTCTTTTTTTCAGTCTCCTTTCATGAGACTTTAACAGCTTTTGCATAGATCAATAGTAATGGTTGATTTCTTTAATAAAACCATCCTGCAAAATTATCTTTTGAATCTGTTGGAGTGGATGATATTTGCATTGTAAAACAGTGACATTACTTCAGTCTCGTTCCATGGAAGCACCGTAACTAAGAAACCACTGAAATGGGATGACATAAGACTATGATCAGAATCACATAAGGTTGCCCCCGACTTCATGTTTACGCAGGTGATTCCTAGAGAAGCAAGGGACTATGAGCTCGGAGAAGCCCGATACTACATGGTGCTCGTGTGGAACGCGATCATCTGGCATCTCTTTTTCTTGGGAGCCATAGGAATCATCTTCTGTGCCTCCTCTCTATTCTCAGGTATCATGATCGTCGTGCTTCTCCCAATCACTGAGATCCTTGCCGTCATATGCTTCCAGGAGACGTTCCAGGTGGAGAAAGGCATGTCCCTCACCCTCTCGCTCTGGGGCTTCGCTTCGCATTTTTATGGCAAATTCAAACTTGCCAAGAAGGAAAAAGAGAGAGCAGCAGCGGATTGGACCTCCAGAGACCAAAATGCATAAAAAAAAAAAGGCCTTCCCTGGAGGCAAAAAATGAAAGACATGGTTCATACTTAGCCTGCTGTTGTGGTCTGTACTTTTGCCATCCTAGACCGTTCGATTTGTAACAACGTGAGGGAACAGAATAAAAAATCCATTCTAGAAGAAGAACGAGTTAAAGAAAACAAAACAGAACTGTAAATCGTTTTTGCGGTTCTGTGTTGCTTCTTATATACATGCTATAATGTAAAGTGGTCTGTTTGATTGTCTAATACATCCAACACCAAAATTTGGAGCTGCACTGCATGGAGACTCTGCTTTGGGCAGGAAACCAGCAATCTAGTGATGAGCAAGACAGAGGGACAATGACGAAAGCCATGGAATTTCGGAATAAACCTCTTTGCTTTTTCATTTGTTTGCCCTCTTGTTTATGTTTCTCCCTTTTCATTGAAGTTGGATAGACGGAATTGACCAAAGAGAATATTATCACATCTAATACGGTCGTGCTAATTGAGACAATGACATGGAATTGCCAGACCGATTGAAGGAGCTGATCAACAAATAAGTTCACATAATAATTCCGAGAATCCAATGTAAGACAGACACATTACTGAAATTTCTCCGCACAAGGTGTGGGTGGATTGTTCATGTTAGTTCAAGTCATGCATGATTGAGCCTAGTTTTGAAAATTAATTACCACAGCCACAGAGACAGCTACAAGATGACATTTGACTAGTTTGAACCAAAAGACATGATGGAGTGGACTTCTTTTCTCTGGTAAATGAAATCGTCTTTCTCTGCAATTTACCTCAAGCTGGCATATTTAGCAATTAGCAGCCATTCTGGTCTAGACAACAAAAAAGGAAGAACAGAAAGCAATTCTCAGGCAATTAAATTCATTTGATCACAAATTCGTGTCTTAATGCCCATTAATCTCTGATATTTTTTGCCCTATCCTTCACCATTATTTATATCGGGTGTTTTTTTTCGGGACGTGCATGTGATGTTGATCGGCCTGACTAGGAAAGAGCATCGTGATCGTCCTGAGAGTATTATAGTGAAGTTCTGTCGATTAGGTTCCTGGTTCATTGAATGGAACGCTCATTTAATAGATTGATTGATTAGGTGAGTTGATTATCTCTTGTTGATTAGAGTTTGAGCACTCATTGTTTCTAAAACGGTACTTTTTTTGCTGCAGAACGGATTTAGCAGTAACTTAGATTATGGTGCCATGTGGCAAATTTCTCGTCATCAATGCTGTCCCACAGGTTCGGCACCCTGGTCCATCAGCACATTGTGACCTTAACGAGTGTCAATTAACAGCGCGATTGTTGCTAATTCGCGGTAACTCAGACTTCACACGCATCAACTCTGTCCTATCAGACCACTGAGAAAGAATCTTGCTTCCTCTCATTTTGCAGGAAAATAGAATAGAGTGAAAAAGAGACGAACAAAAATATCATGTCAGAGGAGAGTTTAAGTTTTATTTGCCTATGTGGCATTACTTCTATCTTCTGTAAAAGGATTAAAAGCTCCATGATCAGTAATCGTTCAGCTTTTCTGATATCAATTTCTATTGTATAGCAATTCATTGGAACAAGAACGCCATCACTCTGTGTCTAGATTTTAAACGGAGAGCTTCAACATTTCTGAGCAAACATTCTCTGATTGTCATTGCAAGGTGCACTATGATTATTCACGATAGATAGAGTAACATAACGCAAGCATACATTATGCTTTATTATCATGAGCTGGACATACTACACAATAGTCTGCAGTCCCTCTAAAGCTGTCCTAGAGAATTTGGAAAAGATCATTTCGATGAAGTGACGCGCATCTTGTGGAACCCAGAATTGAGCTCTATCAGTTTATCCCAAGGGGGCACGCATTCCTTGATGACAGGTAGCTCCAGAAACCTCTTAAACCAAGCATCGAGCGAAGGCATGTTCTCAGCATCGATGAGACTGGTGCCAGTGATTTCCTCGACAATTCGAGCCCAACAACCAATCCAGCCAGTAGCAACGTCCACAAAGTTTATTGTCTCGCCTCCAAAGAACAGCTTCCCCTCCAGTCCGCTCTCCAGGGTCTTCAGGGTCTCTCGAGCTTCTAACACAAGCTTCTGTTGCTCCTCGCCTTCGCTACTGAACACAGCCATAATAGCCGGCACACACTGAGACAGGAACCGTCCATGTAGTAGAGATTGACTTGTGGTAACAAAATGTTCTTTCGATCATTAGCATTACAATTTCGGGGTGGTACTTCACATCTACTATACTTTCAAGAATGGAGCTCCACTATGCGCGTGGTTCAAAAAGATTGACCCCAAAGCATCCTACGGAGATTACTCTCGATAAATGCATTACTTATCAATGATTTAAATCACATAGTGATGAAAACCACGAAAGATAAATAGTAAGGCCGGCACTAGATTGAGCGGAAGAAGCACTCATTACTTTACCTTCTCATCCGCGAACTTGGCCCAGAATCGCGCTCTTGCTCTCTCAGAGGGATCCTGGAGAAGGAGAGGGCTCTGCTTCCACGTCTCATCAATGTATTCAAGTATCACGAGGGACTCCGCGATCGGCTTCCCATGGTGGACGAGAACTGGGACCATCTTGTGGACCGGATTGCACTGCAATAGCAGAGAGCTCTTCTTGTTGAGGAGATCCTCTTCCAAGTAGTCATAAGGGACTTGTTTCAGCTTCAATGCCCATATCACTCTCAGTGCATACGGGCTCCCCCAGAACCCAAGTAACTTCACCTCTCATCCATCAGCCATTGTTGGTTTGTGCCAAAGCAAATGTTGACCCAGACCCGTCATTTATGTGGGGATTGCATGATCGAGCTTTGTTTTGACAATTCCTCAGACAAATGTAAGTGAAAAAATTTGCTTCTTAAGTATGAAAAAAGTCTTCGACCAAGAAAAAACGTACGAAAACTACTGGCTTTATTGATATTTATATGGTCAACTTTGGTGGGCTGAGTTAAGCCTTGCTTGACTTGTCCTCGGACGGATGATGCGTCGAAAAATCTAAGTATGTTGCGTAACGTGGAAGGTTGCTCTACCGATTCGGGATCAATTTGAGATTATCAATCTCTAGCAATAGCAGGAGGATTCTCCCATTGGTCGACCCCAACTTTATCACCTTAGGCTGATGTTTTTGGTTTGGTGTTGGTATTTGCATTGGTCTACCCCATTTGTAGGGTTTGGAAAATGATAGGATATATAACATAAGATATGGATATATATGACATTTGATGGAGTGTTTTGGTTTATATTGAATTAAGATAGATCAAATGTGAATTGTATGTAAACATTTCAAGTTCAAAAAGAAAAAAAACTCATCATCTTCTTGATAATGAACAATTGATTGAATAGGAAGATGATCGCACGTGACCACCTCGACATGGTTACATCATAGGTGTTGGACCACCTCAAGATGATCTCCGATGCCCTTGCCCAAGGATGAATAGTTATGGTCGATTGCTCTAATAAAATTATCCCACAACTATCTTTTCAATCTGCTGGAGTGGATAATATTTGGATGGTAAGACAAAGACAATACTTTAGTCTCTTTCGATTGAAGTTTTATAATTAAAAAACCACTGAAAGGTGAAAATAAAAAACTATGACCAGAATGACATAAGGTTGGTCCCGACATTATGTTTACGCAGGCGATTCCTACAAAAGCAAGGAACTACGAACTCAGAGAAGTCCGATACCTATGTGGTGCTTGTGTGGAACGCGATCATCTGTCAATTATTTTTCTTGGGAGCCATAGGAGTCATCTTCTCTGCCTCCTCTCTATTCTCAGGAATCATTATCGCTCTTCTTCTCCCGGTCACCAAGATCCTAGCTGTCATATGCTTCCAGGAGAAATTCCAGGCTGAGAAAGGTGTGTCCCTCACCCTCTCTCTCTGGGGCTTTACTTCATACTTCTACGGCAAATTAAACTTGCCAACAAAGAAAAAGAAGAAGCAGCAGCAGCAGCAGATTAGACCTCCGGAGATCGAAATGCATCTACAAGGCCTTCAGGGCAAAAAAATGAGAGAACGGTTCAAACTTAGACAGCCATTGTATCTGTCATAATTCTGGCCTAAGAGTGTCATATGAAAGTAACAAGAGGACCTTCTACATTATTTACAAGGTGATTACTGTCAGCCTGTAATTGCATATTGTCCCACAGCGCTGCCATTAGTGATCTGCATTGTAGCATAATTTACCGAGTCCATTTTTGCCATCTTAGAAACATGGATTTGTAACAACGTGAGGGAAAACAATAAAAAATCCATTCAAGAAAAAGGGCGAGTTAAAAGAAAAAAACAGAATTGTAAATCGTAATTGAGGATTTGTGTAGCTTCTTATATGCATGCGATAATGAAATGTGGTATGTTCGATTGTATAATACATCCAACACCAAAATTTGGAGCTGCACCACACAGAGACTCTGCTTTGGGCAGGAAAGCAACTATATAGTGATGAACAAGACAGATGGACAATGACAAAAGCCATGGAGTTTCAGAATAAACCTCTTTGCTTTTTCATTCGCAATTAGCCCTTTTGTTTATGTTTCTTCCTTTTCATTGAAGCTGAATAGCCTGAATTGACCGAAGACAATCTTATTGCATCTAATATGGTCATGGTAATTGAGACAATGACATGGACTCACCCGACTGATTGAAGCAGCTAATCAACAAATAAGTTGACATGATCATTCAGAAAATCCAATGTAACACAGACACATTACTGGTGACTTTCTATTAGAAAAAATACTGTACTTCTAGATTTCTGGCCCTATTAATCGACCATTAAAGGTAGGGAGATCACCTTGCAGGATGGTGGCAAAGAAGTCAAAGATCATTTTTTGAGATACATCTAATTTGTTCTCTGATATACGTTTAATTGCATGTATAGGCCTTCACTTTGTCCACCAAACCAAACTACCAAGAAAGAAAAAGCAAAATACAAAAAGTTCCAACAAAGTGAACAGGACACATTAAATTTCACAAATTTTGCTATCTTCCTACAAGAAATTCACAAGTTAGTAGCTGCTCTATGGTTAGATGATGATGACGACAATGCGATCTGCTTAATAAAAGCAGCACGTTTTTCCTTCTGCCATATCTACTTTTGTCTTAATGTTTACAGCTCTAAACTGACTGTTGAAACTATATAAAGATGAGAACACCGAACTCAATAGCTTCACATGTGACAGACTTAAAATTTACCTCTCTCACAACGGCAAGGGCAATTATTCATTACACATAAATTTGTACCTGAATTCTATCAAGCTCTTGTTTTAAGTTTCATCACATCTTTCAATTAAGTAGCAATCATGCTGCTAGCCTGCTTTTATGGTTTGGTTTATGTCAAAAGCCATTATAATGCGCTGCAAACATCGCAATTGATATGTTTTTACACAGCCAGTTGTGATGGTTAATCCTCTCTTTACTATTTCAGCAGATCTGGGAGAATCTTGTTTCGGTTAAACCTGGGAGCTGCATGTAAAATGTGCTTTGGTTGCATAAGGTACCTATGCTCAAGCTTGGGAATACCTCGGCTTTCAAAATGTTCCCAGTTTTGTAATGATGCTATCAAGCAGTTCACGCATCATATTAATGCGTCCAGAATATAAAATGACTGTACGGATCTCAACATGATTAGAAAGCCGAAGTGGTTTTCTGATGTCAGCCTAAGATCATGGCATGAGTCACCTTGAATATGGATGCCCAGAGTAAGACAAACGAAGAAGATTATTTTGCGCATATTAGTGAACTTTGCTAAACAGTTGCAAGTTTCCCTGCTCTTTATGGTTATGTAGAATCTAGAAGTGAGGCGAACTGAAAAAGTTGGGGCATTTTATGGTTAACCTGTATCATCTGACTTTGGTCGCAAACTCACTACTATGATGAGATGACCAAGCTTTACACTGCTTAATTTTAGTGCGAGAATCTGTTGCTGTTATCCAAGAAATGAAACAAAATAAGATTCCTTGTCCCAACTGACAACCTGTGAAATAAACTGCAAGAGCTGAGAAATTGGGTGTTACTCGGAGAGGATTTACAAAGAGATTTTGGCTAGCTCTGAAACTAATGTTGAAAAGAATCTTTCTCCTTGTAGCTTTCTTGGTTATACGTTCTCAAATGGCTTTTATACTAAAAAGAAAGGGAGCTCCGAGCAGCGCGAATCCAGAAACCAAATAAATTAAGTATGAGTGGAATCTGCTGTGACATTTCTTGATTGGGAGTCCAAATGTGGCAGATATAATAGAGTTTCCAAGGTTCTTGGTATAACTTGCAGAAGGTAAGGGTAGAGAGAGAATTGACTCATTGCCTGTGTGCACTGTAGATGCGAGGAGGCAGATCCAAGACACAGCAAATGCTTAAGAAGGAACAGATGAAAGTCAGAACATGATCAAGGCCTTAATTCTACGAGGTTCTGCTGTGTTGAAACATTGTCAATCACCTGGTACTTTACTTGCCCTTTTAAGATACTTTGAGAATCCTCGGAATCTTAGTAAAGTTCCATGTTGTAAACATGTCAGTTGCTTGGGTCATTCGATTTTTTTTATATATATTATAGCCTGGGGTACATCTTGGGATGCCGGCTTCTTACATCTTTCATGGAGAGCAGAAAATCTAAATTGGATGATGAGACTATTTCTATGACGTAAGGATGGACGTTCTTGGAGGAATGAATTGTAGAACTTCAAGGTGATAGAATGGAAATCATCGGCATCTTAATCAGTTATTGATGGGTGTTCTTATTACCTAACATGCAACTCCTCTTTTGTTGAGCAAAAACATGTTATTTGGTTTTATTCTTTAACTTTCAATTCATAAAGCTTTCTTGATTGACAGTTGAAATATAACCATATCAAGACCGTAAGAGGGAACACTAAATAGACATGTTCATAGAGCTATCGTCTTCTGGAGGCCAGAAATGGTAGCATGGACAAACATTCATGTGGATAGAGCCATCAACATCTTTTGCAGGCCTTCCTTGTGCTCTAGAATTGCGTCTCAGAGGGGTGCACGTTCCTTGATAATCGGTTGATCAATGAACCTTTGATACCAAGAATTGAGCAAAGACATGTCCTCTGCATCGACAAGGTTTATCCCTATGTGTACTTCCACCGCTCTTACACAATACCACATCGAGCCAGCAGCGATGTCCACAATATTGATAGTGTCGCCTCCAAAGAATGGCTTCCTCTCCAATCCTCCTTCCAGGATCTTCAAATTTTGTTGAGCTTCTTTTGCAGCCCTCTGTTGATCCTCTCCTTAGTGATCACACTCATAATTGTCGGCATGCACTGATCATCAAGGTATTAAATGGTGAGCAGCTAAATCTGGTAAATTTTGGGGAAATAAAAAAGCAGTACATAGTAAAAAGCATCTTCTCTTGCTGCAGCATTACCTTATCATCCACGAATTTGGCCCAGAAACGTTCTTTGGCCCTGTCATAGGTGTCTTGTGGAAGGAGTGCCTTCTGCTTCCATGTCTCATCGATATACTCAAGAATAACAAGTGACTCGGCAATCAGTCTTCCCTGATGGAATAGAATTGGAGTCCTCTTTTGAGCATGACTGTATTGCAAAAGCGTGGAACTATAGTTCACAAGATCTTCTTCCACGCACTCGTCGAACACAACTTGTTTGAGCTTCAAAGCCCATAAGACTCTGATGGCAAAAGGGCTCGCCCAGAACCCAAACAACTTCACCTTGGCCACCTGTTGGTTTTCTTTCTGCAAAAGCTACTGTGATCTTGTGCTGATATTTATAGAAATTTCTCTTCACAAGGTGTGGGATGGATTGTTCATGTAAGTTTCAAGTCATGCATGAATGAGCCTAGTTTGGAATTTAGTCACCCCGGCCACAGGGCAACAAGATGAGATTGACTAGTACGAATCAAAAGAAAAGATGGAGTTGACTGACTTTTCGCCTGCATGTGAAGTCGACAGTCTCAGCAATATACCTCAAGCTGGCAAATTTAGCAGCCATTCTAGTGTAGAAAACAAAAAACGAAGAACAGAAAGCAATTCTCAGGCAATTACTTTCAGTTGATCACAAATAAGTGTGTTATTGCATATTTATCTCCGGGATTTTTTCCCCTCTCCTTGATCATTCTTTTTATCAGGTGTTTTTGTGGAACACGTGGCTGTAAACGGTATTGGTCGGCCTGAGAGCATTGAGATCGTCCTGAGATTGTTATAGTGAAGCTGTGTCGATTAGGTTCATGGTTGATTGAATGGACCACTCATTTAATAAGATTGATTTATAAGGTGGGTTGATCATCTCTTGTTGACTAGAGGTTGAGTACTCATTGTTTCAAACCATACCTTCTTTCTAGAGCAGCGATTGATGGGAAACTTTGATTATGATGCCATGTGACAAATTGCTCTTCATTGATGCTATCCTCACAGGTTCGCCGCACTGGTCCATCAGCACATTATGACTTTGACAAGTGTAAATTAACATTGCGATTGTTGCTAATTTGCGGTAAGTCAGACTTCGCATGCATCAATTCTCTGTCCTATCAGACCGCTAAGGAAATTTTGCTCTCAGTCATTTTGCTGGAGAATAGAATGGAGTGAAAAGGAGACGAATGAAATATCATATCAGAGGAGAGTCTGAAGTTTTAGTTGCCCGTATGACAATACTTCTATCATCTGTGATAGGGTATAAGCTTTATGATCAGGAATCGTTTCTCTTTTCTGATGTCAATTTCTGTTGTATGGCAATTCATCGGCACAAAAACCTCATCGCTCCATGTATCTGGATTTTGAATGGAGAGGTTCAACATGTATGAGCAAACATACTCTCTGTAAGTATTGCTAATGCAAGCTGCACTATGCATATTCACGTAAGAGAGTAACATAACGGAAGCATACATTATGCTTTGTCATCAGATCATGCTTTATTATCATGAGCTGGAGATACACAATCGTCTGCAGTCCCTTTAAAGCGGTCCTAAAGAATTTGGAAATGGTAGCGAAGAAAGATCATTTCGACGAAGCAAGGTACTTCTTGAGGAACCCCAAATTGAGCTCTATCAGTTTATCCCATGGAGGCAAGCAATCCTTGATGACAGGTAGCTCCAGAAACCTCTTGGACCAAGCATCGAGTGAAGACGTGTTCTCAACATCGATGAGACTGGTGCCGGTTATTTCCTCGACCATTCGAGCCCAGTAACCAATCCAGCCTGTAGCAACGTCCGCAAAGTTGATCACCTCACCTCCGAAGAACAGCTTCCCCTCCAGTCCGCTCTCCAGGTTCTTCAGGGTCTCTCGAGCTTCTAACACAAGCTTTCGTTGCTCCTCGCCTTCGCTGCAGAACACAGCCTTAATAGCCGGCAAACACCGTGACAGGAACCTTCCATGTATTAGAGATCGACCTGTGCTGACAAAATGTTCCTCTTTCAATCATTAGCGTTACAATTTCAGGGTGCTACTTCACATCTACGATACTCTCAAGAATGGAGCTCCTCTACGCGCGTGGCTCAAAAAGATTGATCTAAAGCATCCTACGGAGATTATTCTCAATAAAAGCAGTACTCATCAATGATCGAAATCACATAGTGATGAAACAGACGAAAGATAAATAAATAAGGCCGGCGCATAGAGTGGAAGAGGCACTCATTCAATTACCTTCTCGTCCACGAATTTGGCCCAGAAACGCGCTCTGGCTCTCTCATAGGGGTCCTGGGGAAGGAGAGGGCTCTGCTTCCATGTCTCGTCGATGTATTCGAGTATCACGAGGGACTCCACGATCGGCTTCCCATGGTGGACGAGAACCGGGACCTTCTTGTGGACCGGATTGTAATGCAAGAGCAGAGAGCTCTTCTGGTTGAGGAGATCCTCTTCCAAGTAGTCGTAAGGGACTTGTTTCAGCTTCAATGCCCATATCACTCTCAGTGCATACGGGCTCCCCCACCACCCAAGCAACTTCACCTCTCCTCCATCAACCATTTTTGGTGTTTGTGCCAAAGCAATTGTTGACCCAGGCCGTTACTTATGCGGGGATTGCGTGATCAAGCTCTGTTTTGACCATTGCTCAGACAAATGCAAGTGAAAAAATCTTCTTCTTCAGTATGAAAAGTCTTCAACCAAAACAAAAGTACGAAAAGGAACTTGTCGTCTTCTCGATGATGAACAATGATTGAATAGGAAGATGATCACACGTGTCGCCCTGGCCCAAGGATGAATACCATCGCTAGTTGGTCACACTTCCAAGCATAAAACGAGAGACAGAGAGAGACAGAGAGAGATGGAAATATCTTATAACTTTAGATCTTGGCCACAAACGTAACCTCGACACTAAAAGGTAAGTTGAATTAGCAGTCTCCATAAAGAAAATCATGTGGTGCCAATTTCCCACGCAATCACAAGATCAAATTTATCTTCTTTTTTCAACAAAGCTATCTATACTAGTAGAGTACCATTTGTTAAATTTCCCAAATGAAATGTTTTCCACATGCCAATCCAAAAGATTGGCTGCAGATAAGACGTTAATAATAAGAAGCAAAGGAAAAATGATTACACAAATAAAATTTGTACTAAGTCGTTACATAAGGAGTACAAGGCCCTCTCGTTGGATTAAGTAGCAGTCCCATCAGGAGAAGTTGGTTGGTCGCGCGCAAGTGAATTTGGCGGACTCTCGGCCAGTTGCAGGTATCCGAGGAATAGATGTTTCAGTTGAGTGCCTTATTGAAGAACCATGTGGAGCCAATGAAAAAATCCTTACAAAGACGACAATGCCAATGCGACATTTCGTGAAATCCGGTCATGAACAGGTTCCTGGCCAGACATTAAATTTTATCAATTTGGCATTCATATGATGTCAATAGCGGCTGGAGTGATTCCATGCCCTGACAAAATCTCGGCTTTCGGAGAAAACTTTACCTCGGTCAATGGTATTTCAAATGGTGAATTTGTAATTGTCTCGTACAAGAAAATGTATCTGCCAAGCAATATTCACAACTGTAATTATTTCCACTTGTTATCCGCCTAGGTTTGTAAACACAGCTATCAAAACAATTGGAGAAACAGAACAGAACTGCCATAAAGCATCGTTTGTGTTTCAGGAAGTAAAGGAAGATCATTATAAGTCCGTCCTATCCACCACATTACCTATTAACTATAGCTTCTGAAGGCTCCTTAACTAAAGCACAACAGAAGCAGCACAATCACTCATCCTTTTTTACCCGGGGAGATCTCTTCGCAAACATGCAGCTATCGCAGGCAAAATTCCAACTTTGACTATTAGTTTATTACGTTTTCATGAATTACAGATTTAACAATGTATAATTGAGCAAAATGTGACTTCCGGAGACCTATAGTGCAGGGATTTTCACTGAATGTTCATAAAGAGAATGTTTTAAATGCCAAATGACAAGTAAGACATACCGCCATGCCAGTTCAGCAACAAGTTCTTCTGGGGCCGCAGGCAGTACCTGAAATTTAAACCAAGCAAGATTAGATAAACAATCTCCTGTCAAGCATAAACATAAGAAAATCCAATAGTACTTGCTCAAGTTAAGTACCTCATCTTCATAGGGATTGCAATGATCTTTGAACCATAGCCTCAAGAACTCCTACAAATTGAGAATAAAGTTCAGATGCTGCAGGAAGATTTCAAGAGGACAAATGAAGACATTAAAATGATCCATCCATAGAACATCCAAGGAAATTGCTACTCATCCCTTCAGCCACCCTTTCACAGCAGCACAGCACATGCCTTAGCTTCTGCACCCCATAACAGTAAAAAAGACCAGAACCAGGGACAATATCGCATACCTTGTCGACATTTTCAGGCTCAAGACCATTTTGAAACCGTTCATCATAAGACTGCGCTATCCAATATCTACTTGAGTCAGGAGTGTGCACCTGTACTTCCAAGCCAAAAAAAATGACACTGTCATGATATAATACCCTATTCTGATACAGTCAGTAAGAAACACTGCCAATGTGTTGGTGCATACAAGAGAGGGGAAATGGAAGGAGGTAAAGTAAACCTCATCTATCAAAAGAATGGAACCGTCCTCAGCCTTCCCGAATTCATACTTTGTATCCACCAATATGAGGCCATGCTCTGAAGTGACACGCTGCATAGTAAGGTGGACAGCACTTCCACTTTTAGTGAGCAGTTGTGTTAGATTGTAAAGACTGAATATGATTGTTACGATAACATTAACAGGAGTATTTCCATTTGAAACATTTGTGACTAGAACCAAAACATTCACATGAAAACGCAGAGGCAAAAAATCGGCACTGATAGGCAATCACCTCCCCGCAGAAATTATTTTCTTTTTTCTTTTATAATATGGGCATCCGAACCTTCATTCAACTAGTTCCCAAGGATACACACAAAACGCCCTCTCCACATGCATTAGGTAAGGAAATTGGAATCATCAAATGGGACATCGCATCAGCATCAGAAGCAACACGTATTCTAAAATTGTGTATATTGCAGCCAAAAAATTCGTGATGGAAACAGTACTGGGGCTAAGACTTCTCCCATCAACAAATAAAATGTCAGTGCCCGAAACCCAATGCTGCCAACCTTTAAATATCATCATGTGGCCACTTACAGTACTTCTGAAATGACAACTAAATACTAATGCCCGCTGAAGTGAAGAACTCAACATTACCAAACCATTACATTTCTTGAGTACCCATGCCTCTTCATCCAACAGTTAATAGTCAAGAAGCTAGAAAACAATAACAATTCACATTTTTTGAGGTTTCAAGCATTTCATGTAAGACACAACGAAGGGGAAAATTCACTAAAATGCTAGGTGAGAAAGTTTAAAATTCATGACATGATTCTGGACACCTTTCCTTTGAGTTCAGTCTCATAAACCAAAAGGAAAAATTTAGAAAGAAATAGAAGAGTGCACCAGCAAAAGGTAACTTTCCTGATTATTATATCCAAGTGATTGAAAAAAAAGGGGAAAAAACAAGTGCAGCCAACAAAGTAAAATGAAGTCACCTGTCCATACTCAAACAACCTCAATGCTTTCGCACTGACTTCATCGTAGTCATCTTGAGTCATTAGCCCGCCTTCGACAATCTGATAGGAAAATGCAAATGCAATATAATAAGCTAACTCAGTAAGCAGGTGCAAGAAAAGGTCGACCAAAGTATTAAATTAAGAGTTATCAGGTTCCATCAGCTCCCTCCCTCCCTCGCTCTCTCTCTCGCGCGCCACACACACATATCAAGCCTAAACATCTCTATCTATTCTAATTTCTAGAGTCTCTACTGAAAGCAGCTTTATTTAGATAATGTGAGCAAACCTCTTCTGGTGTAACAGGTACATCATGATCTGCCGCTTTAGTTGTAGGTGTCAATATATTTGCAGGCAGCCTCTGGTTCTTCAGCAATCCTAAATGTATTATAACATCGTTTAATGATGGCAAAAGAAACATCAGAACAAACTAGAAGTAGATGGAGGAAAACACACCATCTGGGAGAGCATTGCCGCAATAATTACGGATTCCCTTTCTGTAGACAGTCCATAATGATGTATCAGTACTTCCAGTCACAAAACCTCTGACTGCAATTTAAGAATTAAAGTTGGATCAAATACTGCGTCCTACAGACGAATTTGATTTAAGTATTGTTAAAAAAGTACCTCAACTAAGGACTTTAATCATATTAAATGTAAAATGCAATGACATCAGAAAGCAATCTGTGAATACGACATACTGCCTTACTAGGGCAGTCAAGGATCACATCCAATATTACTCTACACTACTGAGCCTGTACGTCTTATGGTCAGCCAAATCAAAAGCTAGCAATAACTCACCGACGAATTCAACTGGAAAGACAGAACACTTCTTTGCAATTGTAACATTTTTATCAGGAGATGCTACTACAGCATTCGAAGTGATGTGCTTCGTTTTATCAAACCACCACAAGCTCGTTTCGTTGAGGACCTACAAAGTTTCACACGACATAGAACATTTCATAACCACCAAAGAACAACACGCGAATGTCTATGCTAAAATCCAGGAAGTAACTATAGCAGTTCAACATACCTGGCCTTTAAAGGGTATGGAAGCGAGAATCCGATCAAATGCACTTTGCCTATCGGTTGTCACTAGGACAAGATAATTGCCACCGTCATAGATGTCCCTGACCTGAGATTGTATGTGCTTAACATCAAGCAGTACCAAAATTTACTGCTCTCTAACGATTAAACAAATGGAAAAAGAACTTCAAGAAGAAAACTAAATTTTATGCATTTCCGTGGGATCACAGCATCCCGGATTTCACATTTATAACAATCCAGTAGGAATGACTGATTATTCTTCACAAAAAGTAAAAGCTGGTATTCGAATTCACACAAAAGATATTGCTGTTTTGAATCAACTGGTCGAAAACAATTAAATCTTTACGCTAATGCACCACCAGTCACGACTCAAAACTTACTCAGGAGCCTCAAGAAACAACAAACCGGAAAACCCAACACGACCCGGAAGGTAAACTGATTACCTTGCCTCTGGTTTTGGACTTGAGACCGGGGACCGTCAAGCGAAGATCCGTCTCGGAGAGGCAATTCGACATCGAGCTCCTGATAGCTTCGGAGACCTCGTCTTTGCGGCTGCCGCTGATCAGGGCATCGAGGGACAAGTGCTTCTGGTCCCGACCTTGGCTTGCCGCCATCGCCGCTGACAAACAGAGGGGAGAGAAATCCCGAGACTTGGACTTCGCTTTCGAGAACGAAACCGAATTCTGCGGAAGGCGGGTGTTGTTGGGTCTTCCATGCTGGTCGGTCTTGAGGGTTTTGACGGGGTTTAAGCCCGGCAAGCGCTGGGCCATGGCGTTTCTCCGGCCGAAGGAGGTGCTGCAGGGGAGAGGGTGACAGTAGGGCTTTTATCGCTTCGACGCTGTTCCTCAGTAAGGAAAAAGTGTTCGGAAAATAATAGGGTTAATTTCAATATATATATATATATATATATATATATATATAAAATTCTAGGTAGAGTGATAATTCTAGCTTTAATTTTTTTTCTCGTAAAAAAATACTAACTTTAAGTTAAGTGACAATTATAACCCCAACTTTTTCTTATCTCATAAAAAATCACCAACTTTCATCTTTATCACAAATCTAGCCCCATGTTAACTCTCTATTTAAAGTCATCCTTATTTGAGGAAAAAGGTTATGGATGCGAGCTTAGAGGATCTTGTCCATGGCGTTTGTCAATGAGCAATGATCTACAGCTTCAGATTACATCTGGCTAGAGAGATTTAATCTGGAGATCTTTTTGACTTGCCGATGAAATGAAGGAGATAAACAGTTTTACCATTATTCTTCGAGTTGTGGCTTAGAAAATAAAACAGTAAATAATGCTTTAAATCCAATCGGCAAGCCACATGGATTTATTATCAAGGTGGAATAATCAAGTTGGATAATAAATGATTTTAAGTCAATAGGAGCTAGATTTGAGATTTAAGTGAAAGATTGCAATTTTTACGAGATAAAAAAAAAATTGAGGCAAGAATTGTCATTAGACCTAAGTTAGTGCTTTCTTACTAGATAAAAAAAATTGGGATCAAAATTATTGCTCGATCTAAAGTTGGTGTTTTTTTTTTTTAATTAGGTCAAAAATAACAATATTACAATGTGAGTTTTGCCCCCAAGAGATGTACTAATGTGATATTTTCAAACTAATTAAGGTATTACATAAGACAGAAAGTTCTGCAATCGGATTTTCATCACTGAAAAAGTCTTGGTATTTATTAGACTCAATTAAATTATCAATTTTTTACGGAAAAAAGAATCAAAATATCGATTTTGTTTCAAACGTTCGAGGTGGACGTATGTGTACACCATTAGAAAGCTGTTTTTTTTCACATATCTCTACATCATCAAAAAGCACGAATGCCGATATAATTCTAAACCATCAGAATTTGCCTCAGTAGCCACTCTTCCTACTTGGGAAGGGAGAGGTGGAGAGTTTGAATCTTTACCTTCTCAAAGAGAGCTAAGAGTGAAAATGTATAGTCTGCAAGAGGTAGAGCAAAAGTCTAAGAGTGAGTTGAGGGTAGAATGAACAATATATATATATATATATATATATATATTTCTAGACATCAAATTGTGTTTTAATCTCTGACCAAAAAAAATATTTGTGTTCCTGTATAAATCTGCAACTCCACCACATAGAGATAAGCATGATATCATCTAAACTTCACCGAAGCTTGAGATTTACGACCGACCACCAACAGTAGATACACAATCGGGTTTTGTACATCTGATCCCGCTCAAAGTTTATTGTGCAATTCACATGCAATGCCGCTCTTGTAATCTATCTCTGTCTGATTGAAAAGTAACAGAATTCCTTATAACTAATCACGCGCTGCCTCTGAAGGTCATAAACTCACAGTAGAGTATTTTTATGGGCCTTGTTTTTTGCACTCCTTCTCGACCAAATAAAAAATTCCAACACTCCCTATTTTTGTGTTTTGGCTGTATTATCTTTAGTGGTTCCCTTTTTTGTTTGGTTAACTCTTTTATTTTGTTTCTTCTTCTCACTTCTTTTCGCGCCTTTGACTTCTCACTTCTTCTCGTCTCTTCATTTTTTTCTCTTACAGGCTATTCTTTCTTTCTACGCCTTCCTACTCCTCGAGTTGTTGGGCATGGAGAAGGTGAATATTTACGACACCAACCATGTTGTTCTACACAATATCGTTGGCACCAGCATTGGGTTCACCGTTGCCCACGCCAATGAGCCCCTTTTGGCCGCCACACGCAGCCTCTACTTGCAATATGGAAGGTAATATTGAGAAGCACCGGCTCTCTCTTTTTTCTTTTCCGGATATTTCTCTCTTCTTCTTGAAAATGTGAATGTTGAGAAAGAATTATGTCTCGTACACGAAGTTTAGATGATATGAAGCGTAATTCGGATTAATGGTTTGATTATATTGGAGTTTTCAATGCAGTGTCCAAGTGTTATGCTTTCAAAGATTAATTTCTCGAAACACACCGCTACAATGATGCATTTGTTCTCTTTCATTGGTATTACAGTTGTTGTTTTTAGCCATAGAGTACAGTTGTTTGTAGAGTTGAACTTCAAGCCAGTTGGCCCTTTCGTAATTATGCATTTGTTGGGATTCATCATCTACACTTGTTTAAGCCATTGTTTCACTCACTCTTGCTTTGTTGGCAATTGACAGCCTGAGGCGGTCGGCAACAACATGGAGGATGATCTTTTTCTTACTTTTTGTGCATTCAATATTTATTAGTGTGAATGCAAGCGAACTGTGGGATTTCATAGGATTGTAAAAGTGGAATTCAGAGAAGCAGCAATCCAACGTGCTAGGTCATGAAAATTGCTTGAAATGAATTGAGCTAAAGACCCACAATAGAATCGTGGGCAACAGAAAGAATTAGTAAAAAAGAGGAAAGTGGGACTCGCATGGATAAAAAAACGAAAAAAATTAAAAATAGTCTATCGAACAAAGAAATTGGTTATGTTTATAGAGTTATAACAGAAGTGACGAGCTATACTAAGGATGGTACGATCAAAGCATAAAGCCGGAAAGGGTCCTAGTCAAAAGAGGAACGGGAATAGGGCTAAGGTAACCCTATTTTTTATTCATATCAAGCAAGGCGAACGGCGGCGCGGGTTTTCCGGCGGACGAGTGCGCGTTCCGTACACGGCACAGATTCCGACAGGGTGCCGGGATGGAAATCTAGCGGTGAGTGAAACCGGGGAAGGCCATCATCCCACGCGCGTGGGCACCACGTCGCGTCGCGCATCACGTGCGTCAAAAAGGCGGTCCCGCTGTCGGTCTTTTTCCACGCGACGACAGCACACTTCCCCTGCGTGCGCTCCAATCCCTCAGTTGCACGAGTCAACCGAATGACGATCTTTTTCTTCTCGTTATTATTTTATTTTTCCTCCATATATAGTTGTATATTTATATATATCCGGAGCAATTAATTACGATATTAATTTTAAAAGGCGAGATTAGATGTAAAACCCAATTGGATTTGAAATTGTATTTATGTATATGCCGTGTCTGAATATCTCAATAATTTGACGGTACCATTTCAAACGGCTTTTCTTAGCACCTGTGTAGCGCATATAAATCGCATTAAAAAGATTCGTGAAGATTTAAATGTGTACCCAAGGAGATAATATTTATATACTTAAAACACTCGAGAAAACTTTTTTTTAGGTGATGGTGGGATGGCAAAAAGTTAAAGAAAGGAGTACACATGCAGTGCATATGAGTAAGAGCGAAATAGAATTTTTCAGTGAGGAAGGAACGAAATAACCTTTAAATTTTTTCTTTGAAGGAGTCGTTATGTTCCAATAAGAAAGATGAGATATGATTTGGAAACTTGATACTTATCTTGAATTTAAATTTCCAAAAGCGAAAAGATTCGCCAATCGATCACTTGCCAACGCAAGTATAAGCATTTTGCGAAATTTTTTCCATAAAAATTTGAAATTGGAATAACTATCGAACATACTTCATTAATAGCTCAGGTTATCAATCATCGGAAGAAATTAGAGATAACGACAGTCTTTTTCTTTTTGTGACCACGAGATAAATTATAAACATCCATTTTCTTCGGTAACTACAAACAAACACCTCTAATGCATTGTAATATCGCTCCATCCATGCGAGCAGCGCCTGCCTTCCTCGAGCTTTTTTATACAAGAATGGTCCGAGAGGCATAATTAGACGATGGGAAATTCAAGAACTAATTATTCACATCCATGTACTTCTGTTTACTTCTAGGCGAGGGATCTCTCAAGAGGCGATCCTCCACCCCCCACCCCACCTGCCATCTTTCTCTTTTTGAATTTTTCAAGCCGTCTCTTTATCACCACCATCCGCAATTTCCTCTAAAAAAAATCCAAAAATTTAAAATGCGAAAACGGGGATATCCGCAAAAAAAAACAAAGATTTGCATCTTTATGCAGATAACTGCGATAGATCGAGCTGTTTGTACGGCGTACGTAGACCACGAGGCCGTGGAGAAACGGGTGTCCGGATCATGACCCGAGACCGTCACCGGGGTGGGGCCCCGGCCCGTGACCCGGCTGCCGTCTTCCTTGCGCCAAATCTGAAGGGAGGTGAAAAACCTTTAACACGAACATCACTCTCTCTCTCTCTCTCTCTCTCTCTCTCTTTCTGCACTGTTTTCTTCCCAGTCGGTCAATTTTCGTCCATCGCCGAAGCCCCCAATCGGGTTTTTTCCTCCGTCCCGGGATTTCTAGGGTTTTGCCCCCGATTCGTCGGCGCCCGGCCAATCGCTCCCCCGGCACCGCGCCGATTCGCCGCCGCCGCCGCCGCCGCCGCTTCCGCTCGGTTCGCATTGCGGTTTACCGTTTCGTTCCGTCGATCGGGGTCGGCCGCCATGCGCGCGCGCCCGGTCTCGGCGAGAGGTGGGCTCTCTTCTTCTCCTCTTCCCCCCCGTCTCCTGCGGCCGCTCTTCGATCTGGTTCTCCGCTCGTCAGTTTCGCTCGTTAGGAAGCTTGCTGCTGATTGGTTGGGCGCGCGCGGTGTGCGCAGTTTCATTTGATCTGTGCCGTGGGTGCTCGGGTGTTTTTGCATTTTATGTGCTGCGGAAGTTGCCGTCTTTATTTGAGTCGGTAATTTATGTGGTGGGGGAGTGTGTTTGTCTCGAAGCGTTGTTAACGACTGGGTTGCTAGGGAAGTGAAAAGATCTCATTTTTCTTTTGTTTCCATTTCTGATTGTCTCTTCGCGACCTTAATGGTGTTTTTACGGGCTGATCGAATGAAACTTTCTGATGGGGGTTGTTCTCTCTTCTTGATACTAGGATCGGATGGCGGAGGAGTGTAGCTCTGATCTCGATTGCTTGATTTCCTGGTTCTCCTGAAAATTGGATTGATATGGTGCGCGTTTCGAGATAGTATTTACTGCTCCCTTTTAAGCACTATTGATGAGGAAAAAGAGGAAGGGAAGTGAAGCCGACGTGTCCACTCCCCTGCTGGAACTGTCGAGATCTGCCCATGATTTGCAGTCGTCAAATCTGAGGTCTCATTATTCATTGGAAGATTATACGAGGCTGAAGAAGAGGTGCAAAGAGGATGCAGGCGCAGAACCTATCGCTTCCTGTAAAAGTAGGCTGGCAGGCATCGCCACAGCTCCACCTTGTGGCAGCTCGTCCTTGGTTGCTCCTGGGAGAGGTCTAAAGAGGAAGATAGGATGTATAGACGTTGCTACCCGAATGGGTCGGAAGAAGAAGATTGAGGATGATTACATTTTAGGTGACACAATTGGCCAAGGAAAATTTGGTTCTGTTTGGCTCTGTAGGTCTAGGGACAGTGGTGTGGAATTTGCCTGTAAGACTTTGAAGAAAGGAGAGGATACAGTTCACCGGGAAGTGGAGATAATGCAGCATTTATCGGGCCATCCCGGGGTTGTGACATTGCTGGCAGTGTATGAGGAACCAGATGCTTTTCACCTTGTGATGGAGTTATGCTCTGGGGGACGTTTGATTGATCAGATGGTGAAGGAAGGTCCTTTTTCAGAGCAGCGGGCTGCAAATATATTGAAGGAAGTTATGCTTGTCATCAAATATTGTCATGAAATGGGTGTTGTTCACAGAGATATCAAGCCAGAAAATATCCTGCTTACAACCTTAGGAAAGTTAAAGCTTGCAGATTTTGGACTGGCCATGAGATTCTCTTCTGGTGTGGAATCTTTAATCAAATTTCATTTGCTCTTAGACTTCTGTTTTACATTTTTTTCTTGTTTGTGGCTTCCTTCGTCAATTTCTTTAGCAAACTCCTTAATCTTAGTCTGGAAGACTGCAATATATGATAGAATGGCCACTTTGAGGCGTCAAAAGATCATAGTGGACGGCATATGCTTCCTTTTGTGTTTTGTATTTTTTAGGAAGGACTGTTGGTGGCCCTTCTTGATGATTGAGCTTATGGAACCGACTTTTCATCCCAGTCATCACCTTTTCTGAAAAGAGATTAGATATGCACGATAAAACTCAGAGATGCTTACCCTGTAGGTAGAACTACATAAGTAACAGAAGGACGAAAATTATTGATTGCATAGCTGGAGATTATGGTGTCAATTTCAAGCTCCAATTTTTTCTTTTTCTGTCTGTTTGGGTGGGCTATCTATGGGAATGAAAGCTAGTGATGAATTTTAGAAAACAATAATCGATAGAGCATGTATATAAGGTGAAATTTCACTTCATCTGTGCTCAGAAAGGAAGCTTTTGAAATGTGGCACACAGCATAACCCAAAAAAAAAAAAAAAAAA
This sequence comes from Syzygium aromaticum, assembly GCA_024500025.1. Classification (NCBI taxonomy): domain Eukaryota; kingdom Viridiplantae; phylum Streptophyta; class Magnoliopsida; order Myrtales; family Myrtaceae; genus Syzygium; species Syzygium aromaticum. Next base: position 7,469,615 of record CM044890.1, read on the forward strand.
AAAGAAATGTGGCTCACAGAGCAAGGGGAGTCCAGTAACAATTGTAGTGGGAATGTGGCAGGGAGTTCTTGTGTTTAGCCTTTTCTTTTTTTGTTGTCGATTGCTTCATTGTAGAAATATTTGGGTAGAGACGACGTATGCTTGTCTTTTTAGTATGATCCTAGTTTTGGGTGTGTTTCTCTCTCTTCCCTTTTGCTTTAACAAGGGAAAATGATACAGATAGCCCCTGAATTTTGGCCAAATGTACATTTTGATCCTTGAACTTTTAATTTGTTTAATGTAGTCCCTAAACTTTAATCTAATGTGCAATGTGATTCCTGAACTTTTAATTTGTTCAATGTCATTCCTGACCTTTTGGTACATGTTTAATTCAGTCACTGAACTATATAAAAATGTTTAATGTGGTCCTTTCCATTAATTCAAGTTCAAGGACCACATTGAACATTTTCATATAGTTCAGGAACTAAGTTGAACATGTACCAAAAGTTCAGGAATGACATTGAACAAATTAAAAATTCAAGGATCACATTGAACATTAGATTAAAGTTTAGGGACTACATTGAACAAATTAAAAATTCAGGAACCAAATTGCACATTGGGCCAAAGTTCAAGGACTATTTGTGTCATTATCCCCTTTAACAATGCTTTAGATATATGGATGAGCTGCAGTCTCTACTGATGGTGAAAGCTATTATTGGCAAAGATGGATCTAGAATTTCTTCTTAGTGATGGAATATATTATCTACAATTACAATTACTTAAAGCAATATTCTACACTTAGAAAGCCTGGTCAATATTCATATCATGTAAATTTTGTTTGTCTATAACCATTGAACTTTAAAATGGTTTAATGAATTTAATAAATTTGTGGGGGCAAATCACTTGCAATAATGACTTATCATGTTTCTTTTGGAAATTTTAATGGGGGCAGAACTCAATTTTAAGGCTAAAAATATGGATTATTATTTAAAAAGCTTCTGAACCTTCAAGTATGTTATTACAACTCTAGAGAAATCGGTCAGGTCAAGAGCCCCCTCGTTCCAACACATAAGTCCGTCCTTGATTATTATTGGTTATCCGTTCTTGAAGAAGACTGTGGATCCAATCTTTGTATAGGCTGTAGATGTATGGGTTGGTTCTCTCACTCTTGGTATTTCAATTCAAGACACCTTCGATGTTATTGTACTTGAGCTGAGTTTCTTGTAAGGTGATATGTTGAATGCTCTCGGTCATCTTTCTTACGCCTAAATGAAAAAAATTATTTTTGGTGGGATAGTTCCTCCACAGGTTGTGCTATGGTTGTTTTATCTCCTTCTCATACCATATTGTTATCCTCAATTCTGTTTTTTGGCATAAATTTTTTGAAAATCATCTCTGACATTACGTGTATGCCAACCTAAGTTAGGGAGCTTTTTCTGTCTCTGTCTAGATCTCAAGTGATATTGATATTTAAGAGTTTCGGTGCATCTTACATGAAAATGAGCTATTCTTGGAGATCGATTATTGTGGAGAACCATCTCTACTGATGTGGTTCCTCCACAGGTTATGTTCTATAGTTGTTGCTTTTCCTTTTGCGTAGCTTAATAGTTACCCTCTATCAATCTTTTGTTAGGAATTTTTTCAAGTAATCTTTAACATGCGTGGATGTCAAGTTACGTTAAGGGAGCAGTTTCTAATCATCAGTGAAGATCTCAAGTCATATTGATACTTAGAGTTTTTCCATGTCTACACTTGGCCTTATGCTAATACTTACACATTCTGCATGACAGGTCAGAGCTTAATAGGTTTGGCAGGAAGTCCCGCTTATGTTGCTCCAGAAGTTCTGATTGGGAATTATTCTGAGAAAGTTGATATATGGAGCGCTGGTGTCCTGCTGTATGCACTCTTGCTGGGCGTTCTTCCTTTTCAAGGTGACTCACTGGAAGCAGTTTTTGAGGCAATCAAGAGTGTGAAGCTTGATTTTCAGTCAGGCATATGGCAGTCAGTGTCCAAACCTGCTTGTGATCTGATTGCAAGAATGCTGACGAGAGATGTTTCAGCTAGGATAACTGCGGAGGAAGTGTTAAGTAAGTTCTTGACGCTGTTTTGTGTTTTCTTTTTCAATTTGAACTGATGAATTCGGTCATTGTTGTTTAGATGAAAAATGTTATGCCACACTTGCAAACATCTATTGAACCTACTATCTTGTGATATTTGTAATTCTTGGAGTGAACAATGGCTCATGGCTTTGGTTTGTCTATTGCCGAAATTGTTTTCTTTGGTCATTGCTGCTTGTGGTATCTATGGTTTTCATAGTTCTCTGACTATATCTAGCGTCAAATATAACACTGGAACTAAGGTTCAAGTTGGTAGTTTTTCGAGCAATCGCAACAAAAACTCAAGTTCCATGCTGAAAAAATGGCAGCTTGCATGCTGGTATCCCACCATTCCTTTTTTGGTCCATTAATTAACAAAGATGACCTTTTGTTGGTCTCAGTCACTTGCAACTACAGTTTATGTCTTGTTGGCTTGTATTGGGCAAAGTATTCCTCTGGTTGTTGCTGCAGCTCATAATTTTGCCTTCTGAGCCAGTGCAATGTCAAGTTGCACTCTGAAGGTGTGTTCTTCTCAGTTGCATCGGTTAAGATGACTGCTAATGTTGTTTCAGGGCATCCTTGGATCTTGTTCTACACAGAGCGCACATTGAAATCTTTGTCCTTTAAGTCAAAACAAAAGACTCAAGTGGCAGCTTCCTCTGTGCAAGTAGCTGCTGCGCTTGGCTTCAAGCAATATGGAAGCAGGATATGCTCTGATTCTGCCAATGGAGGCTCAAGACTTCCGTCACCCCCTAGTCTGAGCTGCAAGCCCGAGGAGACTGATGAATGTGGTTTTGTGGATGCCCTTTCAGTGGCTATCTCACAAGTTAGGATTTCGGAGCCGAAGAGGAGCAGGCTGTGTAGTCCCACAGGCCCAATAGAACAACAGTGCTCGTCTAACATGAGGTCTAATACACTCTGTAAAGCTTTCTGATCTGCTGACCGACTAATGACATCAACATGGCCATCTCCATTGCTTTTATGTTGGGGATAAGTTCCGTCTGCATCCGGCATAGTCTCCCTGGAGCAAGCGATGACGATAACCAGCTGATTTCGGTGGAATTGGAATAGTTGGCTCTGGATCGTGAAAATATGCTAAGTAACTTTTATTCTTTTATGCATTTCAATAATGGTCTGAAAAACTAACCATGTGAACTGATGGAATCATTGTACAGATAATGTAAATAGTTTATTGAGTACTGTGCTTTTGCCTCTCAAGCCAGCTCGCTCTTTGCCTCGGGAAGGAAAAAGGACTGCTGCTCTTGAAGGTCGTGTTTTTATGTCTCTACTAACGACTCTTTCAACCCATAGCGAGGCATCTGTTTAATTCTAACATCATCTACGTGGTTCATATGGGGATGGGTGCCCGTTCTGTTTCAGTTCTAACCGAGGTTCAGCTAGCATGGTGATGGGAGGTTGTGTCCCTCTGCCATCTCAGGTCGATGTACCTGGGGCAGGAGAAGTGTTAATCTGGTTGAGTTTTCCACCGAACGGTCAGATAGGGACTACGCTATCCAAAAGTACCAGTGCCTACTCGTATGAAACTTTTGGTCTCGCATTTGAAAGACCATCTACGTACTGCTCTAGCACCTATGTAAATATATCCATGCACAAATCTCATAAGAAAGATCTTCCAAATGCATTGTCGTATTATACGTAGTCATTGACAGAAATTTTTCGAAGACTACACCTTGGAGTTCATGATAGAGACTGGATCGGACGGTTTTTGAGGATCTATTTTGAATCGTTCGACTTGGGAAGGGAAATTTTAGAATTTTGTTTGAGGGAAATTTTATCATTTTGTTTGAGGTCAAACCAAGGATACAAAGTATGCTACATGCAACTTCGGCCACTTCCTGAATTTGACTTTGTTTCACGCTTACGCCTTGCTTGTCAGCGAGCTCGGCCTCTTCCAGCGCAAGCGCATTGCCTTTCGAGGGACGGCATTAGAGCCACGTATTTAAACAACGGAATGAAGTATGGTACATGCATGTGATATTGTCAACATTTCGAGGTTACATATCTGTTGGACTTTCACGAAGTTTTATATAAGGCTTTTTGGTCCAATCTCTCTTAGACTCTCAAGAAACTTGATAAGGCTTCTCTCTCTCTCTCTCTCTCTCAATGGAGACTGGTAATCGCTCAAAAGCATCAACCAAACGCTCCAAGGCTAGCTCCTGTCAGTCGCCTACGCTCGTCGTCTTATTCACCTTGACCCTGCTTCTAGTTCTTATTCTCTTCCACATCCAGTCTTTCGCATTTACTACTCCTTCCGGTTCTACTTCTTGGGAATTCTTCAAAGAATGGACAGCGGTGACGGTCAACTCCACCGCGAACTACGATTGGTCCGATAGACTCGACAACCGAACGGCCAAGCTCCAAGAGTCGGTCACTTTCCTCCCTCTCAAGGACATGAGATACGCCGACGTGGAGGCTGCCATGTCCGGGAACACCTGGTTCATGAGCTCCTTAAGCGACACCGTCGAAGAGGACGAAGCGGAGTACCTCTATTTCCCTTCCCAAGCATCCAAGGGAAGGATCTTATGCATCAAAGGGCGGGACGGCAAAGATGGAAGCAAAAACTCTTATGCTTTGGCATGGCTTGAGAGCCTTCCAGAATCAGCCACTCTCTTGAAAGGCCTGACCTTCGTATCAGACACCTACTATGACTACGTGAATCTGTGGCATGGGTTATATGCAGTGGCGCCTTTTGTTGGGTGGTCATTGAAGAACCAATGCTCGAAGCCAGCAAGGTGGGTTTTGTTCCATTGGGGTGAGCTCAGGAGCAAGATGGGGGCTTGGGCTCAAAACCTCATGCGAGCAACATACGGAGATGTCGCCGTTGAAGTCTTCGGAGGAGGGGGGGATGGGCCTCACTGTTTTGAGAGGGCGGTCGTGATGAGGCACAATATCGGAAAAATGGGGGACAAGAAGAAGTTGCAAGTTTCTGAGCAGCTGAGATGCAAGGCAAGAGAGTTTTGTGGGATCAATACTAATGGTAAACGCGAGGAGGTGAACGAGAGAGGGGAACCGATCGTGAGGCTGACTTTGCTCATGAGAAGAGGCTCGAGATCATTCAAGAACGCGTCGGCCGTGGTTAACGTGTTCGCTAGGGAATGTGAGAGGGCAGACGGATGCGCCCTGAGCGTTGTTCAGTCGGAAGATCTGAGCTTCTGCGACCAGGTTCGTTCCCTGCACCATGTTCACGAAGCTGCTGCTTCTCTTTTTTCTCTCTTATTTTATTGGGCTTTCCTGGTTCGAATGCTGACTTCGCTCTGAAGATCGTATTAAACAATGCCCAAGATCACGTTATGGTCGGCGACAGTTGATTTATTAGGTTATTTAAGTTCTCCAATCACCCAGAAAATGCTGACTACGAGCTAAGATTTAGGGTGGAAAGTCGCAATTTCAGTTAAAGAATAGAAATGTGTATTAGGTCATCAAGAGCTTCGGAAGATGGGAAATCTGAAGCTATTTGCTATTTTTTAAAGAGTAATTCAAAAGAGTTCGTAAGCACCAAATTGCTGGTCTATCTTTACGATCAATTTAATTTGCGTTCTCAGATTTAAAACTCCAAGCCAGACATTGGCACGTATGCTGCGATGGCTTTCCTAATAAGAGTTTTCTATTCATGCTCATACATATGTTCCTTAATCTTTCAGGTGCGAGTAATGACTCACACAGACATTGTCACGACCCCACACGGCGCACAGCTGACAAACATGCTCTTCATGGACCAGGGCAGTAGGGTAATGGAGTTCTTCCCCAGAGGATGGTTAGAGCTCGCGGGCATCGGCCAACATGCCCACCGTTGGACGGCAGAGCTGTGTGGCATGATACACGAGGGCGCATACTGGGAACCGCTGGGGACCAAAGATTGCCCAAACCCTCACCAGGATCTCGATTGCTTCTTATTCTACAAAGATGGCCAGGTGGGTCACAATGAAACATTCTTTGCCGAGTGGACGAGAAACGTCCTCAGCCGAGTCAGAGAAAGCAAACTGGAAGAAGCCAAGAAGCGTTTGCAGCCTAAGACAACCACCTGTGTCTGCTAGAATTTCGATTTGTCAATCACCAGTAAAAGTTTACCGGCACTCCTCCCCTTAGATCTCTCTCTCTCTCTCGCGGGTAAGTCCGATTGTTTCTCGTTCAGCAAAAGGTCAACAGGCAGAGTGCCCATTGTAAGAGAAATGTACACATGCTATCATGTAAAAGGAAGCAATGAACATGCACTTTTGCCATTTCAAGTATAGGTGGTAAGCAGATGTGAGTTTTCTCCGAGATGAGGAAAATCCGTCACTAACATACAAATCTCATGTAGCATAGCATCATTTCTCTAAAAAAGAATTTACAGTGGAGTTGTTGAGAGAAGATTGAATAGTGTCCTAGCAAACCCCTCTAGCAGTGAATCAGCAGCTCATTGCTCTAGCCCCGCAGTAGACAAGCAGTCCTCATCTTCTGGAAAGTTTTGACCATAGATAGACAAAGAAGAAGCAAACCAATGCAAAAGCCACAACATGGACGACATTACTCGAACCATACTGAACTATGCTCTTGTTCAGCCTCCGCACATTGTTCTTAACACCAGCTTGTGCTTTGATCAGCGTCATTTGCTGCAGTGAAATAATTTAGATCCTCTTAGGGAGCTGACAATGTGGCAAGAAAGTAGTTGGCAAGTTGGTAAAGTACGAGTTACCAATCATATCTTTTGTTTTAGTAAACAGATCAAACTGTGCATTTAAGAAGATCACAAAAAGCCCGATTTGATACTCTTTTGTCTTCATTCTTAATAGCGCAAACTATAAGACACGGCAGATATCGTCATGTAATTCACCATCAGAGACCTCAGATGCAAAATCAGCATGAACGCCTTAATTGTTTTAAAGGTGTAAGATGTCATCATATCAGTAAGGTTTATCTGGAAAAAGGCCAAATTTTCCAATTAAAAACCCTCTCATTTTCACTCCAAATTTGAAGAGATTAATCTTGTAAAACAAGAATGTGATTCCGCCCATTTGTCATCCCTCATTAGTTTTTTTTTTTAATTTCATTTCATTAATAAGGTATAAAATGATCGAAGAGAAACGAGTAAACTCTCAAAAGCTATGGTTAAGCTAATGAAATAGCAAATTTAAATGATAAAAAGACTGCAATCCCATTATGACGCTTGTGAAGAGAAAATGTCTTCAGAAGAGAAATCGCATACATCAAGAAGGTTCAGGAAGGTGGCTGCACCTCATGACCATATACGAAACTTTGACTTGAAAGTGCAGGAAGATGGATAGTATAACCATAAATAGTTCGAAGCAACTATGACGCACATTATCTAACTGGCTTCAACATCGTTTGTCAAAGCAAAGAAATCCACTACCTCTCCCATTGACTTATTGTTTTCCAACTTTATAAGCCATGATTTATATACCATTTTCATCCTTGACTAGTAAGGCTTGACATGCTGCAAGAAAAAGCAAAGAGAAATTCAGAGGGCTAAGCAGTAGGTGGACATACCAGCTGATTGAGCAGATCATTCTGAAATTTTGCTTCTGTCTCTATGTCTTGCGCAACCTGCACCAAGGGATGAAGAGCTGAGAAAGCAAACAGTGAACCATCTATACAGCAAAATTTAGTAGCATGCCTGCCAGTCAAAGAGGTGATGCGCTAAAGTTCAGGATAACATGCACTATGCAGAAAGGAGGAAACGCACATTGTTCTAACACACAAATGTCATCACAACTCTCAATATACGGAATGTTGTCAAGAATATCTTAAGTCTTTTTTCCTTTAGACTCAGAGAATATAGCTTAAGGTGGGTGCCCTACCACCATGATTGACAATAGCTTCTTCAAACTTGGTCATTCCACTCTTATTCTTTGTTTTCAACATAATATCCCAGTAAAATGGCCAGCATCAGAAGTTTACACTAGAAACAACAAATGGCTAGAACTCAAGATATTCATGAGGAGGCGTACCAAATAACCAATACCACTAACATCATCTGAAACCCATTCACCAGCCAAACCAAACCGATTGCATGAGCTCGTCGCACAGAATCAATGCAAGTATTTCCTTCTCTCTGTGAGTGGCTCTAACACCATCCTAAAACCATATAAGGTCATGATGTCCCCAAAAATGGTTCGGCAAAAGTCAAGTTTGTCATCTACATCTACAGCCCTTATTCATATAAAACAGAAGGAAACTTTCAATTACTAAATTCCTGCAACCTCTTTCCCAGGCTATACAAAGCCCCGAGCAAATAGCTTGAAGTTCATCCCGAGAAACAATGCCTTATACAAAGGGTGAGAATGTTCTTATCAAATTATTGCTGAATCAAACAGACTACTACGGTCCAGTAAACTATTGACAAATGGAGGCAAAACAACCTCCAACTTTACTAAGCCCTCTCCCACTAAATGGGGTCAAAGACAAATGGAAGTGCAAACTAAAAAAACTGCTCGGGCCTGAGCAAAGCATGTCTCAAAACGTAGAAAGTAGAATTTTGATGAATACTAACATCAATATGATGTAACAGATATGACCCTCCACCTGTTTTTTCAATTTTTATTACAACCTCTGAAAGTAAACCACTTTTCCCCCAAAAAAAATAATGTAACCTAGTAACAGCAAAGGTTTCTAGGCAACAGCAAGCCGCACTAGACAAACAAAATAGTCATTACAGTGAACCAGGCAAGTGTATTATCTATTATCCACAACCACCAAACTCTTCCATGATGATTCCCTCAAAAAAAATTCAGTCAACCGTATACAACATAAGACGCGGCAGCACTCTGCATGAGATTCAGGACGAAACTATTTCCCCTTTCATCAAACCCGGCATGGGCAGCGAAAGCATCACTTCTTGGTGGTTAAGATTACAAATTTTCAAAAGCAAGAATTCGTTTTGAGCAAAGAATCTGACATTACTCCGATAAATTTGTTGTATCTTAGCATCCCTAAGGACATTAAAAAGGGGGCCAACTTGACTCAGCTACTCTACCCGGGAAGCAATTCGCCAATACCCCATCAAACCCAAGAACCTCAACCGATTCCCCCCTCGCCGATTAGGGCCGAGATCGCAGCAACGAAACTTCCATATCCCCAAACAGCTCGAAAATTAGGGAGGGAGGAAAAGAAGATCGTACGTTTCGCAATTGCCGGACTTGCTTGCGGAGGCCGGTGATCTCGTCGTCCAAGTCCCCATGCATCGGGTCGATCCGCAACTGCACCTCGTCGGAGCCGCCCGCGGGCCTCGTGCTGAGCCCCTCCCTGTTTCCAGCCAAAAAGCCACCACGAAGCGAAACCAAACGATCAGAGCAAAGAACAACGAAAAGGTTCCCCAGAACGCGACGACGAACAAGCCCCGCGCGCGAGAAAACCGGAGGGGGGCGACAGGGAGGGGGCGGGGCAAGAGAGGTACTGGGATCGGTAGGGAGCGGCGGCGCCGCCGTACAACGGGCCGCCCCGGTGGAAACTGCCGGCCATGGAGGCGACCGGACGGATCGGGTCGGGTCGGGTCGAGACGAGACCCTAGGCGAGAGAGGAGGAGACGATTCTCAGCGCGCGCTGGACCGTCGTCGACGCTGCAACTGGCACGAACGCGAGACGGCGAAACACGTCAAGAGAATATGAGAAACTACATTTTCGACCTCTTAAATTTAAAAAGTTTTTCGACCAAATAAAAAAAAACATATTTTTAAAAAGTTTCGGTTTTGATCCCCTGTATTTTGCTTTCCTTGCGATTTTCGCCCCGCGTGCGGGCCACAATTATGTCCTTTTCGTCCGATTTTTTGATTTTAAAGTGCCGCGAAGATTACTAAGAACACCGATGATTAAGGCTAGAAAGCTAATATTTGTGGAAATATCTAAGTGAAATTACTCGTGGCCTCCCACTTTTGTATGCATTGAATTCGATTATATTTGGTTTCTCATGAAAATACTGGTCCGTGAATTCTTTATTCTCCGATGAAAATTGGTTTGCCGTCGTCGTCATATATTCCGTTTCTAACCAGATGAAAATTTTAAGTAGTTATCAAAGCTATTAAATATGTGGCGTCCCGATTGAACCATAGGGGGTAAAGAAATTGGTCTTCATTAGATCGTTGGTATGATTTTAATGAACCTATGCCCGTGGGCATCGCCTTTCCATGATCATATTGATTGGGCACTTCTCGAAGAATCATGATAACAGTGCTTCCACATTGTTTTGATGAAGAAGATGAAAGGACTACACCTACGGACTTGGGGCCACTGGGTCACCTATGCCCACCCGACCCAAAAGGGCCCGAAATCAAATTAGACAAGTTTAGGCAAAATTTTTCTTTTTGGGCCTAATTAGATTTGATCGTCATACGAAAAAAACTAACGATTTTTTTGAATCATGGGCCGGATCTGAACTAGTACTTTTAGGCCCAATATAGACCTATCATCAATTATGTTTAACAGGGATAATTTTGTCTATTAAAGTATAATACATGGTATTTGGGACAGAAAAAAGTTGTAATTTAACGCGTAGAAACTTGGTCACGTAGGCGCCATGTGTTAAGGGCCGATATTGACTTGATTATTTTTGGCCGATTATCAAAAAGGGAAGATATGGTCACTGGACGAATGGGATCTGCATATGCTAATTGCAGTTTGATTTTGGCTGAATCGAAATCCTTATCAAGTTGAGTTCTTGTGAAGGGCCAGAAAATTCTTCTTTCGGAACCCGTCATTAGTGAAATAATTAACCGCATGAATTTGGTTTAACGGTTAAGGAACCCAACCTGCGAGTACGACACAAATTCGATTCCCGACGCCACCAAATACAAACAATTTCATATTTAGGCTAATGACCGGGGTTTCGGCTCGAGTCTTCTGCAGCCCATAAGTGAGTGGCGGTATGTCATGGGCCTGAGGTTTGTTCATGTCCTTACGGCGCTCTCATCGTAACAAAAGATAAAAGGGGACTAAACAATCCGGTCATAGAACTCGTCGATGGATTTGGAAAGAACGCGCGAGCATGCGCGAGGGTTTCAACGCAAACAACAGTGGATCCCTGTCGGTGGATTTGCAAAGATCTGTGCGAGCATCATCCAGTGTTACTTGCGTTGAAACCCGAAGAAGAGTGGATCCTCGTCGATGGTTACAGAACTCAATTTGGCGCCGAAGAGCATAGTTTGAGGGTAACGAAACGGACCAAAAAAGTCAACTTCTGCAAAGTCAAGCGAATTTGTTTTGGGCTTATAGCCCGTCACCGCACATATCGCTCAGGGCTATTGATGAATTCCGCACGTGGAACAGCACGCCATTTCTTACACGGTCCTTGATTCTGAAATCCTTCCCTTCGTTTTCAGTCGAACTCCCCACGGAAACAGGGGAGAGGGAGACAATCGTTCGTTCGTTTTCCATTCAACTCCCCCTAGAAAAGGGGAGACCCTTCGCTTTTCCTACACGCGCCCTTTAAAACTTGAAGGGCTTCATCTTCGAATTCACCTTCGACGCCACCGTAACAGAGAGGAGGGGAGGGAGAGGGAGATGAGCATCGGAGGAGATGAGATGGGGGAGGAACAGAGACCCAGGATCCTGTGCCTCCATGGTTTCAGGACCAGCGGGGAGATTTTGAAGAAGCAGGTCCTCAAGTGGCCCGACTCCGTACTCTGCGACGTCGACCTCGTCTTCCCCGACGGCCCTTTCCCTGCGCAGGGCAAGTCCGACGTCGATGGCATCTTCGACCCTCCCTACTTCGAGTGGTTCCAGTTCAACAAGGTCCCCATCCTCATCTTCCTGATTCCTAAATTCGCCATCTTTCTTCTTCTTCTTCTTCTTTGAATAGATGAATTAACCAGTCTCTCAAAGTTCATCAATTGATCAGACCCTTCATTAATTTTCTGGCAGGAATTCACGGAGTACACCAACTTCGACGAGTGCCTCGCTTACATTGAAGATCTCATGATCAAGCAAGGACCTTTCGATGGTCTCCTGGGTTTCTCACAGGTGCCCGTCGATTCTCCCTAAACAGAACCGGGTTCATCATCTTGAAAAATCAAAACTTGACGATCTTGCCTTCTAATTTCTATTGCATATGCGATTTGTTATACCTCCATCCATCATTATAAACGAACGCAGCATATTCAATTGAAGAGTACGTGCACACCCTGTTTCTCGCCCTGTATCGCTTGCGTTCCTCCACAAAATGCAACATTTTTCTCTCTCCTTTTTTGTATACGTTCTTTGGCGTGAATTCTAACCGATGAACAACAACGCACGAACAATGCAGGGGGCGATATTGTCGGCGGCGCTTCCGGGGCTTCAGGCGAAGGTGGGTCGATGTTGCCCGTGGGAAACTTTTTCCTTGTTCTGTTCTTTTTCCGAAAAGAACAACATAAAAAATAAATAAATTATCTTCCTGGAAATCGATAGTTTATTATTTGTGGGGTTGCAGGGAGTGGCACTGACGAAGGTGCCAAAGATCAAATTCCTTATAATCATCGGGGGGGCCAAGTTGAAGTCGCCATCGGTGGCTCAGACAGCATATGCTTCTCCCATACAATGCCCGTCTCTCCACTTTTTAGGTACCAAGCATATGTCTTCTCCCTTTCTTTTGGTGTTTGTTTTCTGATTCTTTTGAACATCTGATTAGGGAATTAATGCGTTTATCAACACGCCTGTCGTTAATCACGTGATCCTGGGTCGGATCTGGTCTCATTCTGGACGTGTCTGGGTTGACTTTTCTGTTTTAAATTGATTCGGTCGCGATCACAAATGATGACGGATCCAATTTCCATACGTACCATTCCGTGGCCACTGATTAGTAATTGATTGGACCCCGCTTCTTGTTGCAGGAGAGACTGATTTTCTGAAGCCATATGGGTTAGAACTGTTGGAGTCGTGTGCGGATCCGTTCGTAGTTCATCATCCCAAAGGCCATACCATTCCCAGGCTTGGTAACAAATACCCTCTCCTTCTCCGTCTCTGTTTCCTGTCTCTCTTTTCATTATACCGATTTCGCGTATGCCTTGCTTCTTTCCAGATGAAAAGGGATTGGAGACAACGACGAGGTTCCTCAACAGGATTCGGGACGTGTTGGCAGGGGATGAAGAACAGTAATCGACCACCATTGGGCGATTTTACTATAGAGATTTACGAGTCTTGTTTGCTCTACTCAGATGCCTTAATAGTTTAAGCATCTATTCATGATCCAAACTTTGGTCATTTCATAAGTTTTGTACATTTGACATTCAAATGTAGCTCAATAGGTCAGATCTAGGTTCGGAGCCTGAGCTACATGCATGCACTTTAACCGATCGCGGCGTCCAGGTTCCACACCCTTAATGACCAAGCGAGTGATGCTAGGTATATCAGCTGTGCGTATTCTCCACGAGCTGATTTATAAGTGTTAATTCGGTCATTGACAATAAATCTGAAGTCGTTCTAATATGTTTCAATGTGCATTGTGGTCCATTACTTCGATTTAGCAAGATGAATATTTCGTGACTGAATGCTTTAGAATATAAGAAACAAGTACCAAAGAAGTCGAACTAATGAGAGACTAATCCCGCTCTTGTAGATTTCGATAGTTTGGGTATTATGTCTACTAAAACGTTAATGCTCCTTAATAAAGTAATTGCAGCAACTCATAACGAGATCAGAATGCTTGAGCACGTGTAATTGAATAAGTGCAAAATACAAACTTCTATGAAGTAATTTTACCTAGGAGGCACTCATCTTGATGACATCCTCTCTTCTTAGAAAGCAAGAGGTCAAAGGTTCAAATCCTCGAACTCTCCGAGTACGACACTGAGGAAGTGATTATTATGAAAATCACCGACCCTTGTCTTGCTTACAGAAGAACAAAGAGTTTACTTGAGGTCATTAGAGGATCAATGACATTTGATTGCAACTGTGAATGCGTTTATATTCCTAGCTCGAAATCTGCATTCAAATCGCTATACTTGGTTATTTTCTTCGAATCACCTCGACAACTAAGAGTGCACACTTGCATACTCCAGCAATTACATGGTGTGCACAGGACGGAAGGAATACAGATCTAACTGAGATTAACGGCGTGGTTCAAAGAGTCTCAAGCACTCCATTTTGAGCCATAGAAGAAGAGAAAAAAGCATTTGTAGCATCTGGTCTTAAGTACATATGACTGTAGAGTGCTCTGCTAGATTGAGTTCAAACTTAAAACCCCATCTTTCACGGATCGAATCTCCATCCTCCAATTAATTTACAGAATGTCTCTGGTCCAAATCAGGTTCTGTGTTGACCTGAATTAACTTCTGTAGATTTCAGGTAATTAAGCAACTCTTCTTTTGCACCAAATGTCCGTGAGTGTTTTGCTTACCAGATTTGAAGACTCCTCTGGCGGAGAAGGTTCTAAGAGAAAAGAGAGAACGGCAACAACAATCAGATACAGCTTTGTCTCTGACGGCTGTCTAAGACGGATCAAACTCACATAAAGACAAGCTGCAAAGAACAAACACCAACTCTCTTTGGTTTTCTCGCTTAGTCTTATGATCCCAAGAAACAAAGAAACTGAGTTAAACAAAGTGATCACAAGCATGGCAGACTGTGATCCTTCGTGAGGAAATTTAAGCTTGGACCAAACGTCTCAGAGGGCTCGTGGTTGAGGCAGTGCTGACTCCGATTACAGCAACAATCCTTTCTGTCGCTAGTAAGTATATCATATACTTGTCTACTTTGCATGTGTTTGTGTAACATGTACATAAATGATGAGTATTTGTCTAATGATCTGAACTTTATTCGTGATCATGACGTTACAAACATCTCGCATGAATTGTAGGAAAGATGGACAGGGCGAAGGATGTCTTCAGAAAATTGGGGCAGAAGGCGGCTGAAGCTGCCAAGAAGGCCGAGGATCTCGCCGGAAACACGTGGCAACACTGTAAGTCTTCTTGTTCTTCGTGCCTCCATGTTCTTAGAGCACTTCAGCAATTCTTCTCATGAAGTAAAGGGTACTTCCACTCATTTAGTTTTAGGTGGCTGAAGGACTGATCAAATCCCCATTAATGCCTCCAGTAGGAATTTGTCGTTGCTTTTGCAGAAAAATCAGCTAATGTCTTTCTCTATCAGTTAGTTCAGAGACTTCTCGCCCATTAACTGTAATATCTAAGATTTAAGTTATCGAAGAACCGACCTTTTCATGGTAATGCTCGATTTCCAATTATGCACACATCATTTCCGACAACATTGTATTTTAATTAGTGAAAACAGGTCCAAGTATTGCTGATGCCGCCGTTGGCAGAATTGCTCAGGGAACGAAGGTCCTGGCAGAAGGAGGCAAGGAGAAGGTTTTCTGGCATACTTTTGAGACCATTCCTGAGGAGAAATTGTTGAAGTCGTATGCTTGCTACTTGTCCATGTCTGCCGGCCCGGTTATGGGAGTCATATACCTCTCAACAGCGAAGCTTGCGTTTTGCAGTGACGATCCTATTGCTTGCCAAGCCGGCGAACACACAGAATATAGTCACTACAAGGTATGCATTGCCGGCGTGGGGACTGAATGCTTATAATCACTAAGTATATGCAGAAAGCGGACAGACATGAAATTTTCGGTTAGACTTGCCCAATAGCTAAGAAAAACGGTGAACATAGTCGGCGGGTGATGTAATCGATTACTTAAATCTCTAGGACTTGAAAGGATTCCATACGGAAATATGACATTGCCAGGCATCATAGGCAAGTATGTTGCTCTTAATTTCTTCCCGCAATAAGAACTGTGCTCAAACAACGAAGAGTGCTCTTTGCCGAGCAATCAGCACCTTTACTCTCGCCAATGCTGAAATCGATGCTCGAACACATTCTACAAGCAGATGTTTTTTCAGAGGCGATCTGATTCTTTTATGTTATGTGTGCAGGTGGTCATTCAACGGCACCGGTTAAAGGGGGTCGTTCCTTCAACGAGCACAGTCAAGCCGGCTGAAAAGTACATCCAAGTAATTTCTGTCGACAACCATGAATTCTGGTTTATGGGATTTCTCCACTATGAGAGCGCCGTGAAGAATCTCCAAGGAGCAGTTCCGACACCAGTCCCGGCAACTCTGAGCTCGTATTTGCAATCAAACAACATAGAATTCTAATGCAATTATACTGTGGGAGAGTAGTTGGCGCCGGCGGTACATCCAAACGTTCACGGTTTCTTTTCTTCTGCTGTGTTGTCACAGATGCGAAGTTTTGCAGTTTTGCTAAGGCACGCGATGCGGTTCTGACTCCATATGCATGTAAGTATCCTGGTGCAATTTGGCTACGACGCGCCTGTCAACTCATTCAGATAGAAGGACTCTCTGATTCCTGATTTGCTATCTCATTTTCAAATCTTCTTCCAATGATTGGTAATTTGGTGTTTTCTACTGCTTCCCAAATCAAGAACCGCTGGTTCTTGAGCCTGTACTTACCCAAAAGATAATGTTCTGTACCCACGACTCGAGCAGCGAATTTTCTTTTGTACGGCCATTTCTCCAGGTTTCCGAGCTTAATTACTATAGCGTAACGACGAGCGAATAATTAAACCTCGGTATTTGCATGTTTAAGTAGATCTTTAGAAACATCGTTCAAGCATAATTGGCACATTGTAGAATGAAGCATAATCTCTTGAAATTGCGGGTACCGACATGTTGTCACAACTCGGAAGAAAGCAACTCGAAATGGATCCAATTCCCTGAGCGGCCCAAACACATTGGATTCAAATTGATCTCATGGCATGGGCCTCGACCCATTAGTAGGAAGATGAGAATCCCTCTTTCAAAAAAAAAAAAAAAAATCAACTTTGAAGCCGTTGTAAAACCCGATTGCGAGCGGGTCGAATCGAGCCGGATCATTCTACTTAGGAATAAAGCTAGCGCCCACGACGACCACAAGAAATGGTCCGACCGAGGAGACAGGCCGGATCCACCCCGTCACCGGCTTTCTTTTCCGCAGCTAGCATTGGACCAGCCATAAATTTCACAGCATCAGGGTACAAGGTATGGAAGAAGCATCGTCATGCGATGGGACCGGAGGCATTAGAGCCTGTCTAAGATCCCCCGAATTATGAGGCATTGGTCTTACGAAACATTAATTGCCTCGGAGGACCTCTTTTTCGGGGACCAGCCTACCAAACGTTGGACAAAAGCCCAAATCTTAAAGATAGATCTCGTGTTGGGTGAAATTATAAACCCCCAGTGTCAATCGCAATCGAGTAGCAAGCAATGGCGGCATCGTGCTTCGTTTTCCTTCCTACCCATTAGAAGCTAAATGGCTATGGGGGGGCTAGACTGATTTAGGGCTTCCCCTCAGTCAACCTACGGAGCACGCCTTGCCTCTAAAATGGCGAAACATTGGGTGGATTCCAACGCTGAGCAACCTCACCCCCCTCCCCCCCCCCCTACCTCAATTTGTCATGATCATATTCCCCAAAATGAATGGGAAAAGAAAGCATCTTTCTATCTACCCAGTTTCCACACGCGCTTGAAAGGAGGAGGAGGAGGGAGAGAGGTGCCAATACATCACGAGGGTATTGGTTTTGGTGGGTGCCTTCGAGACGCCTGTCTAATTTTCGGGGCGAATTGTGTACAACACAGGGTCAATTCGCACGTCAGAAACTGTAAGAGTGTCCTTGATTAATTGGTTTAACGAGTTCCCCGAGGGCACATATTAATCAGATCTATATGATGATGCGACGCGGTTGAAGGGTACGTTTTGTTTTATGTACTTATTTACAAGGCCATTTCGGTCTAATCGGATTATGAAATCTACCACGAGAGAAAACCGGCGTGCCGCGTGATAGAAGACTTTGCTTTCTTTGATTTCGGGGTTATTTTCCGCACTTTGCATGTACTTGGGTTTGTTTTGTGTAATTCAATGCATCGTTCCTTGGACAAAGCAAAAGCAAGAGAGCAAAAAGCCTTGACGGGAGGGGGAATAAAAAGTATTGCTTAAATGTTTCAAGGGATAAAATACAGGCTACAATGGCAGCAATCCAACTCTGTCGGTTGTGTTGAATGTGGCATCGATTAATCGAGAGCTAATCCTCTACAAAAAAAAAAAAAAAACTCTTCGTGTTTAGGTGAAATTCCAATTTAATCTCAAAACATTTTTCTATTTAAAAAAAAAATTATCAATTTTCACTTTAATTCTGAATCGGACAACGCGTCCAAAGCTCACCACCGATTTCTTCAAGATTATCAACCTTAGGAGACTGTTGTTGTTCCATATGGAGACAACGGTGTTGATAAAAACGCAGTTTCTGATAATGAACTTCTAACTGACCACGACGCCGATAATTTCGAAGAAATTAGCGGCGATCTTTGGACGCATGGGCAAATCAGGGCTCATTTAATCACCGTTCATGAGAATTTTTTTTTTTCCCTGTTTGCTGGTTGCACCACAGATCCAAGTGTCCTTTGATTTGTGGACCTCGAAGGAAGTCAGATGTTTCCAAAGTGAACAGGACGAAAAGGGGAGTGACCGACGGGGCGTGTGGGGAGGGGAAGCGCGTTAAGATTGTCAGCCTAAATAAAGAAAGACGTGATTGCAATTTGATATCTCCCTCGGTCCTTTGCGTTGCCTAATAAGCCATGAGCCGTGCAGCAGAGGCCATTAAGTCTGTCCAGCTACCCCACTTCCTCGTAGCACCCACGTCTCTCCCTCCCCTCTGCCCTTAATGTCATTGCCATGATTTCCTTCGAGAATATGCACGCCTTAAAGCGATTACCCCTCTCCATAAACAAAAAGAAAATCATAGATATAACATGCTTTATTCAAAATGTCATGCCCTAAAGTCTAAAGTATCTGCAAATGCATCTTCTCCGTATCATTGTTTACCTGAGAGTAAAACGTAAACACAAAAATGAACTGAGATGTGAACGGGGCGAAGAGTTTTGGGTAGAGGGAGAGAGAGACTCCGATGCTGACCGGCGAGTCATTTTTCTCCCTGATCATCCGTCTCATGGGCGTTCCCCTCCTCGTATACTGTCAAATAACGACGAAAAGACCGGAGCTATGTTCAAAATGAGAGGATTCACGAACCTATACGGGATAATGTGTAAGTGGTGAGGGCGCGAACGATAGCATCATCAAGTTTTAACCTACACGGGGTACACACATTCGTCTTTTGTTTTTTCATGGCAGAAGTATATCTCAGGGTTCAGTATGTTAATCAGTTCAGCTGTAAAAAGCAAGGAAAGGCTGCTTTGAATTTTGATGTTTGCAATCAAGTACCTTGTAGAATTAACATCAAATATGTCTCCTACCGATATCTTAGTACTACTCAAATCCTGGCAGTAAAATCAACCTGAGAAAACTCATTACAAGCAAATAAAGCTGCTGGAGCGACCATAGAGCAAAGTAAAATTTTAAAAGGAAGAAAGAGAAAGAAGGAAGGATGTCGTCACGTGCGAGGGCCAAGCAACCTGTTGAGTAGGTCACTCCCAATTGGAAAGGCCAAAGGGAGGGGGAAAGAAAATCAAGAGAGATCGGGAGATAAATCAAAATGATCTTTCACGTCCAGAAAATCATGAGTATTCCGAAAACAAATCATCGTGATTTTCAAATTGTATAATTCCAATTGGGATTGCATTTGCTCCTATAAATAGGAGTCCTCCTCAATGGAAATATATATACAAAAAAGCAAGAAGATCAGAGTATAGCGGAAGAAACAATCTTCTTCTTCCAAGAGAGTTATCTTCAAGAGAGTTATCCAATTTGTGAGAGGTTCAAATTCACAAATTAAAGACAATGAGAGATCCACCTTAGGGTGAAGTTGTATCCCATTATTTATCATAGTGGAAGTTTAAAGTGGACTACAGTCCCGTGGTTTTTCCCTTCACCTTGGAGGGTTTCCACGTTAAAATTCTGGTGTTATTTACTATTCGTCTTTACCGTTTTCTTCAAATATTTTATCCTATTTAATTATCACAGAAATAGTAGTGGGAAAATTATCCGGGCTTTTACATCGCAAATATTGTTCTTTTTTTCCCAACAAGTGGTATCAGAGTCAGGTTGCTCTATATATTATTTTTCTGTGCAGAATTAAATAGAGGAGAATTCTGGCAACATGATAAAATTGACCGCATTCAATTATGCGATCTGGAAACCAAAGATGGAGGATCTGCTATACATTAAAGACATTTGGAGGCCAATCGTGATACCAATGGAGGAACTAACACCAACGTCCAAGGAGGTAGATCCTGTAGCGAAAGACAAATCGACATCGTCCTCTAGTGGCAAGCCAACGACCATGTCCGAAAGTGAATGGATGGTGCTCAATCGAAAGTGTGCTGCTCAAATCCGGCAATGGATCGACAAGAGTATTTTTCAAAATTTTGCTAATGAACATGATGCTGGTGTTCTTTGGCAGAAATTAGAGAAAATGTATGTAGGAACAACAGCGCAAAATAAAGCAAATCACATGCGGCGGCTTGTGAATTTGAAATACGAGGATGGCAGCAGTGTCTCGGAACACATGAGCGAGTTCCAAGGTATAGTAGACCAACTCAACTCTATGAAGATGACATTAGATGATGAGTTGTGGGCGTTGTTGCTACTTAGCTCTTTGTCGAAAAGCTGGGACACACTTGTTGTGTCAGTCAGCAACTCGGCTCCTGACGGCAAGCTTACCATGGACATGGTAAAAGACAGAATGTTGAATGAAGAATCCCGGCGAAAAGAGAGCGGAGTCAACCTGGAATCCGAGGCTCTTGTCATTAACCAATAAGAAAATCAAGAACGGAGAGGGAGAAGCAAGAACCGAAATTTCCGAAATCAGCAATGAGGAAGGTCCCAATCCAACTTCAAACGAGACAAGAAGTGCCATCATTGTGGTAAATTGGGACACTTCATCCGAGAATGTAGAAAGCTAAAGGCAGAAAAATCAAAGAGCCATAACATGAACAAAGCTAACGAGAACCATACAAATGAGACCGCAAATATTGCAGACGAGGTAATCATTATTCAAAGTGATGATTCCATTAATCATGCATCCCAAGATTCGACATGGGTAGTCGACTCCAGCGCATCCTACCATGTCACGACTCGTCAAGATCTTTTTACATCTTACACCACTGGCAACTTTGGCTTTGTAAAGATGGGAAACGACGGTACGTCCAAAATTACTGATATGGGTAATATTTATTTGGAGACTAATGTTGGATGTAGGCTTTTACTCAAAAATGTAAAACATGTTCCAGACATACGTCTTAATCTTATATCTACCGGCAAGCTCGATGACGAAGCCTACAACAATTTCTTTAGTAAAGGGAAATGGAAGCTTACTAAAGGTAATTTGGTGGTAGCCAAAGGAGAAAAAACTTGCTCTCTCTACATTACACAATCCAAGCTGTGTAGAGGAGAGGTGAATGTAACAGGAAAAGGAGTCACCACCGAGTTATGGCATAAAAGACTCCGACACATGAGTGAGAAAGGACTCAAGATTCTCATTGGAAAGCAACTCCTACCGGGAATGAAAGGTACACTGTTAAATTCTTGTATCGACTGCATTATGGGAAAACAACACAGAGTAGCATTTCGTAATTCCCCACTATCCAGAAAAGCTGAAATTTTAGATTTAATACATACCGATGTATGCACAATGCAAACTATAACACTTGGAGGTGCGCTTTATTTTGTAACATTTATTGATGACCACTCTAGAAAGGTGTGGGCATTTGCCTTGAAAACTAAAGATCAAGTGCAGGAAATCTTCAAGAAATTTCATATGAAGGTTGAAAGAGAAACAGGAAGGCGATTAAAGTGTGTGCGTTCAGACAACGATGGTGAATACCGAGGACCTTTCGAGGATTATTGCAAAAGTTTCGGTATCAAACTAGAAAGATTCGTACCAAAAACATCTTAACACAAAGGTGTCGCGGAGCGGATAAACAGAACCATCTGCAAAAAAATCAAATGCATGCTCTCCAGCATAAAGCTGTCAAACCACTTTTGGGGTGAGGTAATGAGGACGGCAATTGACTTAATCAACCTATCACCTTCAACACCACTTGATGGTGATGTACCACAAAGTGTCTGGACCGGTAAAGATGCTTCTTACGGCCACTTGAAGGTGTTCAGCTGTAGAGCATTTGTTCACATTCCCAGGGATGAGAGATCAAAGCTTGACGGGAAATCAAAACAATGTATTTTTTTGGGCCACACTCA
The DNA here is from genome assembly GCA_024500025.1 of Syzygium aromaticum. Classification (NCBI taxonomy): domain Eukaryota; kingdom Viridiplantae; phylum Streptophyta; class Magnoliopsida; order Myrtales; family Myrtaceae; genus Syzygium; species Syzygium aromaticum. The sequence continues at coordinate 7,491,823 of CM044890.1, forward strand.
TGAAGAATTCGGCTATAGACTCCGGGACCCCATTAGCCGGAAAATAGTCAGAAGTGGGGACGTGGTATTTCTTGAAGATCAAACAATCGAGGATTTCGAGAAGCATAAAAAATCTCAATCAATAGACGAATACTCTGTTGATCTTGGCCCAATTGCTCCTCCTACCGATTCTAATAATGAGCAAGCTGAATCTAGCATTGAAGGTATGACTACTGAACTTGAACCAATTATTGAACAGATCCCGTCAAAACCTCAATTGAGGAGATCAACCTGTGAACGACAATCTAGTCGTAGATATTCTCCCAATGAGTACATGATGCTCACTGACGGCGGAGAACCAGAGAACTACCAAGAAGCTGTGTTCCACAAGCACAAAGAGAAGTGGTTAAAAGCTATGCAAGAGGAGATGAAATCGTTAGACGAAAATCATACTTATGATTTAGTCAAATTGCCACAAGGAAGAAAACCTCTCAAAAACAAGTGGGTGTTCAGACTAAAGACTAAAGAAGGTTACTCACAACCACGATATAAAATAAGGTTAGTTGTGAAGGGATTCGCTCAGAAGAAAGATATCAACTTCGACGAGATATTTTCACCTGTGGTTAAAATGTCTTCCATCCGAGTTGTTCTTGGCTTGGCAGCAAGCTTGAACTTGGAGGTCGAGCAACTTGACGTGAAGACTGCAGTTTTACATGGAGATCTAAACGAGGAGATCTACATGGAATAGTCGGAAGGCTTCAAAATCAAAGGCAAAGAAAATCTTGTGTGTAGACTGAAGAAAAATCTTTACGGGCTCAAGCAGGCACCAAGACAATGGTATAGAAATTTCGATTCATTCATGGAAGAAAATAGATTCAACAAAACCACCGCTGATCACTGCATGTTCGTCAAGAAATTTACAGATGGTAATTTTCTAATTCTTTTGCTTTACATTGATGATATGCTAATTGTTGGCCAGGATAAAAGCAAGATCAACAACTTAAAGAAGGAATTAAGCAAGTCCTTTGCGATGAAGGATTTGGGACCTGCAAAACAAATTCTTGGGATGAAAATTTTTCGAGACAGGCAGAACCGTAAACTCTGGTTATCTCAGGAATGATATGTTAATAAAGTTCTTGAAAGATTTAACATGAATAAATCCATAGCAGTTTGTTCTCCACTTGCAAACCACTTCAAGCTCAGTTTGGAACAGTGCCCGAAAAGTGAGACAGAAAAGAAGGAAATGGAAAAGGTTTCTTATGCATCGGCGGTTGGTAGCCTAATGTACGCGATGGTATGCACGAGGCCTAATATTTCCTATGCAGTTGGTGTGGTAAGTAGGTTCCTATCCAATCCCGATAAGGAACATTGGGCAACAGTCAAATGAATATTCAGGTATCTCCGAGGTACTTCTAATAATTGTATATGCTTTGGTAATGATAAAACCGTGTTAGAAGGTTTTTCAGATGCAGACATGGCAGGGGATGTGGACTCGAGAAAGTCTACATCGGGATACTTAATGACTTTTGCAGGGGGAGCAGTATCATGGCAATCTCGACTACAAAAATGTTTTGCCTTATCTACTGCGGAAGCAGAGTATGTTACAATAACGGAAGCATGTAAAGAACTCTCGTGGATGAAGAAGTTCCTACAAAAAGTGGGCCATAACCAAGAGAAGTATATCTTGTACTCGGATAGTCAAAGCGCAGTACACCTCAGCAAAAATGCAACTTTCCACTCCAGGTCCAAACACATTGATATCAGATATCATTGAATACGTGATGTGTTGGAAGAAAAAGCCTTGCAGTTAAAGAAAATATACACCGACAACAACGGCTTAGATATGATGACAAAATCCCTATCTATAGTGAAGATGCAAACTTGTCGAACTTTTGCAGGTTTGACACCCTCCCTGAATTGTTCGTGAGGGGGAGATTTGTTGAGTAGGTCACTCCCAATTGGAGAGGCCAAAGGGAGGGGGAAAGAAAATCAAGAGAGAGCGGGTGATAAATCAAAATGATCTTCCACGTCCAGAAAATCATGTGTGTTCCAAAAACAAATCATCGTGATTTTCATATCGTATAATTCCAATTGGGATTGCATTTGCTCCTATAAATAGGAGTCATCCTCAATGGAGATATATATACAAAAAGCAAGAAGATCAGAATATAGCAGAAGAAACAATCTTCTTCTTCCAAGAGAGTTATCTTCAAGAGAGTTATCCAATTTGTGAAAGGTTCAAATTCACAAATTAAAGACAATGAGAGATCCACCTTAGGGTGAAGTTGTATCCCATTATTTATCATAGTGGAAGTTTGAAGTGGACTACGGTCCCGTGATTTTTCCCTTCACCTTGGAGGGTTTCCACGTTAAAATTCTGGTGTTATTTACTATTCGTCTTTACCGTTTTCTTCAAATATTTTATCCTATTTAATTGTCACAGAAATAGTAGTGGGAAAATTATTCGGGCTTTTACATTGCAAATATTGTTCTTTTTTTCCCAACACGACCCTCCTTGGCAATTGCAGAGGGTGGCGACGCCCCCAACCCCTCCCAGAGGGACGGAAAATGTATACTTTACCTGATCGATCACTGATATGAAAGCTGCGTGATGCGATGAATTCTCGTGGCTAGTGCAATAACATCTGTCTTTACAGAAGTTTTCCGTCAATGTAGCTTGTTTTGGTGAATGCAATTTGTAGAAAACGAATGTCGTCTACCTTTGGTATTCCTCCACAATCAACGGGAAGCATGGTATATCCTGCAAAGGACACTGAACCGATGACGGTTTATGATAATCTTCCAGGTTGCTGAAGTTATATATTAGTCTTCGGCTGTGATTCCTCATTTTATGATGAAGTCAGCAGCCAACTTTGTCGATTCATGAAATGTTGAAGACAAGTTCGATTGTCTCCGATTTCTACCGCGTTTGCAGGCCAAATCAAGCTAGAAAGTTCATCCCGTTTTCTAACGACGATGCAAAAAGAGATGTCAAGATGCGAGTGATGAGCTTTTTTCCTTCGCTCATATCGTGTCTGCTTCCCACAACCAAATGGGCAAGAACGAGCGTAGCTATCTTTCTGGTTTTATAGGCTGGGTGTTGCAATTCGCTTGATGAGCCATTATTTGTATGATCACATAGGTAACATGAACAAAAGCTGTCTGGAATTACCGACTTGTTTAGATGAATGTGTTTGGCCATGCTAGGTAGATAATAATAGCTTATTGTCATGTATAGTATTAGAATGTCCAACCAAAAGTTTCAACTTATAAATAGAGGGAGATTACATTAAAACAAGACCTTTTGAAATTCCCATAAACAATTGATGTGGGATACTTTTACAAATAGATTGCCAAAAGTTTTGTTCTCGAGAACATAAACTAGGGTAGACAATCCCAACCAATCTCAAGGGAAAAAGTACTAAAAAAGTCCTAAACCTATTGCGTTTGTACTAATTCAGTCATAAACATTTTAATTGTACCAATTGAGTGTAGACCTTTTGACGATTTGTCAATATAGCCCATCCGGCCAATTTTAGTAAGAAATCACAAACATGGAAGCCGGCCATCTCAACAGGTGCTAATGCACGCAATTTTTTTAAATTTTTTTGTTTTTTTTCCTAATTGTGGGCCGGTGAGGTTGCCAGCCAACCTACACTTGCCATAGGCAAGGTTTGGGTGAGGGCCTCTACCCCTCACCAACCACAGGCAAGGGCGTTGGGCCGTCACCCAAATCCAAGAGAGGGCCGCGACCCTCACTTGTTGGCCGGCGAAGGCCGTGATGCCCTTGCCTAGATTTTGCAAGGTTGCAAAGGCCCTCTCCCCTGTGGCTATCGAGGGGGTCGACCCTCTCTTAGATCTGGACAAGGGCCCAATGCCCTCGCCAAACAAAGAAAGAAAATAAAGAAAAAATTAAAATTTTTAAATTTTTAAAATCACATCAGCATCGATCAGGCCACAAAAGACGGCCGCCGTACATATCAACAATTTCCAATCAGAATTGACTGAATGAATTATATTAGTAAATCGTCAAAAAGTTTAGGGCTCAATTGGTATAATTGAAAGATTTATGACTAAATTAACACAAATGCAATAAGTTTAAAGACTTTTGTACTTTTTCCAATCTCAAGGGGATCTCACTAAGTAGACGACGACCATGTGTTTAGTACAAACGATCCCAGTTGGATGCGTTGACGACTTTTTACTTGGCCACTATTCTCGAAATAATTTTCAATGGAGAGATGTTCACTAGGTACCACAGTTAATTGATAAGATGCTTTACTTATAACCATCTTAGTTGTTAGAATACACGTATGAGTTATGCTAGAAAAGTTTTATATTGAAGAATTGATATAGTATAGAGCAATTAATATATCATAATTGACCCATAATTCATTAGCATAAACTTTTGAATAACGGTGTGTCCAACTAGATATGTCGACGAGATTGGACTTGTGCTCTCTTTTGGTGATCTCCTCTTGTGAAGATATTGGGCTTCGACTACGTGCTTCCAACAAATGGCTCAAAGCTGATAGTAAGATTGATAGGCCTCCTCCATGGTACGTTCCGGAGAAAAAGACTAAGGATGAAGTGCCTAATGATACTTGAATTAAAGGGAAGCAAACCTAATACCGAACTCACATGTAAGGGGGGATTATTAGAATGCACGTGTGAGTTTTGTTAGAAATGTCTGTAGTCCATAACTCGTTGGTTTAAGCTTTTGAGTGAAGGTAGGTTTAATTGGATAAGTTGACGGGGTCAGATTTAGATTTCGTCTCAATGATCTCTCAGGCGAAGGTGTTGGACCTCTGCTACGCGCTTGCAACATTGATAACCTGGACAATCTCAGTGACACGTGCTAAAGCATATTGGAATTTATTTATTTTTTTGGTCGAATAGCATGTTGGAATTGACTATATATTATTGCCGGCAATATACATCTACCGATGTTATTTCGATCAACACCACACTTATAGCTCCGATCTCGTGTCAAATGACAACTTATGCCACAATCTTTCTTTGGGATAGCGGCTTCATAACATGCATCGCCATGCATTTTTATCATATGACATAATCCGTATCATTCTCTTTCCTAACAATGACATCTTCTTTCGCATGCCTTTCTAACATCTTTTGCAATAGAGAGTTTGACAAGGTAACGGTAACTCTACGGTCCCTGCCCTTACTACATTACTACGTCACATAAAAAGCCTGCTAAAAATGAAAGGAAATCATCCCCCCCTTTCGAGCGGCATGGGAGACCAACTCAATTTGATTTTATTCCACGAACTTAGAAATCTGCCTACTGCAGAGGCCGCCGCGACCTGCCGCTCTAGTCACGGTTTACCTCGCCCGCAAGGCTTTATACGGTATCCTTGCTAGTTTCAAGACCGCGCTTCAGAGATGTACCCTATACTTCCAGATTGTATGCGGGCATGAGATATCGTCTCGAGTGAGAGAGGTCGTTTGGTTCGAGCGAAGAAAAGCTGTGTGTAGCTAAATGGGGACGGGACATAAATGCAATCGAGTGCGAAAACGAGATAAGAGAGGAGCCCTTGATGATCCCGATGGAGGGATGGCCACAAGGCAACCGGTTTTTTTATCCACGAGGGGGAAGTGGGATCAGAGCGTGGGTTTAATTCAGACAAGCCCCAAAAATGAGAGCAAAAGAAAGAGGCTGCTATGAGCTGTAGTGTCAGTCCCATTCATTTGTTCTTTTCCTTTCCTTTTCCTTCCTCCTTCCTCCTTCAATGGAGCCCCACACGTCCTTTCCCCGTCTCGAATCCGAATACACACAGACACCCACATATGTCAAGGCATGAAAGCACATGAATGACAGGACGAGGCCGAGACCGAGGCCGAGCTTGGAGATGATTTCCCCGACAAGCCCTCCAAAGGCTCGACTTTCTCCAACATCCTCATTCCATGTCGACTCCCCTCCCCTATTCCCTCACATGCTCCCTCTCTCAGTCTCTTCTCCTTATTAATCTCTCTTTTTTTATTTCCTTTTGTCCTTTTCTTTTCTTTTTCTGCTCGAAGAAAAAAAAAGGGGGGATAAGGGATATTATCGTTGTTAGTATTATTATTATTATTGACTTGCCGCATCTACCTTCCAATTGTAATTTAGTGTGGGTTCTGCAGATGATCTGCATAATTGATACGCATGGAGAGAAACTGTATATGATAAGACGTGACATTATGAGAAGAGGCATTTCCACAGGTGGGGGCCGCGTAAAAATGTCTTTATGACGTAAACAGGCTATATTATATGGAAGATGCATGAGGGGAGATGTTGCTGCTGCACCAATCTTGATTCCGTCTTCACTATGAACTCGCATTAACCAAATTCTACAATAACCAGTAGCGCATTTGGAACTTAGGGGGGAGAAGAAATAAAGGGAAGGGAAGGGAAGGGAAGTGTGAATTCCCTAAAAAATCATAAACTTTAGGTTAAGTCTCGAATTTGTCCTGAACTCTTTTTTTATCTAAAAAAATTCCAAATTTTAAGTTTAATCTTAAGTCTGCCCTGAATTTTGTTTTGTGCTAAAATAAATCGGCAATATTCAATTTATTTTCTAAAATATACCCTCATGATCTAGTCCCAACTTAACGCGGTACTTCCACGTCGATAACAAATCCACATCAACAAAGTAATGGATAATAGATGCATACCGACGTCGCATTTCCACCTCAATAACAAATCAAATCTAATAAAAATTGTTGAAATTCTCCAAAATAAAATCATTTTAGGATATAAAAGTTAAGGATGATAACAAATCCACCCAAAAAAAAAATTTTAATTTAAAAAAAAAACCTTAATTTTTAGGTTCAGTCCAAATTTGTTCTAAACTTTTCTTTGTCTAAAAAAAAAGCTCCCTTACTTTGTTGGTGTGAATTTGTTATCGATGTAAAAATGCCATGTCAAGTTAGAACTGGATCACGGATGTATATTTTAAAAAATAAATTGAATTTTGGTGTTTCTTTACTCAAAACAAAATACGGGGTAAATTTGGGATTTGACTTAAAGTTTTAGATTTTTTCTAAAGCAAAAGAGGTTCGGGACAGATTTGAGACTGTACCTAAAATTTAGATTTTTTTCGAGATAAAAAAAGTTCGGGGCAGATTTGAGACTTAACATATAATTGGGGGGTTTTTAGGGAATTAGGCAGGGAAGGGAAAGATGGGGGAGATGAAGAGAGAGAGAGAGAGAGACTAGATGGTGGAGAAAACGATAAGGGGAAGGCGACCAAAGGCTGTAATTGAAGAGTAAATACATACATGAGACGGGAGTACGCTTCTCCAGAATGGAGAAATTAATGGATGACGAGGTATCAGAAAATTTTGACTGAAAGAAAGAAAGGAAAGAGAATGAAGGAGAGGATCTCTCTCTCTCTCTCTCTCTCTCTCTGAAACTATGCACGCCATTCACAGCCTCTTATCATTTCTGGTCCAACCTCGGATCTCTGCACACATTGAGAATTCTCTTCCTCAAATGAACACACACCGGGGAGAGGGAGAGAGAGCGAGAGAGAGATTGGGGAAGGGAGATGACAGATGTGAGGCACGCAGGTTTGCATGATGAACACGTTTGATTGGACATTCAGAATTCTCTCTCTCTCTTTCCTTCTCGATCCTTGATCATCAGCCATCACCCCCCATTAACTATCATCACATGTCTGTCTGTTTACGTTTCAGTTTTGCCTTTAATTCAGGCCTCATTAATTCATCAACCCACGTTAACCAAATCCAACACGACAGTTTCAGGCGCAGGAAAACTAGAAAAGAGAAATGCAGGCTTCATCAGTTCAGTTCAGTTCAGCCCACAGATCATATATGTGTACCGCAGCTGTGTTTGCTGAAACTAAGCTTGAACGACACACAGACACAACCCGAAAGCACGAATTCCCACAATTTACCATCATCGAGAAGACGAAAATGACGATCGAAGGAGATAATAATTACGTTAATGGAAATGCCAAGGTAACTTAAGCTTCATGAGCAATGGCCCATCCATCCTCGAAGGGGGTCAAATTAACGTTTTCCTACTTCTCTCTCTAGCTCATCATCCTCATAATAACCGACCAGACACCAGCATCCAAGAACTACAAATGATTATCAGACTCTCAAGAACTAGCTAAAACCAGCAAGAGATCAGCATCTACTCAAAACAAAAGAAAAAAAAAAACCAAGAAAAGTAAACAAGAACCCTAAACCTAAAATGAAGGAAAAATAAAGAACTGATGTTATCCCTAACCCATCGATCCTCAGCCCACTTCGACACGGCCAATTAGGGTTTCTTACCGAGGGTGTGCTTGTTGTTGTGCATCCACACCTTGAGCACGTGGCGTCTCACGCCGGTCTCCGCGCAGAACTGCTCCACCGCCGCCTCGTCGTGCTTCTGGATCCTCCACCCCAGCCTCTCCGCGAAGCCCAGCATCTTCTCCTTCTGTTCAGGCGTGAACTTGGTCCTGAACCTCTTCTTCAGCCCGCTTCCTCCGCTACCGCCGCCGCCGCCGCCGCCGCCGCTGCTGCTGGGGTTCGACACGTCCTCCAGCTCCTCCCTGCTGTGCCCGCCCCCCGACGCCGCCGGCAGCGCCAGCGGCCGGTGCTGCTGCTGCGGCGGGGTCAGGTGCAGGTACCCCGCCGGCGGGGGCGCGGCCCTGTAGTAGGTCGAGAACTGGTGGTGCTGCTGGCCGGGGTGCTGGTGCGGGTGGTGGTAGCTCACCAGGGCCCCGCCGCCGCCCCCGTCGCTGGCGTCGGTCTCCTTGCGGTGGAAGTTGCGGTGGCAGTTGCAGGCGGCGCACTTGAGGGCGTCGAGGGTGCCCTCCTCCCCGGCAGCCATGAACTCGCCGCAGCCGTCGACGGCGCTCCCCCCTATGCCCACCGCGTGGTTCTTGAGGCACTCCCGGTACCGCACGGACCCCGACGCCGACTTCCTCGGCCCCGCCGAGACCCCGCCCTCCCCGGCCGCCGCGGAACCGCTTGGCCGGGCGGAGTTGCCCAGGGGGTCGTAGCTCGTCGGCGGCGGCGTCTGGTGGTGGTGCACCGGAATCTCCATTTCCTCGTCTTGGTCTTCATGCTCGTCGAATGCCATATCTCTTCTCTCTTCCCGTCCCCTCTCTCTCTCTCTCTCTCTCCCACCTCAATTCCCCTCTCTCTCACACTCTCTGTCTAAGCCGAGATGGTGGCGGCGGCCGAGATCTTCACATGGCTTTTTTGGCTGAGTGGAGATCCGCCCAAGCACACTCTGTGTCGGCAAAGATGATGATGATAAACTATAACAGCTTGGCTTTGTCTCTCCACTTACAAGCACAAATTCGAATTCCGAAAGAAGGGCAAGAAAGAAAAAAACAAATCCACCCCCTTACAACAATTAGAAGCAGCAAGAGAGAGAGAGAGAGAGAGCTAAAACAGAAACAGAAGCAGAAGCAGAAGATAAGAGGGGATAGAGAGTGTGGCCATCAATCCCCCGACTCTGCACAGAAGGAGAGAGAAAGGGTGTCTGTCTCACTCGAACAACCCTTCCTTTTTTTCCATTTTGCAACCCCGAAAGGCCTTTAAAAATTTGCCCCTCTCCTTCCCCCCACCCCCCCCCCCCCCCCCCCCCTCAACAAACGAAAGCCCTCACCTCGAGGGCGGCTTAACTTGCTATCGCCGGTTAATCCCCGCGAGATTATCAGCTCTGTTTTTATCTGGTTCTCGTTGTCCCTTTCTTCCCCTCTCCTTAATCCTCTGAAGTGAAGTTGGGGGGGGCGGAGGTGTCTGTGGAAAAGCGAAGGATGGTTGTCTGAGAATTTGCCCTTTGTTAGCTAAAACTGCAGGCCAGGCCATGGGGACTGTCTGCCTCACATCTTTCCCGTTTTGTGCTTGCTGACTGCTTTTCTGTCAACAGTCTGCGGTAAAAAAAGAAAAGACGAAAAACCAAGAAGACGACGATAAAGAAAAGGTGGTGGTGAGACTGAGAACGAGAATGAGATGCTCTGCAAATTACATCGCGGTAAAAGTAAAAAGAAGGTGTCTGAAGAAGAACAGCATACATAAATCAAGAAAAGGGTTTGCGTGCAGTTTCAAGAAATGACGTTGGGGACTGAAAGAGAAGGGTGTCGTTTCTTGGCACAATATAATATTATTATTGCTGTTGTTATGATTCGCCCTCACCCTCGAGTCAAAATACCAAACATCCCAAGCATTTTGCACCGAAAATCCAATAGGCAGGAAATGGTACATTCGTTTCGCAAGAATTCAGACGTCTGAAAAAACATCTTTTCTTAATATATTCTCAGAAAAATGAATGGAAGGAGACTATTTGCATTATCGACGAAAATGTTTAGGTGTCGATCATTAGCGAAAGAAAAATATTATCATTGTCAAAGAGAATGTTTAGGAATGGATTATTTCTAATAATAAAAACGTTTCCTAATGACCAATTTATTGAATCGAAATGATGATAATTATTTTTAGGAAATAAAATTCTCAAATCATCCGTTGATGCGAAACAAATGTATCGAGTTAGAATAGATGTGAAAGGTGCCTGTTGGGCAAACCTAAGCTGGAGTGGATGTATCATCTGCATCCACCCATACATGAAATTCACGTAGAAACATTCGGGTCGGGTCGTATCATCATGTAAGAGCGTCGTCATGTATTATTTGCCTTTTGAGCAGGTCGCTTGCCTTTCGATCATCTCTAATGGAACTCTTAAATTTGGAAATTTTCACGTAGCTACTCTTTTTAAGAAAAATAAAAAGATGATATCCCACGTCCTTTGCCCTTTCATCTAGGGGTGACCATGGTTCCCGGGTAGAACCTTAAACCTGAGAACCTGACCGGCGGAAACTTGTAGGGTCCAAGTTCCAAAATATGCAATAGTAGGTTTTATATTCTAAAAATTGGGGAACCTGTTTCAACAGGTCAGTTTCAGGTTATAAGCAGGTTGAACTTTGAACTTGAAACCTTAAAATAAGTATTTTGTGTTTTTTCTTTATCAATGTTTTCACATGATCTTGTGGTATTTCATGACGTTAGATGATGAAGGTATAATCTGGAACACTAGTCCGAGCTTTCATTTTATAACTTATTAATGTTTCATATTCTCTGTGTCTCTAAATATAAGTTATGGTCAGTGGATCGTAGTAACAAGTGATTGTCATTAAAGATGATGATTCACTGCAATTATTCGATTAGTAATACAGGTGAAACCTAGATAGATCCTGAAATCGATCCTGAAACCTGTGACATAGTAGGGTCAATTCCAGGTTTCAAGGTAGGTAGGATAGGTTTCAAGTTCCGAAAAATGAGAAACTTGTTTCTATTAGTAATATCTAGGTTCCAAATAGAACTTTACGAAATTTGGAATCGCTTACCACTACTTTCGTCAATAGGTTGTCTATCACCTAAATTGATGCTCCCACTACTATGGACTCCCTAAATCATTAGCTTTTAGTCCATATCAAGTAAGGGGCGAGCAGGATTTTGTTTTAAGGCCAAACTCAACCAAACCGAACTCGTACATTTTCAGAACTTGCAATCCTAATTGAACCCAACAATATATTCAAGGCCGAAGATGGGCTTCACTTCACTATGTTCCATAATTGGTATCGATCGATTCGTAATGCTTTCAATGAACTTTTCATTGGGTACCGTTTGAAAATCACGAATCAAACTTGAGAAAATAACCGTGAACCAAATCAAGAATTTCGATTGGATGCTGGTCAACGGTTTTAATGTTTTAAATTCTTTTGTTATTTTTATTAGCATGCGTTTCACTAAACTAATCGTGCCCTTGACAAATAGATGTATCTGGTATCATCTCTACAAATTATTGATTTGTGGTGATTAGAGGTGATTATTGAGCGAGTTAGGGGCGGGACGGACCCGAAGGTCATCCTAATGTCTAGAGACCCGGTTCAACGATGGCGGAGAATGATCGCCAGGCAAGAGGGCCCAAAAAAGTGGCGGTTGTGGGCAAGTTTCTAGGATGGCGAAAGAAGTAGAAATAAATCAAATTGTGTATCGAAAAGAAAGAGAGCGACCATAAATTATATAAGCGAACCTAGAATGATTTCTCAAGACACGCCTTTTGATGTAACGGCGACATTCGGCATTAAACTTAGATGTTAAGAATGCTTATATGAGAATATTACCAGAATGGGTGATCCCCTGAAAAAGTATTTACTTATACGCCAAATAACAAAACAGTAAGACTCGATATAAAACGGAATAAAGCAGACAATACCTCAAGTGAATTAATCCAAAGTTGTCATATTATGGTATTAGGGTGGGACTCCCTCCGGTATGTATGCGGTACGGGGATGAATCATGTGGAAATTGGAGAGCCCGTAATGACTCGACTCGATGAAGGCTGAAACAATCGCCGGAAAGAGAGGGTCCAAATAGGGAGCGGCACCAGATAGACTCCGTGAACACGCTCACCAAGTGATCCTAAAGTGCCTATTCCGCGTTAATCAAATCCTAAGTAACACACATTCGAGCAAAAAAGCTTAGTAAAAACATTGGCTGACTGCTCGGTGGCTAAAGACACCGCGCACGCCCCTAAGCACGAAACGAACGAGAACGGGTCGGGTCCGAACCGACCCGGGACACGTGGGACATGTCCATGGACCGTTCTCTTTTTCTTTGTTTTTCTTCTTTGTTTTTTTCCCTTATTATGAATACAGCGTGAAATATGTCGGCATAAATGGGGACTGGGGGCTTACGTGCCCTTTTTCTCCGACACAATTCATGGCTTCTCCCAAACAGTCAAAGCTTTTTTTCTTTTTTTTTAATGCTTTTTTATATTTTTGGGATTTCCCTCCTCTTCTTTTTGTTTTTTTATTTTTCCCTCTTTTAATAATAATAAATAATATATTGCTCAGGGATTGCAAAATGCTGATGTCATGCTACTTGCAGAACAGTAGAGTCTGACCCGACATTGGTCAAGGCCCTTGTTCATCGTCCTTTTCTTTTCTTTTTTTTTTTATTTTTTTTCGTTTGCCCTTGTTTTTTTCTTTAACTTTTTTGCGTTGAGTTTTTTTTTTTCGAATTTATTTTGGTAATTGAGTTTTTACTGCTTTTAAAATGGTCATGAGCCCCAATTTTTTTATTGAAAGAAACCATGTAATTAATTTGAGACAAATTTAGTACATGTGTACCGATTTTGAGTTTTTCGTGATATTAATCTTATCAATAACTCATAACTAGTCAATCGGGATGATTTATCTTTTTTGTCCTCTTTTCATTATCGTGAAGGAAATGAAAGAGACGTCAATCTCAATGATTTATCTATTTTGCCCTTCTTATATTCTTGTGATGGAAAGGAAAGGAAATGAAAGAGAAAGAAAGTACCAAACATCTTCTTACATTATCAAATGTCAAATCCAATTTAGGACGTGTATCTTTGAATATGTTTTTTTTCCACAAAATAGTTTTTTAAACTTTCACACCGTTGAAAATGATCAGCAGAAAATTATTTACGGTCAATTAAAATATATGTGCTTAAAGTTAAGAAATTCATTTTCTATCTTGAAAAAGGAAAATATTTTTCTCGAAAAGCATTTTTCATTATCGCAAAGTTCTCACCAAAACAACCACACCCTTAATGTCATATAATAAAGTTTATGATGCATAGTAATACTTTTGGCATTAGAGGATTACGAACATGTCGAAAAGTACTGTAGTAAAAACATAGTAGTAAAGTACTGTAGCAAAGTACCGCAAAAGTCACTAATCATCAATCGCTGGCAAACTACTATCGCTCGAGGCCACCTGCACGTGTTAAATGTTCGAACTTCATCTATTCATGAGAATTGCAAGATGTTCCATGAGCTTCCAAATAATCGAATCTCTACTCTAGTGCCCTTGCATCGTAGGAAAATAAATAGAGGAATAACTTGAAAGTGGGCTTGAACTCTGAGGATGGTTTTTTCGGTGCTTTTTCAAAAAAAAAACCGCCATTATGCTATCTTAATGCCTTATCATTCAACCCGACTCAAACACGAGACGAATGTTTTAAGACCCTTGCGAATACGACATGCCAAGACACAATAAGAATAGCCCAAATCTATGACAAGCCAGCATGTTTCGAATCGTTTTTAGCTAAAAAATGCTTTGCATGTCGAACTACTTTGGTAAAGATACCGAAATGACAATAATAACCGAAATAATATGCAATGGCACGACAGAGACTACCAGTCTTAACCGAAAGCCCGACTCACCAGAGGTCAACCCAACACTAACTAATCTTCAAATGTTACCTTACCTGCCGAAGCTTTATTCAGATTTTTCTCGTCATGTTTTGATGATCGGCACCAATAATCATTGCTTGATCTGGAGCTCTATGGTCGAACGGTTTTTTGCAATTGGGATCGCGGCTTGTGTCCAAGTTTTCGTCTGTTTGCTTTGTTCGGTAGAAGAAGAAGGGAAGAAAATTCTTAGATTTCCTCTCTTTTGCCCTCATGGAAACTTCCATATTTTTATTTTATATATAGTTCACGCCCATCTCCCATCTTATAGTACGCCGACGATATGCCAATTACACGATTCAAGCGGTCGATGCCGATTAAGAACTTTAGCATAAGAGATAAATACATCGAAAGTCTTAAAACTTATCACGAAAATATAATTAAGTCCTAAAACTTGTTGTGAAAGTGTAATTAAGTCCTAAAACTTGTCGCGGAAGTGCAATTGAGCCCTAAAACTTTCAAAAAGTACAATCAATTCCTGAAATTTGCCACGAAAGTGCTGTCGAATCGTAAAACTTTTAAAAAATACAATCGACAGAATGACTTGATTGGATCGATTTGATAAGTTTTAGGACTTAATTATAATTTTTTTTAAAATTTTTTTAGGACTCAGTTGCACTCTCGAAAAAAAAAAGTTCAAAAATTTTCTAGTGTACTTTACCCCTTCATTTTAGCGCGGCCATGTGCCAAAATTCAGGCGGCACGTGTAGGGAGACCCCCCGCCCGGGCCGTACAAGAATGGCTAAAAATCCCGTTCCGTTTTGCCGCACTCACCCATCATCGGGAACGAGATTCGGTCGTGCGTGGGGGGCGTGGGTGTGCGTGGTTGTGTGGGAGAGAGGGAATTGCGGGGAAAAGCAGACATCGATGTTGACAACTCGACAAAAATTGAAAATTAAAAAAAAAAAACCGAAAAGAGATCGAAATTAAAAACGATGGAAAAAACCAAAACAAAAAACAAAAAGCAAAAAGACAGGAAAAGAGAGGGCCAGGCCCAGACCCTTCCCCCTTTCCCTCCTCCCCACTCCTTATCAAGCGACTCCATTTCCATGTCCATGCTTTTTTGGCAGCCTTTTCCCCTCCCCTCTCCCCCCTCTTCCACGATCCAAAAGATTGAACGCCCCCACGCACCCATTTTTCACTTCCGGAGAAATTGGACCCAGGCCCCGCGCATCGAATGCGATCTCCACGATCAGATAGATAACGTGCGACTCACGAAATCGCATGATATCCTCGTCACGATCGGGAGCGACCGGTTTCGGGATTCTTGTAAAGTTTCAACATAGATAACGTCTGCATCGGGCGGTGCGAAGAGTCCCTGCCCCTTATCTACATTGCGAGGAAGCTTCTAGCACATTTTCCTCGTCGTAAAAGCACCGTTAGCCGCGTGGCGCGCATACACAACCCCACAGTGAATTGCACTTCACTCCGTATGTTTATTCCATTCTCATCTTCAATTCTCGCATGATGATTCCGGCAATCGGATGATATTTTTTTTTATCACGAGAAGGAAGATGAGAACCGAGTACCTTCTTTGGCGCACTCATGACAGGGGATGGCTCTTCTCCACATTCATTGTCCGACGGTTCCAATTCAATGATCGAAGCCATCTCCTCACATCCCTCCACCTCTATCGACATGTTACCTTGATACGTCAACTTCACAGACACACACACAACAATTCCGAAATATAATCAGAATAAATATCAAATATTTATAAAATAGCAAAGCAAACTTCCGTACATAAACGTTCAAACGGATAGTCGCCGTATGACATAGAGTATCTATGACATAGTTCTTGTTCAAGATCAAGTTCAAAGTACCAAAAGAACATTTAGTGATCTTAGTTGAATTGCAAGAGCCAACTATAAAGATGTTACCATCTCCTACTAAGTGGCTGGAAACATGCTCACCTCTAGCAATTGTAAAATAAATATCTTGCGACTGAACTTTGTCAGCCTATATGCTGCATTATATAATCACTCTTATGTTTCCGTTCAACAAGAACTTAGATTTCCTCATATTCCTTAATAACTAGGTCAGCATTGTTGAAGTACTAGAGAAAGATACTAAAAGACATAATAAGTGGACCGCTCAAGATGGGCCAAGCCCGGCTTGTGAGCCACAAGAGCCCACGAGGTGGTTATTTGCCTATCACTATAATAAAAGGCATCCCTTAGAAAAATAACGTGATTTTTCATATGCAAAACACACTCCTTCGAAGACAACATCTTCTTTGTTTTTTCCTTCAGAACGAAAGACGATCGAAGAACTCTCGAAGTGCAAAGCGGCACTTAATCTGTGATAATACCCGGTATGTTCGTTATGTGGTTCGCATGTACCATTGGTGATACAAGTTGATGGATCTCGGGCACGTTTTCCGCATTGATCGAATACGTTTCGAATGTGTAGATTGGGAATTGAGTTTTCCCAACATTGGTATTAGAGCCCGTTTACTTGTTTTCCGATCATGCATGTGTATCATCTCTAACATTGAAGTGTATTCTGTCTGTTTTTCATTTCGGCCTCATTTTTTGTTCGTTTTCTTCGCGTCGCCGAACTGTTCATGTGTGTTTCAATTTTTGTCTTTCGTCAAAACTTGAATTTTATTGCAAAGACAGAAAGTGCTCGTCGAGACAAGCAAAATGATGGGTGGCGCGTCGCCAGAGGAGGCAGCACATGCCCTCACGCGCCGGCAAGGGCCATAGGCATGATGGCGTGTAAGGCCCACGCATGGCCGTGCGAAACGGCGCATCGGTCAACCCACAACCGCCGATGATGACCTCATCGGAGCGTGGACCCGAGACCCAACCCGGTTGACCGTTAACCACCCGACCCGTTTGACTGTCGACCGGTTGGACCGATCAAACCGATCGAACCGGTCCGGTTCAAACCGAGCAAAATGACCCATTGCGGTCTTTCAGCCCGTTCGAGCTCATTTGAACTTCGATTTGGGCGTTCTTGGTATCGACGTGCTCGTACCAGAATGCTTTACATTATGGTATATTCATATAACATATTTACTGCACTTATAAATGTGAAAATGCATGATAAACCCTATGTACATGTGCTTAGGAGCATATTTTTTTACATTTTCTATAGTATTTCTCTATAGTTTTTGAAATACAAGTGCTAAACCATATGTATATGAATAAGCATTCCTTATCTTGATGTATCGTGGATTATAAGTAATCCCTTTGTTCTGCATTCGTTGCAGAAACAATGGTACATTGGAGATGCACTCCGATAATCCCAAGAACGGCAGCTCAAAAGGAGAAACTTGAGAAATTAAGAATCAAGTTAACTCTTTATTGATGGAATGCTCGAGATGATATGACAGAACACATCATCAAGGTCAATAAAATGATACAGGATATCATTTGGAACGGTTTTGTAATGCCCGGAATATATAATAGTTGAAGTCCTAAAATGCATTATTCCTGAGGAGTTGGGAAGAATGCTTGATAATATTAAAGAGACCTTAAATAGTTCAAGCTATAAGATGTTTGTGGAGAATTTTCTGCAAGAATACATAAAGGTCGGGGCAAGGAAAACATCAACCCTTGCATTGAATGGGTCTTAGGACAAACCATGGCCTGGATCTAGGGGTTTTTCGAGTGCCTCCATTTTTTTTCCAAAGAAAATAGAATTTTCTAAAGAATTTTATGAGTCATTTCCTGTCTATGTGTTGGATTGGTACATTTGATATTATTCTTTTAGGATTTGGAATCAGTTCTGTACATATTTCAATTTGATATTACATGTTCTTAAATATTTGTGAATATGTTATGAGATATATATAGCTATGAATTTCTTTTGTGATTTCTCGTTTTATATTGCCATATTATATGTTACATTATATGTGGGAAGTTTTTAAAAGTTTGTATAACTTTGAAGAACTAATTTCTTTACATAAATTATTATGTTAATAATAATTTCAAATTAGGTTTTTTACACGATGATTGGGAACATAGTGAACTTTCGACTCTAAGACCTTTTGTGAAACTATTCATTAATATGATTAGTTTATGTTATCATGATGCTGATGAAGCATTTAGATAGGTTTTAATAATTCGTGCGTATGTGTCTGAAATGTTCAGATACGATGGCTTCAGCAACTAAGAACACAGTAGCTGAACTTAATAAGAGAGAAAAATTGAATGGCGACAATTATGAGATTTGGAATCTCAAGATTCAATATGTACTAGAAGAGCAAGAGGCACTCGAAACTCTTAACCAGATTATGGAAGAACCTGAAGATGGGACAACTGCCCAACACAAGAGGGACAAAGATGCCTTTGCTGTTTGGAAAAGAAAGAGCCATCTTGCTCACATTACATTACTGAGCAGCATAGACAATGACATCATGCGAGAGTTTGAAGGTTTCCAGAACGCCAAAGACATGTGAGCTGCATTGGCATCAAGATTTGGTCGAACTTTTGTGACCAAACTAAAACAACTCACTATCAGTTTCGACTCATACAAGATATCTCGTGGAAAGATCATGAAACAACATTTGAGACAAATGTCGAATATGATTAGTGAGCTGAAGAATACTAGCCACATACTCACTGATGAACAGCAGGTGCATGCAGTAATCCGCTCCTTACCTCAAAACTGAGAGCACATGAAGATCTATTTGACCTACAATGAGGATATCAAGACCTTCGAAGATGCTATGCAGCATCTTGAGCTGGAAGAAGATCGCCTCATGGTGACTAAGCCAGAAACTGATATTTACTTTACTGGTTCTAGCTCGCATGGAGTTTTGGGCTCCAAAAGGAAGCACCCTACTGGGTTAAAGAAGTGGAAAGGTAAGGGAACAAGTCCTTCAGGGAAGAAGCCGAGGCACAACTAACGGAAGAAAGGAAAGCGCCCTTTCAGGAAGAACATTTCAAGAGTGAAATGTTACAACTATGGCAAGAAATGTCATTTTGCTCGCGACTGTGACGAGCCAAAGAAAGTAGAAACCCTTAGCATTAATGAAAATACTACTTATATGTCTAGTTCAGTGTTTCTAACTTAATCTAATCCTTTTTGGACTGTAGACTCGGGAGCCACATACCATGTAGCGAAGGATAGAGAAGCTTTCGTGAAGTACCGACGAATTCCACAAGGAACGAAATAGATATACATAGGGAACAATTCAAGAGTAGAGATCAGAGGTATTGGCACCTGTCAACTACTTATGCGTGGTAGACGTACATTGTTCCTACATGATGTGTTATTTGCTCCGGAGATTCGTCGGAACTTAATTTCGATGTTGATTTTAGTTAGACTTGGTTTTAATGTAAACTCCCATAATAATGGTGTAAACTTGTCTTTAAATACAAGTTATTATGGTTCCAGATATTTTTTTAGATGGTTTCATTGTATTAGATATTAACTATTGTGAAGTTAATATTAGTTATTTCTTATTTATATCATCTGATTCATATAAGAATGATGTGAACATGTAGCATGCTAGACTTGGTCATATTGGCCAACAAAGAATGAATTGATTGGCTAAAGATGGCTTAATGGACAATATTAAAAGGGTTGATCTGCCCATATGTGAACATTGTCTAGAAGGAAAGATAACGCGGAAACCATTTGGAAAAGGGACAAGAGCCGAATTTCCTTTGCAAATTAATCCATATTGACATCTGTGGTCCAATGAATATAAAAGCAAGGCACGGGTTTGTTTATTTCATCACATTCATTGATGATTATACTCAATACGGACATGTCGATTTGATTTCTCATAAGTCCGAGGCTTTAAATTACTTTAAAAAATTTATGAGCTTAGTGGAAAATCAATTGGACAAGAAAATAAATGCATTAAGATCTGATCGAGGCCTAGAATATCTGTCTGATCAGTTTAGAAATTTATGTGATGAAAAGGGAATAGAAAGACAACTGCCTATTCCACATACTCCTAAATAAACTGGTGTTGCGGAAAGAAGAAATGGAACCTTAATAAAAATGGTTAGGTTAATGATGGCATAAGCTAACTTGTCTATCACTTTTTGAGACGATACTTTGTTGACTATTGCCTACATACTTAACCGTGTGCTTTCTAAATCAGTTGCTTGTACTCCATATGAGTTATGGACAAGCAGAAAGCCTAATTTAAGCTTTCTAAAACATTGGGGTTGTGCTGCCTATACTTGTAAGTCTTCTCACAAATATGGAAAATTAGGCCCAAAAGGCAAAAAGAGTATTTTTATAAGATACTCAAAGTACTCAAAAAGATATGTATTCATAGGTGAGCAAGAAAGCGGAAGTATAACTGAATTTGAATCACGAGATGTCACATTCTTAGAGAATGAATTTCCTAAAAGGGGCGAAGTAGGTGGAGATTACTCACTATACGAATATGTGGATCATGATAGTGAAGTTAGTGGGAGCAGTGTGATAAATGAAGAGTTGAATGCAACCCAGTCTCAATTGCAACCACTTAAAGAGACAACACCACCATTATCTAATTCGAGTGGGAGCGAAATAGAACGTAGTGAATCATCAAGGGTATAGCATCCCATACGACAATCAAGTCGTAATAGGATTCCCCATTGACACTTCGACATTGAAGGAGAAGCTTTCATGATTGCCCCACAAGATGAAGATGAGCTGAACAATGTGAACGATGCTCTAAAGTACCCTAATAAGGAAAAATGGATACAAGCAATGGAAGAAGAAATGAAGTCATTAAGATCAAACCAAGTTTGGGAATTGGTTGACCTTCAAAAAGGACGCAAAGCCATTGGGAACAAGCGAGTTCTCAAAATAAAGCGTAAGGCTGATAACTCAATAGAGAGATATAAGGCTCGCCTTGTGGCGAAAAGATATAATCAACAGGAAGGAGTTGACTTTGAAGAAACTTTTTCTCCTGTAGTTAGATTTACCTCTATTCGTCTTATTCTGGCAATAGTAGCTAGTATGGATCTTAAATTACATCAAATGGATGTAAAGACTGCATTCCTCAATGGAGAATTAGAGGAAGAAATTTATATGGAACAACTTGTTAGTTTCATTACAAAAGGCAATGAGCACAAAGTGTGTCAACTATTGAGCAGTATATGGTCTTAAGCAGTCTTCAAGATAATGGTATATACGTTTTTACAATGCCATAATGGCATATGACTTTGTAACGATTTGTGAAGATAATTGTGTATATATCAAAAGATCCAAAGATCAATTTGTGATCTTATCATTATATGTTGATGATATAATGATTGTCGAAAGCAATATGGAGTTTGTTAATACAGTTAAGAATTGGTTATCTTCAAATTTTAAAATGAAAGATATGGGTGAAGCTGCATACATTCTTGAAGTTAAGATTTTAAGAGATCAATCAAAGAAATCCCTATTCCTTTCACAAGAGACGTATGTGAATAAAATCCTTGAACGATTTCGTATGCAAGACTGTAAACCAATAGATACTCCTATTGCAAAGGGCGAAGCATTAAGCGACAGAATATGTCCTAAGACTTCACAAGAAAAGGAGCAAATGGAACAAGTTCCATATGCTAGTGCTGTCGAAAGCTTAATGTACGCTATGATGTGTACAAGACCCGATATTTGTTATGTAGTTGGAATAGTAAGCAGATATTAATTCAATCCAGGTCAAGTACATTGGATCGCCGTCAAAAGAATCCTAAGACATCTAAAGGGAAGTACTGACTATGCGTTGACTAATCAAGGAAGTCATCTACACCTTGAAGGCTATACCGATGCTGACTGGGAAGGAGATTTAAAAGAAAGAAAATCTACTTCTGGATACATGTTCTTACTGAATAATGGCGCCATATCTTGGAGAAGTAAGAAACAACAGTGTGTAGCCTTATCTACAATAAAAACTGAGTTCGTGGCTCTATTAGCAGCGGCACAAGAAGCTATTTGGCTTAGAAGATTTTTTGATCACTTAGGTGTTATTAAGAAAGCTGCAAACTCAGTATTAATCTATTGTGACAACTAAGCAACAATAGTGTACACTAAAGATCCCAAGTACCATGAAAAGACAAAACATATAGATATCAAATATAACTATGTCAAGGACATGGTTGAACGAAAGGAAGTGAACGTGAAGTACATATCTACACAAAAGATGATAACAGATCCTATAACGAAGCCGATTCCTAAAGAAGTTTTCCGTGGTCATGTGAGATCTCTAAAACTGTGTAGAATATGATGTACTGAATATTGTAATTTTCCCTAAATGTTCACTATTAATGAAGTTTGTTATTAATAAAGCCTATAAATTTGTATGACGTTTGTGAATGTCGATGTTGAATACATTATATTGAAAAAGGTATGTCGAACAGATGAGAGATTAACCCACTCACACGGATAATCGCCTCTACTCACTGTGTGATGAATAAAAATAAGACAGTTTTAAGCTTGTCATCTAGGTGATAATTGAGAGCTCAAGTTTAAAGCATGGATGTCGCCTTAACATAATGTTAAGATGATGATATATAGATTATTATGTCTGAAATTGAAATAACCCACATATTTTACTTTACCTGTCTTTAAATGCCAGATGGAAGTTCTGATAGACGCTTATGAATAGAGTAGATTTCTGAACTCAAGTTAGACATTGAGTATGTCTAAACTATCATCTGTACGGTATTGAGAGTAAAGACATACGCTCTATGGGAAAAGGAGAGAATACCGTAATACATATTTCATATTACGTATGCATAGAATGACCGATAAGAGGTGGCAAAAAAATTATGATCTCAATTTTTAAGTCGCGTGAGACTCTTGAGGAAAATAGTTTTTTCTCAATTAAAGTGTTCTCAAGACTCTTACTTATTCTCAAAATTTCTATTCAGTGTTTGCTATTTTAGGATGTTGCCAATGATCATGATAATTCGGTCTAACGGGACATTTCTAGAAAAGCGAGTTGAACCAAAATGGAGAGGTTTAAGGAAAGAGGAAAATCAATTTAATATATGATGTCACATTATATATTTGTATTTACAGGTCAACCAATTATGATTTTGAATAAATCATAGTTATGAATACAATATACAAGATACTAAAAAAGATCAAGAGAGATAAAATATGACCGATTGATTTAGGGAACTGCATACTAATTCTACTCTAGGTAATGCACAATTTGAGTTGTTATATATTTCTAACAGATTTATAACAATGAGCTTTCGTAGTATGTTAGACGCACGGATTTTTTGCTAATATGAACTTTGCAAGGAAGAGAGTTGTGCTTAGTTCATCATGGGTGAGTGAGAGGTGAAAGACATAATGGGTAGACTGCCCAAGATGGGTGAAGCCCGGCCCGTGAGCCACAAGGGCCCACGAGGTGGTTATTTGCCTATCACTATAATAGAAGGCACCCCTTGAAAAAACAATGTGATTTTCCATATGCAAAACACACTCCTTCGAAGACAACGTATTCTCTGTTTTTTCCTGCGGAAAGAAAAAACGAGAACGAAAGACAATTGAAGAACTCTTGAAGCGCAAAATGGCACTTAATCTGTGACAATACCAGGTATATTCATTTTGTGATATGCCTGTAAGATCGGTAATACAAGTTGATGGTCCTCGGGCACGTTTTCCGCATTGATCGAATTTGTTTCGAATACGTTTCGAATGTGTCGATCATGAATTGAGTTTTTCCAACAGATACCATCATTTTGGGCTCAGATAGTCTCTTCGACAACGTTTTTGACCATGAAATTGTTTCCACGTTGGCCAAACATGGTGTTTCAGAAGCTGGTAGGTTTTGCTCGATTATTGGAATGATCTTTTACAGTTTGTGTGCTCAACTCTAAATGGACATTGGTTCATTGGTAGCAAACGCATCGGCTAATCTTGCCAGAGAACACTCCATGGACTCGAGCTAAATATGACTAATCCCTCCTGAATTCGACTTTACTGTTTTCCTCGTCACGCACTGTTCAACAAGCACACAAATAACTGGCGAATCACTTCGCAGCTATGTCTAAACTCTAAAGGGCATTTCGACAAACAGTGTGCGTGCATTGTAATTATCGCAGTAGTTTTAGACTGGAAACTACTGAATAGCTATGGTTGAAACAAAATATCGCGTATGAGACTTTTACGAAAACCTCCAAAAAAGGTAAATGCACAGTTCAACTTCCCTGCTCCTATCAATAAAAAATGTAGTAGGGTTTTGTTAAACGAGTGTCACACTGCGAGGAATAAATGTCCAAAAAGCCCTACACTTATTATACGATGGTCAATTCAATCATAAACTTTTCAATTTTGCCAATTAAGTTCAAACCTTTTTAAAAATTTATCAATATAGTTCTTCCGGCCCAATTTAGTCGAAAATCACTGACGTAGACACCGGTCATCCTACATATTTACTACGTTGAATGCCTGATGCCAGCGAGGATATTTGTTTGCAATTCTTTTTGAGTTTTCTAATTTTTTTTCTTTTTTCTTTATTTCTTTTTCCTTTTTATTTTTTTATTTTTATTAATTTTCTATTTCCCTCCACTTGTTTGGGGCCTCGACGATGGCTGGCCAGGGCCATGATACCCTCGCCTTGCTCAAATCTAGGCAAGAGACATTTGCTTGTGGCTTGCAAGGGCTTATGGGCTCTCATCCATATATGGGCGGCGACCATGGCCATTGCGTCACCCTCGAACCGGCAGAAGGAAATAGGAAAAAATGAAAAGAATAGAAAAGAAAAGGATGTAAAATAAAAAAAATTCAAAAAAATTGCAAAAATCGTCCACTTTAATACCGACCATGCCATGTAAAACCGCCGACGTCCATGTTAATTAGCAATTTTTGGCCAAATTTAGCCAAAAGATTATAATGGCAAATTGTCAAAAAGTTTAGAATAAATTTATTAAATTAAAAAGTATAGAAGTGAATTGGCCGTCGTGCAATAAATTTATGACTTTTTGGATAATTTTCTACTATATTAATTACAATCAGTAAATATACTTATAACATTGATATTGCACATCGAAAATTAAATAATAACATATTTCAGAAGAGTCTACCTACTTAAAATAAAAATGTTCGTGTTTCTAAAGCGCGATGAATGACCATTAACAACTGTTCTCCAGGCGCTCTTTAACATTCTTGAATGAAATATTACATGCATCGAATATATTACCGAAACATATGTAGAATTATCAGGCTCGGTGAGATTTGTTAAAATTAACGTAGAATTCATCAAATTTAATGGGCGATTGAATTGCACCGACACGAATGATTGAAGCACTACAAATCAATAAGATATTCTCTCCCCTTGATTAATCTTTCTACAGTAGGGCTGGGTCCTAGCAAAAGAAAAATTGGGATAGGATCTCCCCCGTCAAAATCGGATGTGAAAGTTTCCTGTCAATCCGGTTCCAATAGTCACACCAAATTAAAAAAAAAAAGGGGGCTTCCGCTTTCAAGTTTCCGAAAAATCTTCTCCTTACTCAAGTTGCAAGTGAAGACCAAGCAACGCTTCATCGATTTATTATCTTTTTTTTTTGTTTTATTCAGATTTTTTGAATTCAGTATTCAATTATAAATTACTACATAAACGAACTGTGAAACCCTCGAGTGCTCTACTTCCCTTCGAGCAATAACCCATTTAATTAGGATAACAATTCACGTCGCCGTCGACCGACGTCACCCGTCCCATGCCCCGCTTGACACTCCAAAAGCCAGGGTAGGGCCTGAGCATTGATCAGAATTGGGGACTGCACCTATTAATGAAAGACTTGTCCTTTAAGCATATACTAAGGTTTTAATATATGCCCTAAGGAAATGAATTCGTAGCCTTTTGTCTCCTACGAAATGGAACGTGCCGTGTGTAAGGTAGGAAGGCAGAAACCTCGGCGTGGGTGGTACTAAACCAGAGATTGCTGCAGTAGTTTAAGGAAGCTAATAGCTATCCACCTGCGTCCTAGAATCTAGCACGAGGATGATGATCTCTTGGCATTGAAGTGTTTAAGTAAATGGGGAAGGTCCTTTTTTCTGGTTCCTTTCGGTCCCTCAAAAGTGACCAAGGTGGAAAGGAAACGGCATGTGAGTTCTCGGGCCTTTTTTTTTTTTTTTGCGCAGAACATAAAATATCTAAAAATAATCGTTTACATTGCTTAAAATAATCAGCTAATAAAAAGAATTTTCGTCATCAATAATTTATGTCTGAATATTTTCGTGAATGAACTATAAGTGATAAAAGTGGTCATATTTAAAGAAATATTTTTTAAATCGTTCATTTTTCGCAAAATAAACGCACCTTAATTCCTAGGGACAAAAGCGAGGTCACATTGCTTATCTTACAGCCAAAGACTCTTAAGTCAAAAGTAAGGTTTCCAACATAATGCTACATAGGGACAAAAGGATGCAAATACTGCTGTGGAGTGGACAAAACAGTGGAGTGAGAAATTAGGGTTAAAGAAACAACATGATTCAAGGAAATGTCCGAAATGAACATATAGTACTAACATGGAAAATTGGAGACGATGAGTCCATCATAACTGTCTTGAGCTTTTCCTGTTGCATTGACCTTAATTGTCAAAATTAACAGTAAAATGTACTCCATACCAGAGAATACTCAACGGAAATTTTAAATCATTGAACGTTCAAACGTCCCTGTAATTTGCAATGTTGAGATACTGTATCTCAAATTCATTAGCGAGAGTACCGAAAATATTTGATGGCGGTGCTTCAGGTGCTCAACAATAGACATGCTATTTAGACCCAAGTGACGGGCGAGCCTAAACTAGCTCATAATTGAAAAAAAAAAAAATCAGAAGTTTACTTAGAATTTGACCAGACCCAAGTGGGCCAAGTTGGCCAGGTCATGTCCAAAGAGGAAATTGCTTGTCTAGATCCATCCCATTATCCTTTAGGCCAAAATCGGGCCTAAATGGACCTAGGAGGGCCTATTATGCTGCGTGCCTAGTGATCACCTCTACGAATGATTCTAATTCTACACCAAAATGGGTGAGGTCCACAATTGTGGCAACCCGGATCCATTGTTGCTTAAGCACGTTTCAGGTGAAGTTGACCTAGCACAGGAAATCGTTTCGTACCGATTGTGCCAACACTCTAAAAACGAACAGTCAGTCACCGATACATTTCCCTATAGATCAACTCGAGATCGTTTTATTCACGCACTCCGATCAATGAGTGGGTATGTGCGGGCCGGACCGTCTACTGGGCCTTAACGGCCCTTGCCAAGGCCCACCGCAACTTGGAAGATGTTAGATGTTCATAAAAAACTATCGGGGCTAGACGGGGCCCGAGCTGGTCTATATGGACGGGCGGGCTCGGGCACAAGAAACTCCGGGGCTATCGCACAAAATCAAGGCAGCCAACCTGCCCGTGCTCCTAATCCGGGGATCGAAGTTCTCTTCATTGCCGTAAAAGACGTCCAACGATGAAAGCCCCGCGTTGTTTGCTCGAAGATGGGCCAGTCTTGCCGGATTCATGGATCGGACCCGTAGAAAACTTTTATTTTATTTTGGGCCGCTTCCGAAGGCCCAAGTAATCTTTTCTGCCTCCTCTGTACTTACCACGTTTGCACGAGGCCCATTTCTCCAACTGTTGGGCGCCAGACGCTATGCCTTGCTCTGAACCACAAAACGATTTAGAGAGAGAGAGAGAGAGAGAGAGAGAGAGATGGGATTAGGGATGATGTAAGGGTTCCCGAACTAGATTTATGGGGGAGAGTTTAACGGGGGCGACGTATGTCTGGTCGGTGGCATTAACGCCGTTATCCAGCCGCACCGGAACCTCGCTCTCCTAGTAATGGGGAGGTCCGCCTATTTCAATAGGACGCGAGTCGAAAACTCAAAAGCAGCCTTGCATTTGGCCGCCCCTAAACTTTCAACTCGAGGAGGCTGGACCCTCCTTACGGTTTTTGGAGTTCAAACCTCCCGTGGTCACATGGCCCATTCCTATTCGAACCGAATTCCTAATTTCTCCTCGAAATCGAGGGTCATGTAAAGCTTTGAATGATCCATCTCGCGATACATCTCGAAACATCTTAATTTTCGTTCTATGCCGACCGAACCCGGTTTCTCGGGTCCTAAACAATTTTTAGCGATAGCTGGTCGCAATAGTTGATTTTGGATACAACTTGTATGGCCCCCATTCTCCGTTTTTTTTTTTTCACGCTGATTCTTCATCAATCGTTGTTCAAAGATCAAACCAGATTTCCCATCCGCTGCGGCCTTTATGAATTTACATTCTCCTCGCCAAGTGCAACGAACTTTGCGGTAGAGAACAAAAGAAGGCATTCAATGAGATGCGGACAAAGGTGCGATGGCAGCAAAACCCCACCAAAAGGAGAGCGTTTGGATCCATGCACGCAAAGACCACCAACATACATTAAGAAGTCCGATCACTAAGACGTGTTGTGGACCACCTCAATCCAGTCAATCGACGGCGTAGAACAAACACAGCACGAGAAGAAGTGACCCGTATTAAATTGGTCGGGAGAGAGAGGTTACGCTGCGGTCGGATTGCCGCCTTAATGTAGTTATCTAGCCACGTGGCGAGCATCCATACATCTTGTACCCTCCTCACTATTCCACGCCGCACCGCCGGAAACCACCTCCTTCGTGCCGTCATCAGCGCCGCCCACCCGCCGGCCGCAAGAATTTCGCTTCCTCCCCTCCCCTCCCCGCCCACCAAAAGAGCCTCGTTTGCTCAATTGCCATGAGGCTTGAGCTAAAGCTTTGCTCGATTGACTCCAATCATTAGCCTCTAATGCCCCCAAAACAAGAGAGAAAATATTCAGTCCCCCCCCCCCCCCCCCCCCCCCCCCCAAAAAAAAAAAAAAAAAAAAAGGGCATGATGACGTCACTGATTACAGCAAAAACAGAGCCACTAATTAGCAAAGGTAGACAGAAAGCGATCAATCATGGGCAAAGTGGATGGATCCACGTCAATTTTGCTGACTTCTTTTCTTTATTTTCCTCCCCTTTTGACTTTTTTTTTTGAACGATCTCCGGCCCCCTCCACCGGCTGAAATCGCATCGCTAATCGCCCGCCTTCGCCTTGAATCCCCCCCACAAATTTCAATAACGTTGAAACCACAAGACCCCTTTTCGTAATTTCCTTTTTTGTGAAATCAAGAAATGTGATTTTTCTTTTTTTTTCAAAGGCTTTGAGTCTTTTTCCTTCTTTTTTTTTTTACAGCAGCACGGGCGGGCTCTCGAGCAACTTCCTCTGCGATTCATCGGACTCTCCGCTTTCCTTGGCGACCGCGCCGTCAGCGTCGGTTCCCCCGTCGCCGCCCTGGAGGTCGCGGTACCCCGCGCGGCGGCTCTGCATGACCCCGATGGACCTCGACTTGGTCAGCCCCGCCATCACCGCCCGTCTTACCGCCACCCCACGATTGTGTGGCGGCGCCGGCGAAGGCTTCCTCCTGGCTGCCCAGATCTCGCTGTTCGATCCGACCGACCTCGACCTCACCACGTGATCGCCGGAACCAGTCGCGACGGTTTTGTGCTCGACGCCGGCGACGCCAGACCCCTCGCTCCCGCGCTCCGCGCTCGGAACGCTGGAGACCTTGCTCTTGCTCCTCCCGCCGCTCCCGAGCCTCCTCATCGTCCTCGCCATCTCATCGCCCGCCCCCGCCGCGTCGTCGACGCCCGCGCTTGCCCCCGCCCCCCGCCGCCGCCGCCCCCAGTTCCGCCACGCGCGGGCCCTCCGGCTCGCCTCCCTCAGACCCTCCACCACCTCGGCCATCTCCGGCCGTCTCCGCGCGCTCCCCTTCACGCACCTTGCCGCCAGCGCCGCCACGCTCCGCACCGCCGCGGGGTCCGCCGGCGGGTCGATCCGGTCGTCCCAGATCGCGTCGAACGCGCGGCGCCGGATCAAGGGCACCGCCCAGTCGACTATGGAAGGAGGGCTGAAGTTCACGTCGATCGCGTTCCTGCCGCTGACGATCTCGAGCAACAAGATGCCGAAGCTGAACACATCGCTCTTGGCGCTGAGATCGGACGGCTGGAGGTAGCCCGGGTCGAGGTAGCCTAGCGTCCCCGCCGGCGGGGTGCACCTGGCGCGTACGTCCTCCACGTGCCCCCTCAGAGCGAGCCCGAAGTCGCCCAGCCTCGCGTTCGACCCCCCGTCGATCAGCACGTTGGACGACTTGATGTCCCGGTGGATCACCGGCGGGTCCGCCGAGTGCAGGCACTGGACCGCCTTCGCCACCTGGAGCGCGAACCGGATCCGCCGGGTCCACCCGGGCGGTCTGGAGCTCCGGTGCAGCAGGTCGTACAGCGACCCGTTCGGCATGTACTCGACGACGAGATGGAGCTGGCCGTCCGACACGTCGTCGCAGAAGCCGATGAGGTTGACGAGCCTCGGGCTGTGCACCCGGGACAGGATCTCAACCTCGTTCTCCGCCGGGCTCGCGTTGCTGTTGTTTCCGTCGTTGAAGATGAGATTGAGATTGCTGTTGGCCATCGTCGCCGCCGCCGCCGACGGGTTGGAGGGCACTTTGGTCCTCTTGACGGCTGCGACGAGCTTGCCGTCGTCGAGGACGGCGCGATAGACGCAGCCGTGGCTGCCCCTCCCGAGGAAGCTCTCGGCGGAGAAGCCATCGGTGGCCTTCACGAGGTCGCAGTAGGAGAACTTGCGGATCTTCTTCGCGGGCTTCTTGTGCTTGGCGGCGGCGGCGGTGGTGGCGATTCTCCTGCAGTCCCAGCCGTAAAGGTCGCAGGTGGCTACGGAGGTCTCGCCGCTGCATGAGAGATAACCCATGGCGGGACGACGGCGGCGGCGGCGGCGTCGATGTATCGGAGGTTACGGTTCGACGGAGGAGGAGGCGACGGCGAGGAACGGCGGAGACAGGAGGGAGGAAACGACGAAGCAGGCGAGACCAGTGGCGAAAGCCATGACACTTCTGAGAGAGAGAGAGAGAGGCGTCCAAAGCTGGATATATTAGTTGTTTCTTTATTTATTTATTTATTTTCTTTATATATAAAGTTGAGGAATTTGACAAAAAAAAAAAAAGAAAAAGAGATGTGAAATGAAAACATTCGTAGGCTTGGAAATTCGGGCGCGGCTCTTTGATACTTTCAAAGTAATGATGGCACATCGTATGCAACGAGTGGTTCGAGACGTTTTATGAAATATGTTTATATGCTCGAAACGAAAAAATATAAAAATTTCACGAGGGTTAGTTGCGCACGACACGAGGGAAATCAACGCATCGGGTACTGTAAAAGAAATTTCTATAATTAGTCATTGACAGATTTCTCAAAACCCGCAATCAATATCCGATGAGTTATACAAAAAAATATATATCATAAGGTGGTGTTTAAATAAGTGAGGTGAGTTCAACAAATATGCGTACTACAGTATTAGTTTTAGTATGACCACCGGGTCGGCGCGCTATTTTTTTAAGAGATAATAACACGAACGGTCTCTAAATTTTAGCTCAATGTGCAATGTGATCCATGAACTTTTAATTCATTCGATGTAATCTCCGAACTTTAGACTAATATTCAATGTGATCCATGAACTTTCAGTGCGTATTCAATTTCATTCACGAACTATATGAAAAAATTCTATGTAATCCATGGATTTGAATTAATGGAAGGACCGCGCATCGATTATTTTCCCGAAAGTTCAAAGACAACATCGAACAAATTAAATGTTCAAAAATCACATTGCACGTCGCGTTAAAGTTCAGAGACCGTGTTTAATAAATTAAAAATTTAGGAATCACATTGCACGTTAAGTTAAAATTTATAAAGCGTTCGTTATTTTTTTTTTTATTTTTTTAATATTGTTTGACAAAGGCAGTCGCGTGCAGATTTGATGGAATTTCATGGAGTTGGTCATAAAGAGAGGACGCGTCGATTTTCCCCCGCGCCCCTTTTAGCTTTATCTTTATCCAATCAGACAGCCTTTTAAAGTCGTATTCCTCATTTAAAATCCCGGCAATTTTAAAAGAATTCTTCGCGGAAGCGATTTCGTCCGCCTTTGAATCGAGAGGCCCCTGCCTAGCTAGAGATTCAATGATCGAATTGAATCGAATCATTCCTACGATTCGCCTGAATTCAAAATTCGTACGTGGGGTAAACGGGGAGAGGGGGGGCTAGTCCAGGGCTTTCCATTTTTTTCTTTTTTCCTTTTTTTTTTTTTTTGTTGGAGCCCGTGAGTCGGCTTAGACGGCATTCATTCTTTTCGAGCTTTCTCGTATTTTCACGGATCGCTTTGTACCTCTTCGTTTTGGCTGTCGGGGGATATAATTCGAGGCGGGGTCTCGATCCCTATACCCGATCAAACAGCCATCCCGAAAGTCACGCTTCTCATTTGAAACCGCACGATTTTGAAAGAGATCTTAGCGGAAGCGGTTTCATCCGCCTTCAAATTTTTTTTTTTTGTGGTCGAGCTCCCTAATCGAACTTTAGACACCATTCCTTTTCAAGCTTCCTCGTATTCCCACGGGGGTCGGTTGATGCCTTTTCCCATGTTTTAGCTGTCCACGACGGAAGGCAAGAATCGCGTCATGCTTCTTTCGATATTTTGGAAGATGGAAAAAGGAGGGAGAGATTGTCGGCTCACGCGACGTCGCGATTTGCTTTTCCATGACCGCTGAGCAGAGTTGGTCGTGCCCAACAGCTGCTGGTCCGAAACAAGCACGAAACGCCGTTCCCCCAGAAAATTGGGGACTTCCTTCTGCGGATTGATTCTGCTGCAGATGATGGCAGTTCGCGTTCGGATTGCGCCGGCGGGACGACCCCCTTCCCGGGCGGCTCCCTTCTGAATTCGCGGTCTCGCTTTGCTGCTGCGGAGCGGGAAGGACGAGATTTATCGGATTGAATATGTAAGGGCCGAATCTGTGATGCGCTTCAAAGACCGGGCATTCTTTGGTACGACGAGATACACATACTATCTTCGGATGGACAAGTTAGCCTAAAGTAGAGATGATTATCCTAAAAGTCATAAACCTATTATGTACATCGGCCGATTTAATCTTAAACCTTTTGATTTGGTCAATTCAGTCGTAAACATTTCGACGATTCGCCGATTTTGATTAGAAATTGCTAGTGCTAACATGAACCGTTTTTATAATTTTTTTTTTTATAAATTTTCTGAATTGTTTTCCTTTTTTTTCTTTTTCTTTTCTTTTCTGCTTTTGTCCTATTTATCTCCACCAATCACCGGAGACTCGGCAATGGCCAGCGGGAGTTGTTGGGAAATAGGAAACAAAAAAACAAAGAAAAAAGGAAACAGGAAAGAAAAGGAAAACAATTTAAAAAATATGTTGCAACAAACGTCCACGTCGTACGGCTAGCGTCGACTGCACCACCATGTGAGCGATTTTCCGGCCAAAATTAGCTAGAAAGACTACGTTGGCAATTCATCAAAAAATGTTTAAGACCAAAATTGGTCAGATTAAAAAGCTTATGACCGAATCAATCGTCGTGCAATAAATACACGACTTTTCGGGACAATTTTCCCACTAGAACTTTCATGCAAATTATACATTACGACGCTCCCATCATGATTCGATAGCCTTGAATTAGTGTCGTTCCAACGGGGGGAACTGATGAACGCGACGGTCACTGCAAATCATTGCAATTGCAAGTGAGGTGGCGCCACCAATTACGACGTACGGTGGAAAATTTAATGGTCCGAAGCACACCATGTTCTTGTTAGAAGACTCTTGCGTCCGTCCACGCATTGACGATGGGGCACCCAATGCTTGAAAAACCCGATACTGGCACCGATTTGTTCGGCCAATCTCGTGGAAATATCGCCCGCCTTCGTGGGCTAATTTCGAATCTTTCGGACCCCGCCGGGCGGAGAAATTAAGCTCGGGGGCGCCGGAATTCGCCCGCAGCTAACTCTCGCATAAGAGCAGCTCGTGACGCAAAATCAGTTAGCAGCTCAATCGCGAAATATGATTGACGGGCAAGGCAAGTGGAAGTGGTAACTCGATGGAAATTGATGAGACATAAACTCGGTTAACAACTCGAATTAGAGGCTGTAACGCAAAACTAGTCGGTGACTTGATCGGAGAAAAATGGACAGAGGGTTGGTAATAAACTAGTTTGGTAAATTTAAGGAGCCTGTAAAAATAGATGTCATATAAAAAGTTGTTAAACATAAGAGAGGGTTATTTTATCTGAGATAACGGAGGTTGGTCATTTTTAAAATAGTAACGGTTTTGTCGGGGAATTTCGACTTCCGCGATGAAATGCCTTTCACCGAAAATCGTTTTTCGATTTTTATTAGAGGAGACAGGTTCCGAGGCGATTCTAGACAGGAAATATTCCGGGTATATAAGGAAACTAGTAAGTTTGCTTCGCGCGGGACATAAAGTACACGGACTTTACCGGAATTTAATCGACTACAAAGCCTGAGGATATAAAAATACAATGCTGGAATTTGATCGACAACAGCTAAGAAACACTCCGGGATTTAATCGACGACGCGAATCTGGAAACTACAGCTACAATGTAGGAATTGAAAAATAACACGTTTGCTTGTTTGTGCACGGGGGAGATCTCCAGTATTCGAACACTCATACTTGTAGTGCTCACTACGCAACTACCTACGAGCAGTTCTTCTACAATTTTAACTACGCTTCCACGTCTTTGAGAATTTTGGTTCCATGTTCTCGAGCCACCCTGATCTCATCTTCATGTGGTTGTTCTCCCATGATTTACTAGACTTCATTGCTTTATCTACGGGTGATTTTAAATTTGAATATCGTAACAAAGTTTTGGCGCCTTCCAGATATTCACGCTTCACTTGGTATCCCAATCGGCAATCTTTCGATCCCCTTTTAATCGGTATCCTTGTCTACTGAGACTCCGCCATGATAATCGTCAACCATGTGCTATCTTGTGTCGACAGCATAGTCCATAGTTCTCGATGTATATTAACATCCATAACAATTCTTACGATCATCGACAACGACTCACGGTGCTGATATCGACAACCTCTAGCCACGCGCTTACTCATGTCGACGGCTCGGTTAATTTCGTTCCGCAAACGGTAAGTAGCTCGACCTGCTCGTTAGATCTTCGACCTCGATTGTCAGGTCGATGAGCTCCTTAATTGGTCATTCTCAAATCTCTTTGGTTCGAGAGAAGCCTTTCCTATATCACATTCATGTCCGCGCGCCAATTCAGAGAGCGTAGTTAAGATGACGAGCGGTCTGATAAAAGGCCACTCAAACAAGAACAGCCGTCCTTCAATGGGTGCCTGAGCAATTGTATCTTCCTGCAGCAACTGCTGATCAAACTTCTATTCGGAAAAAAAAACGGTAGGAGACAGAAAGAAAGACAGGCGAAGGATCATTAAATCCATCTCCAGTAAAACGGGGGGGGGGGGATGGACCGACCGTCCACCCAGCGTAACTGCGGATCAACCGTCGGCTCGGTGAAATCAATGCTGTCAGGCCAATTATCGAACCCCGACACCCCGATCCAGGAGCCCCGGAGTGTACGATTCATAGCAGCAAATGGAAAGGGAGGAGACACAGGTAAGAGCACAGACCATGTGGTTCAGCTGTCCCCCATTTATGAAGCCCCGTGCTTTGCTTCTTCGAGGACGACGACGAGGGTCGTCCCCGATGACGAGGTCACTGTCGTGGTCGCGGCGGGAGCAAAGAGAGAAACCGATTTTGGAAGATTCGAGTTCGAGATGCGTCGTGTGTTTCATGAGTTCATTGAATCGGAAGGACTCGTACGTGCCCGCCCCGAACGGTGATGAGGAAATTGTCCCGTGAAAGTAACTATAGGGTGGATGATGGCCTCTGTCTTGTTCCTTTTCCACGTCTGCCAAAATGAGAGAGAACCGATTGGTAGGTTTGGACCAACTCGATTTTCGGGGCCCGCGACTTACAGATCCGTCGGGCCAAACCGAGCCCGCTTAACGTTTCCCCGGGACGGCCCGTTCGGAGGCCCCCTCCCCAGTTTCGTCGAGAAATATTTAGGTGGTATTAGAAGCAGAAAGATCCGAGATCGAGCCCGTGGAGTCTAGCGAGACCGTTCCTCCAACAACGATGCTGAGGTGGTCGTGTATATACGCCCGGTTCTACGGAACGCGAGGCCGTCTGGACCTCCCCTTTCGGCGTGTCTCGGGCCCCGTACATACGCATCGCCTCCGTCTCTCGAGCCTGCAAGCTGAAGTCTCACGATATATCTTTGGACCTTATGCCTGAGAGTCCGCTCGCTAGTGATAAAGAAAGAACACTAAATGATGCCGATGCTAGGATCCTATTCTTCTGTTTTTTTCTCTCCAGCGATTCCAGCTTCCGGGCCCTTCCTCCACGTGTCGAGATGCATGTAAACGTGGGCCAAGTTCCAGCAAAAGAAGCATCTTATCCTTCTTGGTGCAAAGCCCTCATCACCGCATCCTCTTAAAATACAAAAAGGCTGAGAAGGCCCATCAAGTCCTCACTTTCCACACGGCGACAGCAAAGAGAAAGTCTAAGTCCCCATGGAATTGATGGCATCCCTCGTCAGTCCTACTTTGAACTCCCCTTAACTAATCGAGTGACGGAGTTATAGCCAAATTAAGAACGTAAAGCGATTGCTTTGTGCCGCCGGAAGTCTTTGTTTACAATTCAATGATTCCCCCCCCACCCCCCCCCGACCACCCCCCCAATCAAACCGTATTAGCTTTTTCCACTAGAGAAAAAGCGCTCGAATGGGTGATCAGCATAGCTGTCTTTCCTCAACATACGCGGAGGGACTTCACATCCCGTCGCGGGACATTCGAGCAATGGGTCCGTCAAGTCCAACATTGTCTCGTCCCCGAATTCGATCGTGTCGGTCGACCATGGAGTATTAGAGCTCTAGACTAATTTAGGGAGAGGTATGATACATGTTCAAATCCATAACCTGTCAACATGACTCGCTCCAAAAGTGCCAATCGGATACAAGCATTCTCCAAACTTGGGTTGACTTGAGGTTAAATTCCGGGACTCCAAGGATTTGACCGTATGACCCAGCAGGACTAGAGATGTCAGCTCGATGAAATTGAGTCGGGGATCTCCAAAAGTCTTAAACCTTAGCTCAACTAGTACAATTTCATTTATTTATCAAGCAAACCCGACCCGACACAAAAGCATGATTAGGAGGATCTAATTCGTGGAGAAAGTAAGTGAATGAATTGGAAAATGTTTCCGTAAAAATAATAACAGCTTATACCACTTTTAAAGATAAACAAATGAAAAACATTATCCATAAAGATTTTTAGACAAAAACCCTTATCGGTAATAAAAAAAAAAATTATTGACTATTTTTTTTTAAGTAATATAAACGATCATTTCTGAAAAAATATTTTTCTAAATCATTCATTTTCAGCAAAACAGATAAAGCCTAAAAATTAGAATTTAAATAAATAGATATCATAAATATAAATAATTATTCAAACGCAGAAAATACGAATAGCTAGTGCGCAATCGCTGCCCGATACGTATCTATCTAATCGGCACCTTTTTTTGGCACTACTGTTTTCTTATCTATGGGGAATCTCCATGACTTTCGCAACTTGGAGTGTTCCAGATGCAACCCTATCGTGCCTTGCGGGATTAGAAAAGAATACCCCGCGAGGTTGATTGATCATATTCATTCACGTCTAATCAGAGATCTTACTCTCTCTCTCTCTCTCTCTCTCTCTCTCACTCTTTATTGATTGTTAATTATATCCCGCATTCAATTTGATTAAAACAAAGCCTCCTTTCAATTCCTTGATTACTAAAATTGATCTTTGCATCCGGGTTCAATCTCTCTAGGCCAAGCGAGATTTTCTACAATCTGGGTCGTCCAAGAAGAATCAAATTCTTGCTCATCACTTTCCTTTCTCGCGAAGGAAGGGAACGAAGGGAAGAATCTCTCGTGATTAGTGCCGGCGGATTAAAAGGGTTGACACGTTAATTTTTCGAATTTAGTAAGGGCGGTCCTGATAGGGACCATTTATCATCAACAGCTCATTGAGCTTATCAAATTGGTTTTGATTTTGTGTACAAAGACCCGCCCACCTAACCTAATGTCAACTTAATAAGGCAGGCACGCCGTGATCATCTAGAACGTCCCGATCCGCGTCGATTTGTCTGACCGGTCAATGCGACACGGGCGCTAATTTCTCATTAAGCATATTAAGCAAGATTATGGGGTATTCATTGAACTTGCATTTTTTCACTTTTATTTATCGCGGTAAAAAAGAATGTCATAACGGAGTTACACGACGGAGGAGGACGGAGTTTTTCTCCTTTGATAAGTGAATGGTGCACCAAGAATCCTAAAACTTAGCTTGCAAGATAAAGAGAGTTATAGAGATTTTCAACCGATAATTTAAGCGATAAAAATTTTATCTTGTTTTCAATCAAATTCTCCTATTAAATTTGACGGAAATGACACGCGTCGGAATGTGGCCTTGCCATAGATAATGACACGACAGAAGATTTCCGTCGGACTGAACGAGTAGAGTTAATGGACGGCTTTGGTTGAAAACTTACTAACGATTGCAATAGATTGCTTATAAAAATGTTATAAGCCCGAATTATACTACCTATATATGTTGTTTTTTTTGCCGAATTTTTAGGGCACTTATTCCATATTTTTTCAAAGTAAAATGAATGTTCTAGCCAATCAGGATTGAAAAAAGGTTTCCTAGCTTGTAGGTAGCCGTATAGCCGCAATTGACTTTGACCTACATTCCTTAGTTGATTTTGGCATGTTTGTTCGAATTAAAACAAGAGCAAAAAGTCTCGTGGAAAAAGGCAGAAGCAATTCTCGACATGACTCGTTTGCACGAACACGATAAGCAATTAAACCGGTTCAGATTTGACATAAATGAAATCGTACCTTAGACAAATGATACGATAAAAAGCCGTGTCTTACCCGAGCTGATAATACAATTCAAAAGTAATATGAAGTCAAATCTAATCATATTTTCTAGAAACATTCTAGTACAATCATAGTGTATCGACACCTAAAACGGGACATATAAGACTATTTAATTAGTCGTGTCGTGTTGGTGTTGGGGCAATTTGACGCGTTTATTAAACGTGTCGCGTTCGGAATAGCCATATTCATGGTAAACTCATGTTTCAACACAATACCATATCAACAACATGACACGGCACTGATCGCGCGCCTTAATAAATATGAGGAGGACGCTCGCAGACCACTAGAGGGTAAAAATTTGCATAGATTTGGGTCCATGGATTGGAGTGGATCATAACCATTAATTTGGGTATTTATATTCACATAGGATCCCCATGATTAACAAAAGTGACGATGACCTTGGCACATGGAGACATGAGTCCGAGCAAAAGGGTATCTAGCTATGCATATCACCCTTTCTAAGTTTGTCATGAAAAGCAAGAATCTTGTCGATGGACGTTCCATTTCACATATCAAGACGCGATCGATCAAAATATACACAATTTTCAAATTATTAGTTGCACATGCGACGAGGGCAACGCATATGTTTAAAACTCGAAGTATTTCCTATAGACAGTTCCGTAAAAGCCCCACGAAATGCTAGACACATCAAAACGTGGCATGAATGCACATCGGCTTCTTGAAGCACAGGCCGACCAACGGGAAGCCCCTAAGTCCGTCCATCGACAACGGGAAGCACAGAGATAACTTAGCGGGAAATCCGTCCGGCCGAAGGCCGAAGGATGTCCATTTTAAACCTAGTTGAAATTTCTTTGATGAGAAAAACACACACCTGCGAAACTTTCTAAGGGCAGTTCATCCATCCACGCGATTGGTGGTCTGAAAAACAAAATACAGCGTGGCTCTCCCTGACGATGAAAACGACGGTGAGTGATAGGCTGGACTTTACGCATCCAACGGCGGGGCCCATATTCACCAAAAAAGGAAAAAAAAAAGGAAGAGGAAAACAGAGGAAATATTCCTCCTCGCCACCATTAAAATTACAGGCGACGCATCACCATCTCCAACTCCAATCTTCCGCACTGAACACGGCGACATCGTATTCGCTTTTGGACATGTACAGGAAAACTTTCCATGGAAAAAACCAAGAAAACAGGTCAACACCCATCAACCATAATCTGATCAGATTTAACTCTAGCTATGTCTCGTCTCTCTCATTCGCCATCTGGGTTCCTCTGTACACCGAAACTTGCAGACGATGTTGCAGTCCCTCTGTCGTCGGATCAAAACTGGTACCCAGAAAAGCAGCAAGAAGAAGGGGGAAAGAAACGATTTTGACCATACCCATTTACAAGTGGATTCTCGATAAGCGATTTTCCTCTTCGATTCGTCGTCGTCGTCGTCGTCGTCGTCAGCTTGAGACCTCGTCCAGGAGCTTGTACCGCCTCACCTTGTTCCGGAACCCCTGCCTCGGGACCGCGTGCGCCATCTCCTCCGATCTCGTCCTCCGCAGCTTCTCCTCGAGCTCCCCCTTCGTGATGATCCTCCTCCTGACCGGCGTCGCCGGGGACGAGGTCCCCTCCGGGGACTTCTCCTTCTTGATCCGGCCGCCGTTCACGACCTGCAGGTGCAGGGGAGGGGGCTTCTGCTGGCGATCGTCGTCGCCCCTGCCCCTCCTCACCCTCTTGCCGCTCTTGACGTCGCCCTCCAGTTCGGCCCCGCTCTTGCGCGGCGAGTTGGAATCCGACGAGTTCTGCTGCTGGGTCTTGACGGCCGGCGCGCCGTCGTCTCGGTTGTCCTGGCCCAGGCACCAGTTGCAGACGCGGTACGACTCGGCCTTCGGGTACAGATTGCTGCAGTATCTGCACCGATTCCGCCATCGAAAAAAGGAGACATTGTGAGGGTAATGCAGCGAACGGCAGATTCCGGGTTTTCAATTGATCAGACGCAGAGCAGAGAGAGACAGAGAGCTACCTGTGTTGAGATCTGAACTGGCAGATCCTGCACTGAAAGAGCTCATCCGTCAAGCCGCAATCGCCGCACATGCAGCACTCCACCCTCAATTGGGACGACGGTGCAACGATCGCCGCCGCTTTGCCTGCTGGAGTCATCATTTCGGTTTCATGTGGAAAGAGAGAGAGACAGAGAGACAGAGAGAGACAGAGAGGAAGAAGCGTTCTTGGCTTGAGGCAGAGTCGGGCACCACCACCAACCAGGCGAAAGAAGGAACGAGAAAACTGAGAGGCAGGGGAATTTATATTTTCTGTAAGGTGGGGGGTGGGATCGTATGATGTTCCTTTCTCTGCATATGTTTCTGTAACATCTGTGTCGCTGTCCCCGCGCGCTGGAAAGGCAATTTAGCAATTTTTGTATTCGATGCCAGAGGAAGATTGTCACGACAGTGGAGGTTGGGGGTCGATGAGGGATGGAGAAGGCTCTGCTTTTCTGGGCAAATGGTCATAAGATCTGGTTAAGCGCACTGTAGAAAAATGAAATGAAAGTGCTTCCACATTATATCTATATTTGGGTATGAACGTGACGTTGTTTTTGAATCATGCTTTTTCAAAAGAAGGAAAAAGTTGCTCGAAGCTCTCTCTTTTTGCATTTTCTTTTTTGTTAAATCTGCATAAGCGACAGAGATATTATTAGTATTCAAATGAGTGATTAAGGCGTAGGTTGAATTTTGATTTGCCTCGGTTTCTTTTTGTGACGGGGTAACCACAACTCAGGTAGGTAAAAAATTGGAACACGTGAAATGTCTCGCACGTTTCTCGAATCGGTCTTTGCTCTTTCCGTCTCTTGTTACCATACTTTCTGCTGTTCGATATGCACCGTGTGACGAGAGCAATTTAAAACCTATCCTCCCATCAAACGCCTCCCGCGACCTCACCTTTGAACTTCAGAGCGCCGCGGCACCAAACCGCCTCTGCATTTGCTAAATCGCCTCGACGTACCTACGCGATTCATTTCTTAGACCCCCCCGAGCTGATCTCCCTACGTGCCTGGAATCGATTGTATTGATTATACTCGCACGCGCATAAGCGAGTGATGCCAAATGCAAATTCTAGGTTGTTTATCGACTCGGAGACCCTAAAGTCTGCCAACTCTTACGATCGCGCGAAATTGACTGGACCGACAAATAAATGTAGGTTTCGAGAAGTGAAGACAAGAAATTCTTCATAAGATTATTAGCATATGAAAAGGGCCCATTTTAGAACTTTTGAGCAAGATTGCTGGTGATCTGTTTATATCACAATACGGCAAAGAACCATGTTTACAGGGTATATGGGGGTCGCCTTACAATGATTAAGTTAATAATGCAGACAACCAAGTACTAAACTAAAATAATTCCTCTATTATTACAATAGCTGCATACTAGCCAACTTCTTCTGCCCAAAATTTTGTGGAATGGGTAGGGACTAGAACCCCTTGATTGTGCTTGATTGGAGAGCTGTTGATTGTAGATATAAAACTGATGGTGATTTGCTCTAATCATCGTACCAAACTTGGATATGATTGGCTCCCTCTCCTCTCCCTGGTCACGGTGGGTGGAGCGATTCTTTGATCGATCTAGACGGCGTCATGAATTCGAGGACTATATTGGCAGATCGTCAAGAAATTTCACGATTAAATGGGCAAAATTAAGAAGTTTATAACTGAATAATGAATTTATGATTTTTTCAGACAATCATTGCTTAAATTTAACTTTACCCTAATTGGAAAAGGATCTCCACCGACAAAAGGATTCCATGTTAATCCCGTTGGGAATCCGGGTTTTCGCGATTGGACGTTAGGGGTGGAGGGGTTGACTCTAGGGATGGGTGACTTGGAGCGTGTGGAATGCACCATCAATTAGAGCCACAAGTTTTTCAGATTCTTTAGTTGTGAATTGCCCAGTGGAAGAATCTAGAACCTATATATATATATATATATAGATCGTGAAAAGGAGGTCTAACAATTTTCTAACTCAAAAATTGGAGAAATAGCAAACCCCATCCCTAAATTCAAGTCACCAAATCATAACATGAGTAAAAGACTCGAGATCGCGGATCCCGGAAGCCGGGGCGAGAGGTCTGAACATCGACTGGGCTCGATTCAAGTATCTTGCTTTTTCTTTCCCTCGCGGCATCTCGGAGACCCGAAGCCGAAACTTGCGCGTTTGAGGATCGCTTACGGTTTTTAGGCAGCACCAGATGCTGGATAACAAAATAAGATCCGCGATGCGGACATGGTAGCAACTGGGTTTACAAGATCCGAGCAACAAATTGTTTTATTAGGTCCGCTGCCGGGGTGACAAGTAATTTACACGCTCGTCATCGTGAAACAATCTGGTTACAGAACGAACTCCAAATAAAAATGTCACTCATCGATGTGCGAACATGCCGGCGGTGGACCTAACTATAATACTCGATACATTTTCGTAACCCTGATTTGGAATGTTTATGAATTGCCAGCCTTATGAGTTGGTCCATGATGTCACTTGGGCCTTGGAAGCAATTCAGCCACCACGGGTCTCAGCCCGTTCCCATCGGCGGATCGGTTCGGGTTGAACCAGTATCTCACCCCCGCTCCCTTTCCTAAAAGCTATGGCAAGTTCTCGATTTCACAGAGAAAGGCACCTAACGTTCATTTGCAAGACAAACTCCCAAATGACACGTTAAAACACTTGGAAATGACTCTTGAGTGTCGAGTCGAAAGATGGTAAATTCCGATTGCAATCGCGTACATCACGTACGCGGGTTTTATGTATCACGAATAAACTTGTAAAAATGAATTATTCACTCATTTCTTAACCTATATATAATGAGATTGTAAATGTATCAAAAGTGAAATATAAATGAGCTTACAAGTTCAGACTCTTTCTTCATTCTCTCGCTCTCGTTCATTCTCACAC
Source organism: Syzygium aromaticum (assembly GCA_024500025.1). Classification (NCBI taxonomy): domain Eukaryota; kingdom Viridiplantae; phylum Streptophyta; class Magnoliopsida; order Myrtales; family Myrtaceae; genus Syzygium; species Syzygium aromaticum. The sequence goes on from CM044890.1 coordinate 7,535,751, forward strand.
TCACTCACTCTGTACTCTCGCCTCGATTTTCGTATAAGTTCTCTTAAGAATTAGATATGATAAGAGTAAGATCGGATATTGATCAAGAAATTTACATTGCAAATAAAAAGGTCATAAATGGATTAACAAATCATTTCAGGTCGAACCACTTATGACCCGATCTACCAAGTCTACGCACGAAACCGCGGCGCACAAGTTATTCCGATATATAGTTGCAGTTAATCTAAAGACGAGAGACCTCGAATGACCCCCAAAGACAGAAGCATGAAAGGCATGATTCACCTGCCCATTTCCCTAACCTCAACTTAGGTAGCACATATGAAACTTCCCCATCACAAATCCATATCCATGGAACCAAGAGGAATAGTTGTATAAGCAACAAGTGCATGTTCGAACAGCGACGCTAAATCTCTCATTCCACTTCACCGGTTACCACTCTAATCTACCACCATATATCAACATGTGTAACCAATTAACCCCGAATCTAATAAACAGCACACTTAAAACCAAATGCAGCAAAACGCTTACAACTTTCTAGCAGCAGCCACCGTCCCCAACATTTTACTAAACTGTTACTGTCAAATAATCAAACCACCAGCATCCCTGATGGATAAGAGATCAAACAGAGTACCTACACAACGACTTGGGAGCACGATATAAATAACATGGTGCAGGCGGACATTGTCTCTGCCTGTGATCCTACCCAACGTATGAGTGATGAAAGTAAAGAGAATGGGGGCTGGGAGCAAGCATGAGTGGGCTCCCACATTGATCCAGCACAAAGTACAAGAGATACTGGGGGATGGGCAAGCATGAGTCGGCTCCCCCATCAGTAACGGCAATAGTATCCAGACTCTGTACACGGTACATCAGGATGAAGTATACGGCAAGCAATGTTTTGCCAAAAGTCACGCCGCTATGCAAGAGGAAGACCACAAGCCAAATCTCATTCCCGCTGATTATACCAACCATTACCAAAGGACGACAGAACCAAGAATTTGTTTATGCAGCCGTCCAACTTCACCATCACTTCCAAGTGCAAATGCTCGAACTGTTAAATAGAGAAATTCAACAGCCTCGTGCTCAACTTACTCCCCGTGCTTCCTCGCCAAAATAATGTATCGCGGAGTAATTGTGACAAGGGCAACCACAGATTTTACATCCAAGTCACATAGTAGAAAATCCCAAAGCTTTGGCTTCATCCTTCAAAGAATTCAAGTAATGGATAGCTTCATCAAGTACAACAGTCGCATCCTTTCCTTTTGTGCCAGGAAGTACTTTCTCCAAAAGGCTCACAGTCTCGCAAATTCTCTCCTTGCACAACTTTTTGTTGCAGCACGTGGAATTGACTTCCCCTGAAAAACTGCTCCTATCACCGGCATTAGAATCTGCCTCAATTTCATTCTCATTGTATCGGTTTTGAGTGGAAGAACTCGAGGCATCCACAAGGCTTCGCTTCTTTGTTGGCCATGCAGAGCTGGCAACAACCTCTGTGCTTTCTCCAAAATATTCTTCCTTCTCCTGAGCCGTCATCGTGCTAGGAGAATGACCTGTGCTATCAACTTCATCCTCTTCAGAGTCATCAGAATCGTCATCCGAGTAAAGTAAAGCATTCAATTCTTCTGTGTCTTCATGCATCTCGCTTTGCACATCATCCCCATGATCATCCTTAAAGTTGGGGGTGGTCGGTCCAGACAGAAAATTTACGTCGCTTTTCCTTCTCACAACTTCTTCATTGATGTGATGAAGGACACCCAGGGAATTTGGGCAATGGTTGGGAATTTTTATCCCTGAGCTATAAAATATCCTAGCATGGCCCACCGCTTGATCGAAAACAACAAATTTCTTCTCAACAAATCCAGAACTCGTCGACAGTCTACTGTCAACATCGAAATCTACTGAAGGACCAACAAGAGATCTGTCTTTAAGAACAGAACTGTTAAGTTCTGGTATAAAAGCCTGCCTAAAGCATGGCAGACAATAAAACCAACCGTGAGCTTCATCAAATTGGCCAATGCGTGAAGTAGGCAGTTCTTTATGGGCATGTGGTGGCCACCCAGCATCATTAGAGATCATTTTCGCACCTGTGACTGCACTAGTTGAAAGGACATATTCATGCCCCAGAGTAAATGGAGCAGATGATGGATCAAAAGTAGGCAATTGCATATTGAAATGCCGTGAATTCCAGGCCCCAAAATATTCTCCCATCCAAAGATTGACTTCGATCAGTCACCTAAGGATGAATTCACATTTAGAAAACCAATTCTGAGGAAACAAAAGTATGAAATGTTCAAGAAAACAAAGAACGTACCCAAAGAAGGTTTCTATCAATTGAAGTTGTTGCTCACTTGCTGTTTCCTCCAAAAAACCAAAGGGAAAAGAACCTAAAAAACTCCAGCTAAACTTGAAAAGTATAGAACTAGATCAATCTACGTGACAGGTTTTAGCAAATGGCGGAAATATTCGACCTGCAAAAATCCAAGAAAGCAATCCAATCAGTATCTAATCACAATGCTGTCGTCACCTAATCCAACTGTATGACAAAATAAAATCAGGATGTCGTTCAAACGTCTAGTAGAATATGACAGGGAGGGCTACAAAAACACCAAGCACACAGACATCTAACACTCTGCAAGAAGGACACTCTCACCAACCTGGCAATCATGAAGAGGTTGAAAGCATGCTATGATTCTAACAACTATTGTTGAATTCCCAGCAGTCCCATTTTCGTGTTTCATTGCCCGAAATCTTGTCTGGCTTGCTGCTTGGCACACCATAACTACAATTCCCCACCCCTCAGATCTCAAGAATATGAAGGAGATAAATCTTTCAACACGGATCAATCAACAACCAGAATGAACGAGCAGATATAGACCCGGAAAGTGAAGCAGAAAACAACAGACTGATGATCCCAAGAAACAAATTCCCAAACTCAAATGACCAAAAGAGACGAAAGTTAATGACCAACTTCTCTGGCGAAATCTGACTCGGAACAAGTGGACGGCATGATATTCAGCTAATTTGGCGGACGTAGCAGGGAACGACAACAAAGAAATTCGACCCCATTATAAAATAAAGGTTCCAGTGAAACAGAGCGTGAAATGAAGCTCAAAGTCGGTAATCCAAATTATAGAATGACTCTGCAATATAGATTCAAAGCGATGACTTCGCGGAAGACATCAACAGAGAGACTCAACCAACAACGCATGCTGCTCTCTCCCTTCTGCTTAAATCACTGCAACTGGTCCTCGCCAAGAACTGATTCAAAGACCCTGCAGAGTCATCCGATGAAGTGTTAGAGAAGCTTATTAACTGCATAAGCAAATCTAGCCGCTGCTGAAACAAAAAGTAAACAAGAAAAAGAACAATACTAGGCCATTCCACATAGCTTCGTAATACGTTGAAGAAGATGAAGATTTGGAGTCGGATGCCAATAATTTCATAATTTTTTCTTACGTGGTCGAAAATCTTTCACCGACCGAACACGAAAAAATGAAAGATACGGAATAATCAGGAAGCAAAATGGAAGAAAAAACAGGGGGACAAACAGATAGTACCTTGAGATTAAGTCAAGAAAGATTTCAGTTTCAGCCATGGTTAAAGAACGGCAAGAACACTTAAAAGAGAGCTTTCGCAGAGCATCAGCAAATGCAGAACAACAAAAGAACAGAACACCACCGATTCACCCAACAAGCTGGGACCCATCTTTCCACTTTCACGCACGTACCGAAACACGACGAAACGGAAAACCCCACGAACAAAAAGAAACACCCAACTTCGGAGGGATCGCGTGTGCCAACACAAAAGCAAGAAATGCAAGAGAGGGAGAGAGCCCACGGCAGAACAGGCCAACAGAGCAACAGCACGCACCGGAACTTACAGATGTTGTCGACGAAAAGAAGAAGGGTGGAAGCTCTGCAGAAGAAACGGGCCAAAGACCAGTTCAGCCTCGCACCACGCTCGCAGGAAAAAGCAACCTCGCAACAGAGAACAGAGAACAGAGAGAGAGAGAGAGAGAGAGAGAAGGAAGGAGGAAGGAAGGAGGGAGAGAGAGAGAGAGCGAGGTTACGATCAAAACCGGAACTTGCAAGAACGCGAGGAGGCCGACGTTTTATAGAGGAGGCGAATTGACGCCGGTGCCCCTGGTGGCCCGCCCGGTTTCGGGATCGGGCCGGGGTCATCCGACGTAGACTGGCAGGTGCGCGGAAAGGAAAATTACCCGGATAATGTCGCAATTAATTATTCCTTAAACTGTTGTGCTTTATTTGGAATGATGTTTAGGCGTGTGAAGACTGTTAAAAAAGTGAAAAATAAGAAAATTGGAAAGTGAAGAAACATGGGGGGTCAAAGTTAAAAGTTTAATGGGGCAACTAGTGAACTTCTTCTTTTATCGATGACACGCATCGAATGTCGCATTTTATCGAGACAAGCCGAGTACAAATGGATCATACCTTGTTCAGAAACAATAGTTATCGATGAGGACAAATTTGAGTAGATCCTGGAGAAAGTATAAACACAGACTCGGTAATTTAGTGGTGAAAAGATGAGGCCGATCATTGGAGTACTGGCCAGCAGCCAAGTCACGACCCGATCGATCTCGATGCCAAAAGATTGGCATATGGAGAGAGATTATTGATCTTGAGCTAGAACAAGGCATTCTCAAAGGCCAGCTCTATTAGGTCAATGAAGCATATTCCCTCAATGGGTCTTGCCAACTTGGCCTTGTAAATCACTCTCGACCAAATTAGTTGAAGCCACTTTGTAATAGGTTCATTTAGAGCGCATTTGGTAACATTTCTAATTTTTTGTTCTTTTATTCTCCGGAACAGAAATCCGTTTATGTACGTCAGTTAATTTTTCTATTTCCCGAAATAGAAAAGTGGCTAAAGAATAAATTTAGAATAGAAACAAGAAGTAAAAAAAATCTACTTTTCTGTTCCTAAGAGCAAAAAGAGAAACAATATCAGTTTAGAAAAACAATTTCATATGCCATTAAATCCCAAAACCCTAAAACCCAAATCCAAAACTCGAAACCCTTAAACCCAAACTCCGAAACCCTAAACCCCAAAACCCAAATCATAAAACCCCAAACCCAAAAATCGAAACCCTAAATCCTACAACTCTAAACCCTAAAACCCAAACCCTAAAATCCGAAACCCAAAACCCCAAAACCCTAAACCTTAGCCCAAAACCACAAATCGAAACCCTAAATCCTAAAACTCTAAAACCCCAAACCCTAAACCCCTAAACCCGAAACTTTAATGCCCGAAACCCCAAAATCCAAACCCAAATCCCAAAACCCCAAACCTCAAAATCCCAAACCCCAGACCCTAAACACAAAACCCTAAAAACCTAAACCATAAATTCTAAACCCTAAACCCCAATTTCCTTAACCACTACTCGGTATTTGCTTTGTCTATAAGGAGTAATTTTCTTTATGATTATATTAAGGTTATCCAATTCTATCTCATAATATACTTTGATTATATTTCTAGTCTAATTTTATCCAAATATGAATTGCTAAGTCTTCACTAACATTTTTATAATTAAATGAAAAAAATTGGGAATAGAAATTTTTAGGATTGTACTAGAAGCATTTTTGTTCTTTTTCTATTCCGGAAATAGAATTTTTGTACGGTTGCCAAATACATTCTTTTGCTTAGAAACTCGACTATAGAATAAAAATAGAAAAAAACTATTTTTGAACAAAAATTATTTCTGAGAACATAAATATTACCATACACACCCCTTATTCATAAGCTCACAATTTGCCCTAGCATTTTCCAATGTGAAATTGGGTTTTTCGTCCTACAACTTGACATATTAGTACTATACAATGAGGGTCGCCTCTTTATCAAAGAGTCCGAGTGACATGGCTTATTCAAATCACTCTTGACTAAATTAGTACAAGGCACTAGCCACTCGCCACCACAATAAATTTCAAATGGCTATGTAGCAACCGTGCACCAAAAAGAAAAAACAAGGGAAAAGAAAAGAGATGGTCCGTGCTCTTTAGACCATCCTTAGAGTCACTTTGTCGTGGATTCACTTATCTAGCATTTTCCAATGCAAAATCGGGGTATTTCGTCGTACAACTCAACATATCAGTACTACACAATAAGAGTCTTGTCTCTTTATCAATACATCACGTCATTCTACATGACCATTGGTGGCCATACACTCAAGCACACAATTACACAATGTGCACATCGTGATAACGTGACGCAGAAAACTTCATGATCAAACGTTCATCATCTCTGGAGTCCACGGGATTCGGTCGCCCATCACATCGGATCAATTTGCAAAGGGAAAGTAATAAGAAAATGGAACCACAACCACCATGAACATGTTAACGAAAGCAACCAGGGGAAAAACAAAAGGAAAGAAAGAGTATTGATGAGGGGGGATCGAAAGGGACGGTATCCTATGTTAATACACGAAGACCAATTATTTAGTACTTGACCGTTCAAACCACTAATCGGAGAGATCAAAAGGGGAGGCAAGGGAGGAGGGAGGGGGCCCTTTTCCTCTCCCCGAACCAGCCCCCTTTGGCTTTTGCACTCGATGATGATAATACTTTCCTCTGTTCATTATCTCTTACCCATGCACTCGGCCAATGATTTCGCCACTCCTCGTTTCGTGCGGAGTGTTTGCACGGTGCGCACATACCCCCCCTTGTTTTTTCCTTAGGCTAGTTGAGACGCTCGTGGGATGATGTCCACGAAGGATGTTTTTCGCTTCCTGGGTCGGGCTTGGACGTTTGACTCCCGTTGTTATGGTTAATCATCACTTCGACACTAGCACTAAGGATGACCCTTTTTTTTTATTACCCTTTTGAGCTAAGTTAGCGAGTTGCTGAATTTCATTTGTTCATTTTGCCCTACTCCCTCCTTCGCTGAGAAATCTTTCTTTTCTTTTTGCCCTTTCTGAGGGTGTTATTGGACACGGAATGTTTCAATGGGAAATAATCAATTAAGGGTGCGTGCCAGTGTAAACTTTTGCCGTTTTACATTTCGTCTGATTTTAGAATTTGCGGCATATGCATTTTGAGCTTTTTTCCCTAACCCGTGACACTAGAAACTTTCATTATGTGTAAATGTCGACGCGTAGATTTATCTATAGTTTCTTCACAATTTTTGAAATTTGGATTGTATTTCAAATTGTGGGGAAAAAGTAAAAGGATACTCTTTACTTTCGACCCTCAATTTAGTCATTCGAACGAGTACTTAAGCATACTCAATAAGGAGATAAATTTTTAATTTTTTTTGACAATATCATAGATAAAAAAAGGTTGATTACGTTTTTTTTTTTTTGGATATAAATGTTGACACCCTAAAAAAAAGGAAGAAGCTAAGGTTAACTTTAGTACTTTACGCGCTAATGGTCCTGGATAGGACAGCTTTCTCCATATAAAAAATAGGTACAAAAGTTGTACTGCACAAAGGAGCCTCTCAAGGTGACGAAAGTTTAGGCCCAAGGCATGGAAAAACCAAAAAGGAAAAGCTCAGCCTAAGTAAAATGATTATTGACAGGAGTGGCCATGATTTTAACACCTGCAAGAATTCTTCTCCGCCGGTGAGGAGATCCATGGCCTCCTAATTGTATATACATCTCCCGCATATAGTATAGGGATTGGTGTGGTCCAATTTGCTTTATCTAGCATGCCTCTTGTTTGGAGTGGAGGGAACAATGAAATCCCTAAGGCAATCACTTTTGCACTCCCTCTGCCTTGTTAATCCAAAAGGGTCCTCTCTTTTGGTAGCAATACAGACCCTGGTGTATGGATTGTGTTAGATAAGGTGAGATGTAAAGTGAAGGATTCCCACTCCAATGCTTGGCTTTAATCATCACATACACCAAGAAGACAATGTATCAAAGAAAAACCCATTGTATATACACAAATGAATGTCGTGAGAATAGCATTTGTAGATTGATTTATTTTTTTCTTAAATGGATTTTGTTAAGGAGTGTTGTGAGAGTATTGTTTGGCCCCTCCTCCCGCCCTTCTCCCTCTCTCCCGGGCGCCCGAGCAACGTGGGTGTCGGTGGTGGCCAATGAACGTCGCGGGAGCGAGTGACGGGGTCCATAGAAGGCGATAGTGATGTGTACTAAGGGAGCTAGTAGGCAGAGAGAAAGAGGGAGAAAATAGAATCGTGGTTTTGGTTGGTGTCGGGGTATTTTATGTGAAACGAGATAACTTGAGCCATTGATTTAATTGCTTACTTGTTGATCCAAAAAGTATAAATCCAAACTATACTCTTTTAAATTTTCTCTCTTAAGTTTAGAGAATTTTAATTTTTTTTAACTCATATAAGCAATGAATCCTCGTCTATATATTTGTAGAAAAAGGTGGTCATGTAATAAGTTGAGAAAAATGCGGAAGATTAGGAATTGAGCAATTTTTTGTGTATTTCGATATATATAAAAAAAAAGTACATGAATAGCCTATTTATAGGAATTAACAAATAACTATAAAATCAAATCAGATATGCATAATCAAAATAAATTTAGAAAATCAGACAACATAACCTAAATATCTCTAGAAGATATCTAAATATCTCTTACTTCCTCCCTCACATCCTCTCTTAAACTCGATGTGAGTTCAAAGAAGTCAACGTTTGAATTAATGTTGAATAGTGCCACGAAAACTTGTATTTCCAACAACGCTGAATGGCATCGGGCTTGGTGGATCCGAGGTGGGGTGATGTGTGAGACAACATCTACCTAATCTGGCTCGTTTGAGGGCAGCAAGTCTGATGGTGTCAGCTTTTCGAAATAATAAATTAAAAGTCGAGAATCAAAAGCATTAGAGCCGAGAAGCATTAGTGCTAAATAGCATACGTCCTTTGCGGTCAACTTTGCTACCATACAGTAACTCAAAAAACGCGGCCATTGTGGCTGACGTGGCAACAGTAAGCGGAATAAGCCAAGCTTTGTTGAGCAAAGTCACTATGCAAAGAGTCTTCGCAGCGTTGAAAAATACCTCCATGAAAAAAAAGTGGCAATGAGTCATCGACATCTTAATATGACCATCGTGACACTTGGTCAGACGTTAATGAAGCACTGGGGTGAACATGTCAATATTGATTTATTTTACTACGGAGTGCATTGGGCCCATTGCACTTAGGATTTCCTTAGAAATGACTAGCTCTAATACAAAGTTAAATAAGATAAAACTGTGGAATTTGTGTATATTTAGATATATTATTATGAAGATTACACCTGCTTATTTATAGGCTTTATGAGGATTATCCAAGGTAGCATATATTAGTTTAAACATGCACAATCAGTGGAGATATACGTGGAATTTTAATAGATATTAATAATCAACAATCATATCATAATTATCTCTAATAGGAAAATATCATATTGAAAATCTTAAGAATCTCTAATATTATATCAATAACATCCCCTCAAACTCAACGTTGACTTGTGCACATCATACTCAGTGCATCCCATGCACCCGATCCACTTAGGTTTTCCTCGAGAACGATTGGCTCTGATATCTTATATATATGAGTACATGAAGAGCCTATCTATAGGCTTTAATAGACAACTATATAAGAAAATTAAAGGAAATCAAATCAGATATACATAATCAAAATAGATTTAGAAAATCAGAGGAAATAACTTAAACACCTCCACAAGATATCTAAATACCTCTAACATAACAAATAACCTGAAAAACGGGGATTGCTTTAACACGCGATGTTTATGTATTTCGCATTTTGATATTATGCGAGATGGGCAATTAACACGCGACTTCTAAGTATCACCAATTACACACACACACACATATATATATATATATATGCATACCCGTTGCCACGAGCGTGATAACAAAAAAGTCCCAGCAAAAGTATGGAAATGCCAAAAGTACTTTTGCCTCTCGAGGCACCAAGACAAGGAACGATTCGGCCACTTACAGAAGATTCAAAGGGCAAAAGGCACACAGCATGCCTTTGGCCACCACACAGATGAACCTGGTCTTTTCCTTCCTTTCTTCCCTTGTTTTCTGCCACTAAGGACTGTTTGAGAATAAATAAAGCAAAGGAAGAGGAAAAGTTGATGATTAAGGACAAGAAGCCTCCTTTCCTTTGCTTAAGATAGGGTTTGGTGGGGGCTAAAAGCCTTTAATAAACAATAAAGAAACGAGGGAAAAAGAGTTTTGTGGAGGAGCCAATTTGGTTGTGGATTCTCCAACAAATACAACCCACGCTTGGAAAGCGAAAGAATTCCTTCTTCCCTCCCACTCAAACGCAAACCAATGCAAAGGAGAACCAAAGAGCATGGAATGCAATCCGTGCCCTCGCACCTTGCCCTTTCTTATATTCTAACGATAAGCATCACCCACTTCCTTAGACCTTGATCCCATCCTTGCTTGTTCTTCAACCCTTGTCATTTTTCTCAAGGGTGTTTCTGGGGAAGAAATTTAATACTAATTAGGTGCCTCGAGAGAAGTCGAATAGAAAATCGAGATATTCGAGATGGGTTGAATGTGATGGCGGCGGCATATGAAGTTTTCATCATCAAACACGTGGGATTGGTTTGCAGTTCTTATTCCCATGACCAAAAGAATCCGGGCATGACGGGAGGGGGATGGCTTTTGGCACAGCTTTGCTCACAGTGATGGACACATAAGTACATAATATAAGATCCGTTGGCTGTTGGAGTTGGCGAATACTTCAGAGACCTTTATTTTTCATACCGAATACGCCCACATGAGCTTAGAAAAATTGAAGTGTTATCCGACGATATGTGACCCCTGCGTGTGGAATATGAGGATTTGGGGGTAGCGCCCCCGACACAAGTGTCCTGCTGCGGGGGTTTGGGGGCAGCACCCCCCGACGGGAGTTCCGCTGCCCGGTTAACGGACGGCTGCCCTGCTCGCTGATAAGCGGACGAGGTTCGGGAGCAATGTCCCCAAAACCTCAACAGGTTTGGGCTTTTATTTAAACTGGCCCTTATGGTGTGAAATTAAAATATTTCGTATAGATTTAGGTTTTGGGCTCGTTTGAGATACATATATATTTTGCTCGTTTTTCTTATCATTGTAACGAGTTGAGTAACTGTAAACAGAAAATATAGTAAAATCTCTTTGCAGGACGTAACCCTATTCGAGAGTGAACCTGAGTAAATTCGTGCATCATCTATTTTGCATCATCTATTTTCTCTGTTTTCTGCGTGATCGTTCTGTTTCGGTTCTCGATACGTCCCTTCACTCGCTAGTGTCGTTACTTTCTTTCACTATAATTTTGATTATCTCCGCTTTGATTTCCCACTTCGAATATTTTGTTTCGCCGACAAAATGTCTAAGAAAAAGAAAGGTTGTCCCGCATCATCGGCATGGCAAGATTGCAAATTTCACATCCTTTGCGTTCCTTCAAAATTCAATTGACTTATTTACTTCAAGGTAGAGCCAAAAGGGGCGTTCTTCAACAGCAGAATTATTACACGGGGTTGACAAATTCGATTCAATCGAGCGACGACATTAACGATGTCATCATGGGATTGAAGCCCTTGACCTTCCATGTGATTTGGCACGATTCACAGAAGTGAGCATGTTGATGTCCACTTAAAAAGGCAACTAATGTAAGTGCTGGTTTCGACATAGCATCCCACCCACGACATGTTATGGTCGTGGCAGCGGTCGTGGTCCATTCTCTTGGCTTAGCCCACTAGCCTCTAGCACACTAGGCCTGAGTTTGAAATCCTACCACGTGAAATTACAGGCATCCAAATCTCGTTTAATCAAAGCTCGAAAGAGCTCGAGCTCATCCTTCTTTAATTCTCCCTACGCCTGGAGCCTTTCAACCGGCGCGGCATCTATCCGATGACATCACGACGACGGTATGTGCGTGTCGGTGAGGTTCCAATGTTCATATCCATTCATATGCTCGTCGTTCTTTCAATTTAAGGAGGGAGTTTGAGAAAATACATACGGTATCTCATTCAATTCGATTCGAAACTTTTAGAAGATTAAATACACCGCGATACTATAAAAAACCGAGAGCAATTTTAAGCAGAGTTATTTTGTACATACTTTTTTCTTTTTTGCTAAGAAAAAATTTGGAAGATGGTGACCGCCCCGACTCCGGCCGGGAAAAGCAGCAGACTTTGGGGACTCAAACGACGCCCCCACGCGGTTCCCAAGTTGGACGCAGCCCCGCAGGACACGAGAAATTGATTTCTTAGAAAGTTGCAAATTAAAAAATAAATAAATATCGTCATTATTATTTTTAAAAAGGGCGATAACAAAACAAAACAAAGGGACGAAAAAAAAATAAGAAATAAAAATGCGAATGCGAACACGACGATGCGTTTGAACTTTTAACGTTTCTTCTTCCCCTCCCCCCGGCCAAAGAAACGCGGTTGCGCGTGCGCTCCCTTTGCTCGCTCACACGTCGTTTTCGGGTCAATGCGGACAAACAGCTCACGTCAACACAATGTCAATTCCCCATTTTTTCTACCCAACAAAACCCAAAACGACGAGCGCGAAGTTCGAGTCGACGACGAAACGTCTTTTCCAGAAGGGAAAAAATTTTATTTTTTAGGACGTCATCTGCCCTTCCCAATTCATAAATACCCAAAAAACAAAATTTGTTCGAAACGACTTCGTTTACTTCCGCGAAAGATCCCGTGTGTTGCTTGTGAAACCGAAACGAACGAGAAATATGTCTATCGTTCGCGAAAATATTTAAGTATAAATTATTATCGATAATTAAAATAATTAATTATTTTAAATCTGGTAAAAAAATGAATTATTTTAAAGTATTATTTCCGAGAAAATATTTATTAAGTTATTCGTTCTCTGCGAAATAAACGGAGGGTACGAAAAATTAATGGATAACGGCAAAAGAGCGCTCTTTGCTTTTTCTTTTGTATTTCTTGGTATTGCCGCTCTTTGCTTGTTTATTAAGTCTTATTAGATTAATTTCGAATTTTTAAAAATAATCTTTTGAAATGAATGGCCTTATTAAAGGAGTTTATACATGGAAATTTACTCGGTTTGTGTTAATGTAGTTGTCGCAAAACCAAAACAAAACAGATATTGCCTGTGTATTAATGCGATAAATAGAATTGTAACATTTGTTTATGAAAGGGACTGAAATCACTAATACGATTAGACTAGACGACGTGAAGACTAAAAAATAATTATCAAACGACGCGAATCGCCGCTCTAATTATCAAATATTACTAAAATTCTTTCAAAATCACAACCAAACAAATAATTCCCCCAAACAACGTATGTTCATGCTACGATGGATATTTAATCACGTGCGATGCTATTATCAATTTCATGGAACAGTACGGAGTTTACTTCTTCCACGTGGAAGAATATTGTCTAGATCCATTTTCGATAAAAACAAATAATTTCTAATGGCACTTACACGGACGTTGTAGGGAGGAAAAACATGGAAATCGTATACATTTACGCACCGTGACCGGTACAATTTACCTTATCAATAACCAAAAAATTAAATTTATTAAACTCCCTTCGATCGTGAAGATGTAGACTCATTGCCTTGTCTTCAGAAACAATGAAATCTATAAACTTGACGGACAATGCTCGAGGTCTCTAATTTTCTGGAGCTATCACATTTGTGTATATATAAATTTAAATTTTTGGTAGCAAATTCCAAATTCATTTTTGGTCTTAATTTTTTAGTAATTATATTAAAAACAACCAAAGTTTCCATATACAGTATATCAATGATGAAATTTGGATTCCACCGACAATGGATGATATAATAACTCCTAGGGAAAATTCCAAATAATAGTCTTAAGTGTCCTTATTTTCCAAATAAGGACCTGAAATTGATCTTTTGTCAAATAAGAGTTCAAAGTGGTCATGTCAATCTTAAAAAAGAGCATGAAATGGCCATGACGGCTTCAAATTAGAGTTTGACATTGCAGATCGCCAGTCGGCTAAATATTCCAACTGGTCAAAGCCATTTTCATTCAAAGATAGTTTTGATTTCAAATTATTTTTCTATTTTTTCTTTTCTTTTTTTTTCTATCCAACAACCCTCACCTAGCCTACTTCATGCTCTTATTTGAAAATTTTCCTAATTATTATTAAAATAACTCTTATTTTCACTTACTAACTAAATTAGTATCACGTGGCTACTCTTATAAACTATAGGTCATATGAACAACCGTTAAGCATACTGTACATGGGATAATTTTCCAAGGTGCCAGTCATGCATAATACGAGGACAATTATTGCTTTAGAAATTGTAAAATATCATGATTAATTGTTTAACAGGTGCCTCTCGGATACTCCTTAAAAAAATCTACATATACCTGTAAGTCATAATGTAATTTCTAAAACAAAATAATTAATCGTAGGAATTTAGAAGTGATGGCTAAATTTGCTAACAACATAACGTATTTTTCCAAATTATCAAAGATAAAATTTACTTACCCAATTTTTTTTAGGGTTAATACCACAAAAAATCCAAAACCGGTATACCTATAATAAATTTACTCAACACTAACTTTTTAACCATAAAATACGTTAAACTGGTACACTTGTGATAAATTTTCCTTCCGTTAAATTATATTAATACCACAAAAAATCAAAATTTGATAAACCAGGTGTAAAATTCCAAACTGGAACACTCATCAACTGCTACAAGTCATCAAACTCTAACTCAACAATTTGACGGTAAAATTTAACGAAAACTAACTGAAAGTAAATTTATCACATATGTATCAATTTAGGATTTTTGGTGATCAAAAATCAATTTATGATAAATTTATCATAAGTGTACTAGTTTGGGAGTTTTTGTGATATTAACTTTTTTTTAAAAAAAAAATTTGGACAGAGCTTAGCCAATTTTCATTTTCTAGAATTTTTTTTTTGGCCATATCATTTTCTAGAAATTAGGCACGTGTAAGGGTTTTTCAACAACGAGGCGATCATCTCGCACACCACCTTTAGAAATCTCTCGGAAACAGGGGGTTCGCCTGTAAAAATTCTGGTTTTCGAGGGAGCGTCACATCACGCACACACACACATCGCCACCGCGCATGCACGGGGGCGCACGCTTCGGCTCGTCCATCCACACCGCCACCGCCACGCACGAATCGCGCAGCAGACCTGGACGCGATCAGTCCGCGGATTGCTCTCGTTGGCTCGGTCAAACCATTGTTTATACAGCACGCGAGACAGCGAGAGAGAGAGAGAGAGAGAGAGAGAGATCAGCCCACGTAGCCTTTTTGCCTTAGCCGTACTAATGAGCTGCAAAAGCGAATGCATCTGCCGCACGAGCCAGGATGTTCTCTTCTTTATTTAGTCTTCTCGCCCCCACAGCTCAGGCTCATCACGCTCGCTAATCCTACAGTGCGCACAACTCCATCGACGGGACAGCAATGGTGGGCTGTCGCTAACCAAGTCGGCCAAAGGGAAAAACAGCACGATCCACAGCTAGACGACACGACATCGCAGGGCTTCGCGTGGGACGAGGATTGCAAGCTGTGTGGTTGGAGTCTAGAAAACTCGTTAAAGTAATCGTTGGCGTGGCTGTTTGAGTTCTAACAAGAGTTCACAAAAACTTGAAACAGCTGGGGAGGGGGTGGGTTTGTTCGACGGTCCAAAAGAGCGGCTGAAAGTGATGATCTTCATGATTCCGGCTTAAATACACGTGAGCACGTACAGTAAGCAAACTGCCGAAATTTCCTTTTCATGTGGGGCCAGAGCATGGAAACTCGTTTCGTTCGATAGACCGTGAAACACGAGCCCTGCTCGGGATTTGCGTCGTGATCCGATGAATGAGATGAAGCGAGCTCAAATGAATCGATGTACGTGATACTTAATTTGAAACGTTGAGGCATCACGTGACATTGTCATTAGAATAACAGGTGATTGCCTTTTGACTTTCGTTGGAGTAACTATTGACCCCGCACGCGTGGAGTTTCGTCGTGTTGCGGCAATGACCGAGGTTTGGTTGTAATTTGTTTGTGGCTACTATTGTTTTTGCGACATGCTAATGAGTTAAATTAGGTTATGCTAATCCTGAATCTGCTTGGCTGATGAATCGATAAGACACTTGCATGTTGGTTTTGTGCTGGATCGTGCGTGCATGGGTTCACGGCCCATTCAATGTGTGTATATTAAGGCTCGTTTGGTCCTACTTTGTTTTGGGCATGGACAAGGGCAACACATATAAGGCCAGGCTCATCCTTCGCAGACTAACCAAAGTTTCCTGATACCGAGGATGGGCCAATTGAATCGAACCCTTGATGTTTGACTTGCAAACCAAGTGTTGGACCAAGCATGAAAACTTCAAAGACGAGAGCAGCACTCAACCCTCCGATACTATTGCGTTTTTATCTTTGATGTGATTTATTCCGAACAGACAAAATCGGTGACCTCTATCCTCCTTGCAAAGAACAAAAACAATCAAATTATTATTCACATGATTGGCAGTAAATGTGATCAAAGGGCGGCCGGCCTCTATCCTCCTTGCACAATGAATTCACATTAAAAAGGCTCGATTCATTCCACTTCGGCTCGAGCCTCCAGCCCGATTCGAGCCGAACATTGTCATCTATCTGTTAAATTAGAACCGAGCCTAGGCGATACGTAAAGGTCGATCTCCCGGGCCGCCCCAATCAGGGCTTGCTCAGCGATCACTTCTAATTGGTAATCTTACTATACTCTTGTTCAATTAGGACCCGTGGAGATTAGTTGTGTGACTTGAATTGGAATCCATTTGGGCCTGGCCCACTGACCGCACGAGTTGTTCTGGCCCCAATGCCTGAACTCAATTGGGCCGCAGCATGAAAAGATAAGCCTCGATAGTTGGTAGGTGGACTGTCGTTTTAGCCCAAGAATCTAAGTTCAATTCCGTCTCTTCAACTCTGAATTCTGAGAGCGATCCCTGAGCCGATGCCTGGCGACTAAAGGATGGGTCTCGATTTGAGTAGACTTACATACAATTTCGGAGTAATTATGCAGGTACTCACCGTGCATTCGGTTCAGCATTCCCAAAGTCCTTCGGGGCTCTAAAATCTCTTGAGAAAATACAAATGGCATTTAGTTCGTCCTTTTTCAAACAGTTTTAAGGAGAAGTAATTGCGTATCCGTAAAGCTCTCCAAGGGCCTCTGGCTCGATAGAGAGCTAGAGGTGGCTCGAGAAGTAGCATTTTTCGGGATGCAACTCCCTCGTTTAATGAAAATGTCGGAATTTCCCTAATCAACCCAGATGCCTGCATGTAGGATCGGAGTTGAATACGGAACGCATCGATCCCACCTGTTTCGGCGTCGGGTTTCCCAATTCGATAACGGAAGCGCCGGAAATGTAGTCGGAATCAGTATTCTCAACAACGTTCCAATCGCAAATGCCGATTCTCCTCGGCAGCTTTTGAATTGCAAATGCCAACAGAAGGTTCAAGCTGGCCGCCACGGAGGAGAAGATCATTTGATCGGGGGGGGGGGGACCCAAATCGGGCTCTTTTCTTCGTCACAAAGAAGGCGCCAAGCCTAGGCCCTCTTCTTTGCTTTCTTTGTCCACTAGCGATTCTTTAGCCGTCAGTGTCAATTTCCGTACCAAAGCTTTTGAAATGATTGGCAGAGGGAGACGCCCGAGAGTCGTGTGATCCGCCTCTGAGCTGGAGTCAACGTGGCAATCTGTGGACTTTTTGGTAGTCCTGCCTTCTCTAGTTTTTAATCTAGGAAATTTAATAAAATTTGGGTTGGGGTTCGATGCCGTGCCAACCCCATGTGACGAGCACACCAACATTCAAAAAATGGTACTTTTTGGTCGGTCCCCCTTTCCTACTGTTGATCTGAAAACGACGTGATGCTCGGTTTGAGCTTCGGTTGATGGAGACCACCCTCTTCGCCTATGGCACTGCTGGGTGGTTGGTGGGTAATTATCTCTCGCGGTGTCAAAATTGCTATTCACATTTCTTCGCTCGAGATTCGAATTAAGTTTCTAGATAGATGGATGACAATTAGAGTGCTTAATTTAAATGTGACGAATGATGACAACTATCGACCTTAGTAATCGAAGTCGATGTGATGATTCGATGTCACAATGAGGACTTGTGAAAAGGTGCTTGCTTACAAAAACATGTATGATAATTAGGGACTTCATGTCGGGTATAAGAGATATACCGAGTAACATGCTCCTTTCCATTGAGTATTTACAAAAATATGCTTTTGTGCTTGTCCAACCTCTCTTGATTTTGATTTTGATTTTGACCTGAAAGCCCATTTAAATTTTTTTCTTTTTGTGTCTCCGTATGGTGAGAGTATTGAGGATGCTGAATCTAAGCACGTATGGCCCATTAGGCAAGTCGTTGCTATTGGAGAAAAATATTACGACGTGTGCTCATAACCAATGATGATGCAAGATTCGATAATCGATCGCCATTTGTTCTGTTGTGATGCTAACACGTATCTGTTCTTGTGGGATAAGAGCATACTTACAAGCTTTGCTGTCGTATTTTGTAGTTTAGGATTTGCTTTATTTTGAATCTCATGTGCAATTTTTATTTAATTGAATATGTAATTCGATATTGGTTAAAATTGTTTCGCGGAAAATGTTGAAAGCAAATGATTTTGAAAACATTTTCCTTCAAATCAATCGCCCGCATCTCTTATAGATATCAACGAACAAAAAAAATATTTTTACAGTCCACAAAAATATTTAAATATAAATTGTTATGGGAAAATGACACAAACAGTCTCTGAACTTTAGCTCAATGTGCAGTTGAGTTCATTAACTTTTAATTTGTTCAATATAGTCCATGAACTTTATCCTAATGTTCAATGTGGTCCATGAATTTTCAATTTGTTCAATGCAGTCATTGAACTTTTGATACGTATTTACTATAGTCCCTGAACTTTATAAAAATGTTCAATATAGTACTTCCATTAATTTAAGTTCAAGGACTATATTGTATATTTTCATATAATTTGGAGACTATATTAAATATGTATAAAAAGTTTAGGAATTACATTTAACAAATTGAAAATTTAGGTATCATATTGAACATTGAATTAAAGTTCGGAAATTATATTGAACAAATTAAAGGTTCATAGAATAAATTTCATATTAAAAAAATTTACGGATTATTTGTGTCATTTTTCAAAAAAAAAGAAAAAAGAGATCATTCCCTCGAGATAACGGTGCTGAGGAAAGACAGAAAGCATGAAGGGGGGTCGAGCGGGACCCGTTCCCACGGCCCGCACGTCAACCACGTTAAGCTTACTTTCCTCGCAATCAGCGGGAGGTTAGAGAAAATCAGATTAGAGAAAAATTAAATTAAAAAAAAAACCATAAAAAAAGACCAAAAGGGGGGGAGATAGAATAATAAGGACGTGCATGCTGTCCTCCGGTGGCCCCCACTTCCCCAACGTTCGACTGCTCCAGGATTTCCCCCCATGCTGTCCAATAAAAAACAAAACCTTAAAACCTTAGCCAACAAGAAAAGATAAAAACAACCGCACCGCACCTCTCACTGCCACGTCATACTTCCCGTTGCTCCCTCTCCCCCGCCGCCCCCCATCTCCCGTCGCTTTTGCCACGTCGTCGCCCACAGCCTTCTCCGTTCCGGCGCAGATCGAAAGCGAATATTATTTTTCAGTTTTATTTCCTCCCCTAAATAATCCGAAATTAATCCTTCGATTTTCTTCCACATCCGACGGCGTCCCCCCGTCCCTCGGGACGGGGTTGCTGGCAGCTATAAACGACGCCGTCTGACGAACCGTCTCCGGCTCCCAAATTATTGATCTTGTTAATGCCATAAAAAACTCAATACCGACAAATTTAACTCAAATTATTTTTTTAATTATAAAAAATTTAAACTAATACACTTATGATAATTTTATTTCAAAAAATAATTTTTTTATTATAAAAAATCTCAAATTGGTACACCTATGACAATTTTACCCCGAACTAATTTTTTGATCGCAAAGAGCCTCAAACCGATACATGTGTGATAAATTTATTTTTCGTTAGTTTCCGTTAAATCTTATTGTCAAATTACTATGTTTGATGACATGTGGTAGTTGACCGGTGTATCAGTTTGAAGTTTTACCCATACGTTTATCATAGGTTTATCAATTCGTGATTTTTCGTGATATTAATCCAATTTAACGGAGGGTAAATTTGTCGTAAGTATATTAGTTTGGGGTTTTTGATGGTAAAAAAATTAGTTTGGAGTAATATTGTCACAATCATATCGGTTTGAGATTTTTTATAATAAAAAAATGATTTGAAGTAAATTTGTCATATTTATATTAATTTTGAATTTTTCACGATATTAAACTTTACAGGCGTCGCTCGCTCAACAGGGAAAGAAATTTCTTTTAAAAATGGAATCTTTCTCATTAGAATTTAACAAGTGAAAAAGAAAAAAATTGCCATTTTTCGTTCGATTTTTCGGTGGGGTGGGGGAGCGACAACAGTGTCCCACATATTCTGCTTCCTTTGAGCAGTCGTGGTGCATCACAGAAGCTGAACTCGGAAAATCTTCTGCCGAAGCAAAGCAAGCACATTTTCTCCCCAAGTGCTTTTGCGTTCGCGTTGTACTTCCGAAGTTCCTCGAGCGCAGCGCGAGAAGACGGCCCCCCGGTGGTTCGCGTTCCCGCTCGGAAGCCGAGGAGGATCTGAGGATTTTCGGTTCGCGATTGCGCAACCCTTTTGGTTTTTGTGGCCCTTTTCATTTGGCTTCTTCTTTGGTTGTTGTTGGGTGCTTTTTGGGAGGAGAGTTGAGGTTCGGGAGTGTGGTGTGCGGGGATTAGATTGTGGGGTTGGGTGAGGAGGAATTTCGCTTGTTGGGTGGCAAAGATGTTCACCGACGGCCTGGACACCAATGCCCTCAGATGGGTAAGAGAGGTCAGCTTCCCTGGATCACGTTTCCCTTTTTTTTTTTGGCGAGGTTAAATTTTGGGTTTTTGTTTGTGGGTTTCTTTTTTTGTCGTTGATAGTGATCTCGGGTCGGGGCACTTCGCCTGTTATGTCGATTGATGTTTGATTCTGTCGAAGGGACTGGCGAGGTTGCCGATTTCTCTCTGTTTGATGTCTTCCCTCCCTCCAGAGAAGCTACATTCTCAGCTTTTTGGATTTTTTTTCTGTGTTTCTCTATGCATAAGTGCTGGTACGTTTTTGTTTGGAAAGAAATATTCGATAAAGATTTGCAATTCCTTATCTGGATTCTCGTGATTTGTTCACATCGACGCAATTGTAGCTGTGAAAATTTCTCATTCGGTTGGTGCAGTTTTCTCAGATTCTGTCGTTTCCTGTCATCTAAGTCGGCGACTGTGATTTTTTCAGAGCTTTCAGTTGATCAACTTTTTGCAATAAAATTGAGATGTGGGTATTGTTCTTGTTCCTTTTCAGAATGATGGTGCGCTCCCGCATTCAACTCTGAGGACGAGGATGGATCCCGTCATCGGCACACGAAAAGGTGGCCATGGTTTTGGACTACCCCCGACGTCAAAGTTCCGTAGTGGCCATCTGCCTGCAAGTGCAATCTCAGTGGCAAGTACCATACGTCGCAATGCTGTGGATAGTGGCTCGGCGTCAGAGAATGACATGAGTACTGATTCAGAAGAAGAAGTTTATGGCAGGCGTTACTCCCTAGATTCGTCTCCTCGAGATGACATAGTTAGCAATGGAAAGGTTCATGGCTTGAGGAACCCTTTGCAAGGCCGGCCACGATATACAGGTGATTATATGTACTCGGATGTCAGTTCTTCGGTGGAAACAATGGTGGGTAGACAGGGTCAGATTAGAGAAAAAGGGAACGGGAGGTACCCGGTTCAACAGAGCGGTTACACAGAAGATGAGTCCTCTGATTCAGCTGCTAGCTCGGAATTTTCTACCACGCAAGTTGGTAGCATAAATGGGGCTATTCCACAGAGTAGAGCATATGTTTCTGAAGGATATACCTCGAGTGCGCCTTCGCGAGTGAATACATCTACTGCTGTGAAGGTTTGTCTTTTCCAAAAAATAAAAAAAATGCTGCCGTTAATCGAGTTAGTCTTATCTGAAGTTCTGCATTTTGGTAAATTTTCCTGTCCAATATGACACTGCATACGTGCTTATTGATGGAGCAAATCTACCCTTTTGCATGTGGGGATTCAGGTATATGTGTTTAAATGTCTATACTAACAATGGCAGGCAGAGCAGTTTCTAGTCATTTAGCATAGATTGTACACTATATCACTTACTGATGTATGAATTAGAGAGCGTTGTGCCCAAGCAGTAAATGGTAACACTATTGATCAAGAAAGTTGCATGTGTGTTTTTAAGCAAATACTTCTGCTGCCGAGTATTGAACGATGAGTATTAATATTTGCAGTGGATAAATACAAACAAGGTGGCATGCTATACCGACTGAATGTGATGAGAGTTATTTATGAAATGGATAAAATAGCATAATCCCCATTTCACCGCTCTATCGTGATTTAGGGCCATTATATGTCACTTATCTGTTACTCTTAGTACTGGCATTTAAATTTGACTATTGTACGTGCACGGTTGGAGTTGTGAGCGGGATTTTCCTTTTTGTTGGCAATTGGTGCCTGTTGTTGGTATTATTATCATTTTAAGTAACTTCTCAGTTGGATGGAAGTAGTAACCGGTTTTTTGAGTTGGGAATTTTTGTAAAGTTGATTTTTTGCTGAAGTAACCTTCCTTGCAGGGTGCCAGAAAAATGCAGAATGGTAAATACTTGGATGATGATATTCCCAGTGCTCCTCCTTTTAGCAGTTCTGCCCAGGAAATCAGAAAACCAGTAATACAAACACCAGCCTCTCGAGCTCAAAGTAGAGCAGGAATTCAAGACTCTGCAGGTCTCAAAGCTACTGATGCCCCAGAAATAGTTAAATCAACATCTGCGAATAATGGGAATGAAAGTACGAGTAAGAGTGCAGAGCAATTTGTCAGGTGTGTTGAAGCTCTGCAATTGTTCTCTCCATGGAAACCATATGTCGATGCACAAAGCACTAGAAGAGCTTTTTACTAATTTTTTTCTGGAATTGACACTCACATCATGGCTTGCTCCCAATTCACAGGGCTACTCCTAGCGCAGACACTGTTTTGCCCTCCAGTTCACACCCTCCTCGTCTTCCAGCATTTCATGCAATGTAACATTTGATGATTGTAGTTGTGGCTTCTGTTGAAGATAATCACTTCTTTTGACCTGTAATCTGTCTTTTATTCTGTTTCCTTTTCTTTAAACGATATGCAGTGCTTTGGGTCCTTGGCATGCTGTGATAGCATATGATGCATGTGTACGCCTCTGCCTCAATGCTTGGGCAAGGGGCTGCATGGAGGCTCCTATGTTTCTGGAAAATGAGTGCCTTCTGCTGAGGGATGCATTTAGGTGAGTAAGCCTTTCTTTTTCTCCATGGTTTTTGACAAGAATTCTTTTTGTGTCAGAATTGCTTTACCTCATCTTTTTTCAAGTTTATGGTCGGCTGCCTGAAACCTTGCGTTCTACAGCTTGCAGAAAGTTCTGCTGCAGTCAGAGGAGGAACTCCTGTCCAAGCGATCAGCTGAGCTCGCCAGTGAGGGAGCTGCACCGAAACCCAAGAAAATTATTGGCAAGATGAAGGTTCAAGGTATTCTATCATCCTTTCTTTTGTCACTATAATGTTTTTGTCTTGATTCTTAGGCTGTATATAATTTTGTTCATATAGACTCCGAGTCCCTAAGATGTCCTTGCTTTTTGCAGTAAGGAAAGTTAAAATGGCCCTGGATCCCCCCACGGGATGCAATATACTAGCTCTGAAGCCACCTTCATCATTGAGGATGCCATCGCTAAAAATGGAAGTTCTACGACATAACTTCTCCAACATTCAGTCAACTCTGTCCTCTAAATGGCAAGCTCTTGGAAATGTCCGCACAATGCCCAGAATTGCAGCAAAGGGTTCCTTCTCACGCCAGAGCTTGGCGTATGTACATGCCAGTACTCGTTACTTGAAGCAAGTTTCGGGACTTCTGAAAACTGGGGTAACAAGTCTGCGTAACAGCTCAACATCATATGAGGCTGTGCAAGGTAAATAAAGATTTACAATGCCTTCTTAGTGGTGGGAAGTGAAAGCCCTGTTTTTTGCTATATATTTACAATTGCTGATATGTTTAGTTAGCGACCACCTATATGGACTTTGGGATAGAAACTGGGGATGACAGACAGTTGATTACTAAGTCCATCTACTACGCGTCTTAGAACATCAGAATCTATATGGCAAGAAGTTCTTTTGCTGGGTTCTTTGGAATTTGAGAGCAAATATAGCCATATGGAACACAGAAATATGGGCTTAGTTTGAGTAATCAACATATTGTTCCTCACAACAGAATGATATGTTTCAGTTTCATTTTCTCACAAAATCTATTGCTATTTTGTCGTCAGAAACATACTCTTGTCTGTTGAGACTGAAAAGTACAAGTGAAGAAGATGCCATACACTTGCAACCTGGATCTGGTGAAACTCATGTCTTGTAAGTCATCTATGTTATTTTCAACTCTTTGGAATTTTATTGTTCAAGATAAATTCTATTGACAACTCTACAGCTTTCCTGATGGTGCAGGAGATGATCTAATTGTTGAAGTTCAGGATTCAAAGGGGAAATATTATGGTCGTGTCCTGGCACAGGTGGCAACTATTGCTGACGACCCGGTAACTTCTTGTTATGACTTTTGAATATACCTGTAGAAGTTTAACTTGGGCACTACTTTGCTGGGGTGGTTACTCTCGGCTCCTGATGGATGTTTCAATGAGGAAGATAACATAAGCTTGTCTTGAAATTGGATTCAGGCTGACAAGTTGCGCTGGTGGTCTATTTATCGTGAGCCAGATCATGAGCTTGTTGGGAAACTGCAGCTTTATATAAATTACTCAACTAGTTCTGAAGACAATGGTCATCTCAAGGTGAGTTTCTTTAGTAGCATTAGATTGATACTTGTCTTTTGTTGAGTATTGTTAGACTATTGTTACTTTCTAGTTTCTACATGACGTATCTGAGATCTCATGTAGATGCCTACTACTATAGAAACACATAAACGGTGAATGATGTGTGTCCAAGTTGGCCCTGACTTCTGTGGGCATTAAAGTAGAGCATATGAGATTAAGAAGCTGATGACAGAGAGTATCTTCAAACTGCTGCTCAGGGCTGCTGTTTTTATTATCCTGTTTACTATTAAAGGCCATGTTGGAGAGGAGAGTCAAAGTTTTGCAATTTTCTAACTTGAAGTCGTGAATTTGATCTTTCAGAATTTCCCTTCTTTTCCAGAAATACGTGTCATCATGCATCCTTTTGAACATTTCAAGCAGACTAAATGAGGTTTCCTTCTAAACCAAAGGAAGTTACTGGGATAGAAGACAGATATCTATTGTGGGAAGTATTTTAGGATTCAAAAATTCTCGAATTAACTCAGGAAGAACACTGAAGCAGAATCCGAAAGTGCTTTTAGATTAAGCTTTTTAGTCTTCTGGCTTCCTTATCGTGTGGAGCTATGTATGGCTAGCAACAACTGTATAGAGGTTTTGTCGATTGCAATCACCTATTTTCTGACTTCCCTAAGAGCCTGTTAAGGCCCTGGGTCACAGTTGAACTGTGGGGTGGGAACTCGGCAAATTAAGCAGCTCAAAGACTTACCATGGCTTACTCTGCAAACCAAGCAGCAGAGAGTTACTATGGTTTACCCTGCAAACTAAGCAGCTCTGAGTCTTACCATGGTTTAGTGCAGTGATTCTTGTTTGATTGAGGAATATGCTTATCCCTTTAATGATCTGTCAAATATCCAAGTTCTTTTTCACACTTGTGGATGATTTTGAATTTTAATGTCTTCTCTTGGCTGTTGTTGACTTCACCTTTCTTTGGATTCTAGTATGGGACCGTTGCAGAAACTGTTGCATATGACCTGGTTCTAGAAGTTGCTATGAAGGTGCAACAGTTTCAACAAAGAAACCTGTTGTTGGATGGTCCTTGGAAATGGCTTTTAACAGAGTTTGCTTCATATTATGGAGTTTCTGATGTCTACTCCAAGCTAAGGTAGGGAGATGGTTGCTTTTGCCACACTTTCTTCTGGAGTTGTTAATGATGTCATCGATCAATAAATATCCTTCTCAATTTTCTTGCAATTCCCTGTTATGGTTGAGATTTTCACGTTCTTGGCAGATACCTTTCATACATAATGGATGTGGCCACTCCTACTGCCGACTGCCTTAAACTGGTTCATGACTTATTGATCCCTGTACTTATGAAAGGCCAAAGTAGAGGCACATTAAGCCATCAGGAGGTAAATTTTCGAATTCTTTTTTTGTCATAAGAATTTGATTGTGTTAGATGGTGGGACTGCCTTTGTTGCCTTTTGTACAGCTTTATTATTTTCATTGATTGCTTCCTTTCTTCTTGAGTCCTTTTAGTTCTAGGCTTTATGCTTGAGTGCATTCATCGTGAAATTTATGTACTATCTTCATTTTCTTCAACAGAACCGCATATTGGGAGAAGGCAAAGATCAGATTGAACAGATTCTTGCTCTTGTTTTTGAGAACTACAAGTCACTGGATGAGTCAACACTCTCGGGGATTATGGACGTTTTCAGGCCTGCAACTGGGGTTGCTGCACCTGCCTTGGAACCCGCTATCAAATTATACACGTTGCTTCACGATATACTGTCTCCCGAGGCACAGACTAGTCTGTGTCAGTATTTCCAGGTCCAAGATATTGACATGCTCCCAAATGCCAATTTCCTTTATTTGTGTGATTTATTTACTGTTATCTCCTTTTAACCTTATTTAAAGCATTGCGCTTGCAGACTGCCGCCAGAAAGAGATCAAGAAGACACTTGACTGAGACTGATGAATATGTTACAAGCAATACTGAGATTATGTTGATGGATCCAGTATCTATGTCCACTGCCTACCAGAAGATGACCGCACTTTGCATGAATATAAAGAACGAAATTTCTACAGATATTGAGATCCATAATCAGCATATACTGCCTAGGTATGCTCTCATGCTCATAGAAAGACACAAAGGACTTGTTCTGAAAAATCAGTTGCACTTGCATTAGCATCAGCATTCAGCATTGCAGTTGAGCTTGATAATGCATGTCAGTTTCTTACAATTAGGTTCAGAATGCCTAAGCACTAAAAATAGTTATATGACCACTATTAAGCTTTTTCATTGTTAATGTTGGTGTCGCTCGCTAAAGTAACAACAGTAATACTGCTTATCTGCTGTGATAACTAGCTGGTGATTTCTAGTAACCACAGCATGAACACTACTAGTACTTGCAAGTTTGCTGCCAATTCTAGTCATATTTTGTTGACCACCGTAGGATTGTTCTCGTGCTAGTTGCACATGCATGAGAAGAACATCAAGGTTGCCACTTCATGGAAGAAGATTAGACATGGAACTCATCTGCATGAGGTCTTGCAAATTGCTATTTTCTTGGGGGCATCTTGTGTGGACTGTCTGCACATTTCTGTTGCTTACTTGGTAGAACAATTACTGAGTTCTGCAATTATTCTGATGATAATTGTTTGTTGCAGTTTCATTGACCTGCCAAATTTATCTTCTTCAATATACAGCAGTGAGTTATGCAATAGATTGCGTGCATTTCTTACTGCTTGCCCACCCTCTGGTCCTTCCCTTCCTGTGGCAGAGCTTGTCATTGCTACATCTGATTTTCAGAGGGATCTTACTAGCTGGAAAATCAGGTAGGGAACTGTAACACTGCTGCTCTATGTGACACTGTGCCTTGGATGATACTAACGCTTTTTATTTTCTTTTTAAAATTTCCACAGCCCTGTGAAGGGTGGCGTCGATGCTAAAGAATTGTTCCATCTGTATATTTTGGTGTGGATTCAAGATAAGCGCATGTTATTACTTGAGTCATGTAAATTGGACAAGGTATGACTTTGCAAGGTTGTTGTGCTTTCAATCTCATAATCTTATCCGGTTCTCACTTTTGCAATGGAGTAGAAGGCCTGTTAGATTGGTTGCTTCTGTTTCAAGAATCTTAATCTGGTGAACACTTCCATCACTTTGCAGGTGAAATGGTCAGGTGTTAGGACTCAACATTCTACGACTCCCTTCGTGGATGAAATGTATGATCGGCTGAGAGAGATGTTGAATGACTATGAAGTGATCATTTGCAGGTGGCCAGAATACATATTTGTGCTCGAGAATGTATGTCGTCATGATTATCCTTCACTCTTTATCCATTTAAATGAAATTACTGATATTGCTTATACTTCATCAAATAATTTCTTAACCTTTTCTTTAATGTATCTTGGCATGTGCCAGTGCCTGAGTTTATTTTCTACTTGAAAAGGTTTACAAGAATGTAGGTAAACTTGTCCTTTCAGAGCATATAAAGATGGAAAGCTATGTGTAATAAAGCTGTAATTCTTCTGTTACATAGGCTATTGCTGATATCGAGAAGGCAGTGGTGGAATCTCTGGACAAACAATATGCAGATGTCCTCTCACCTTTGAAGGATAATCTAACACCTAAGAAATTTGGCCTTAAGTATGTCCAGAAACTTGCAAAGCGATCAGTATGCTCCTATACCGTGCCTGATGAGGTGAGTCTTGATTTCATGAAGTCTCACAGTCCATTAATCGATATTTTTAAGTTCCTCTGGTGTTTGTCTTATATAATTTGGTGTCCTAATGATGCTCGCGCGCAGCTTGGGGTACTTCTAAATTCCTTAAAGAGAATGATAGACATCTTGCGCCCTAAGATAGAACTCCAGTTCAAGTCATGGGGTTCCTGCATGCCCATCAGTGGAAACACTGCTCCTGGAGAGCGTCTCAGTGAGGTGGCAGTCATGCTGAGAGCCAAATTCAGAAACTATCTGCAGGCTGTTGTGGAGAAACTTGCCGAGAATGTTAGTATCCACTCATGCCGTTGTTAATTTCTGTGAAAGTTATTATTTTTATATGGAAATGTCGAATATTGGAGTATAACCTGATTTTGTGTCCACACAATATGGAAATGAGCATGTGTTTTCAAAAGTTGGCAAAAAGTAGTTTTGAAGCTCATAGTGTGGAAAGTACCAGAGAAAGAGTGTCTGTTACACTTGAAGTTGTATCTAATAGCTGATGGTTCCCTATGGTGGGAGGCCTCTATTCCTTGTGAAAGACTTGCAAGCGTGATTTTCTTTATGGAGTCATGCTTCCGTTGGCTTTTGTTTCTTCTTGCCTCATTGTTGGATTATATGATCTATGCAGCTTTGTTTTTATCATGCAACTTTTAGCGAGATGCGCTTTCATCTTTAACTTATTTAGTAGTGCTGATCCTGTAAACTTGCATCACTCATTGTCCCAATCTCCTCACGTCTCTGACTTCCAGATTGTTCTTTGTCTTCTAGTCAAAGTCACAGGCCTCTACAAAACTGAAAAAGGTTCTGCAAGATTCCAAAGGAACTGTGGTGGAATCGGATGTACGGGGTAGAATGCAACCCCTGAGAGAGCAGCTGACGGAAACAATGAATCATCTCCACACAGTCTTTGAAACTCACGTCTTTGTCGCTCTTTGCCGAGGTTACTGGGACCGGATGGGACAGGTAGATCACGCTCAAATAATTGATGCAGATTGTTGCGGTTTCCTGATGACTGAAATAATAAGATTTGTTTCATCGATGATGCAGGATGTTCTGAGTTTCCTGGAGAACAGGAAGGAGAACAGGTCGTGGTATAAAGGTTCACGAATTGCTGTATCTGTAAGTAGAAAATCTTAAGATTTGTGATCTGGCAGTGTTTAATAGAGTAGAGGAGCATGCATAGAGCATCGATGGCAAATATTTAGGATAGGGGCCCCTTTATCTACACTAATTGTTTTTTTGTTAATAGGGCACAGGCACTGTTTAACAAGAGTCAACTTGGTGCTTTTTTTATTTTTAATTAATTTCAATTAGTGGAAGTAGATATGAGTGTGTTTAGGATGAAAGTAACCCCAATTTCATGGAAAAGGAATACTTTAAAAGCATGTGCTTAGCTCGACATCGACTTAGGAAATTTCATCTGCTTGCTTTTCTAGTTTTCCCCTTTCCTTCCAAATGGTGGTAACTTTTGCATTACCTGCGCAGATCTTGGATGATACTTTTGCATCACAAATGCAACAGCTTCTTGGGAACACTCTGCAAGAGAAAGACCTTGAACCTCCTAGATCGATCATGGAAGTGCGGTCGATACTGTGCAAGGATGCTCCCAATCACAAGGACAGTGCATTTTACTATTAGGCTTGTGTATATAGACTCGAGTTGAAGATCAAGTAAAGCTGGAGTTTAAGAGCCTGAGATATAAAGCCATTGCACGATAAGTGATGGGGCAGATGCGGGAGCCGAGAGCACTTTTCCTGTAGTGTTCTCGTGCTTCTTTCTGTCTGCCGGAACGCGCGTGGCATCGATAGTATTACAATTTTTGTATCAACTCTCGTGGCAATTTTGTAGAGGGAGCAAGCAACTCTGCTGCTCCAAGCATAGTATTTGTCAGTAGAGTGAATGCCATATGGGTCTTATTACCACATTGGTTTTCAAAGTGACAGACAGTTAAATGCTCATATACATAGTTTTCCTGTCATGTGCATATGTCAATGCAAGAGCTTTTTCTTCCTTCGTTTTATTCTGACTTTATACAAATTGTTAGCATTTTAATCACCATGATGACTCCTCTACTGCCCCAATTAACTTGGGAGATTAGACCAGGTTTATTTCCGGACTTGAAAATAGAATGTTGCCTTGATAAAACAGAGCATTTCGAGAGTAGAGATAGAAGAACTTAAGAATTGGTTTACCAAGTTACTGTTATAAAATCTGGTAATATAATATATGACCCAATTGAGGATGCATAGTTGAATCTGTAGGTTGGCAAGTTGATATCCGATTTGGACGCTTTGTGTGAAGATAGGATGCGACGAATAGAGTGGATGAGATCTACGACTCGCTGGGTGAGTAAAGAAATGTTTATTGCTGTGGAGTGCGATCAACGAAAACAATCAATCGAGTCCCTCCTCAATATGAAATGCTGAAGGTGTCCAAGATTTTCAATAATTAAGAGAATACGAATTCAAGACGGAAGAACTTGAATCACGTGATGACAGAGTATATAGACGAATCAAGCAAGGATGATGGCTCGGAAGTAGTATGCTTCTGGTGTGGATACATTGCTGCTTATCAATGTCCAGTGCAGGTCCATGTTGGGCAAAACAAGCAAGATTCAATTCAATGTGGATGTGAAGATCACGCCAGCATAATAGAAAATATGGATATTGTGACATCATTGTTATATTATCGCAAAGAGTTTAATCAGGAGTGTTTTCGATACATGTCCTAATGAAACTTCTTTTGGCATGAGGAAAGAACTCGTGATGCGGATGAAACTAACGAATTCAATTGTTTGACGCTTCAAAACTGGAGGGCAAGTCGCTTCCAATAGGGGGAGCGTGATGCAGCCAACAAACTCATCCGAGACGACATTTGTATATTGACGTTTTTACTGAGTTTTAGTGAAGATGAACTTTGCAACTCACATAGGCACTGCATGTAAATGAGTCGCAAGTCCTGAAGCATGCTGAGTGCATGTGCTCTTGACATTGCAAAGTACTGAGAGGTGTAACTCTTTTTGCATTCAGTATGAGAGATTTTCACATCGCATTTGTATCCGAACTTCAAATGTAGAACAGATACCCATTTACATGATTTAGTAACATCAGAGGGTAATTAATCAAACTGGAACGCCTAATAAACGCACTAATGTCAAACAACATGGACAACATCAGACTGCATTGGCAGGAGAAGCATGGAATGAACTAATTAAGCTGCTCTTCAGGCAGATCATGCAGATCAGAGAAGCTTTGATATAACATGACAAGATGTCCAAAAGGCATTTGAGGCAGCCCTGAGAAGTACTGGGTTCTGATAGATCCTGAAAAGAACAGACATTGACCACAATTACATCGAGATCGAGAGATCGAGAAAGAGAGAGTTAATTGCAGAGGTCAAGAGCGGGATATATATGAAAGAGTATGGGGGTCGAGAATTGTCAAAAGAACAGTGCAGGAAGTAATAAACCAATATTTGAAAGGAGATTAACTATAAGACACACCCAATGGCTGTTGCCCCCCAGGATGCTACGTTATAGATGACTTTGCTCCCGTCCCATGCCTTCCGGAGCTTACCTTTCTTCTTTTTCACAGAAAATGTCTTGCTAAGAGCTAAGAGGAAATTGAAAGTGTGTCAGGCTTCTTCTTATCAACCGGTGATGTATAAAATGTTATCCCCTTTCCATGCACTGACAGCCTATCAAGTACTTTTTGTGACTACTAGGAAAATACAGTAAAACTACTGAGAGTCTTTAATGTCTGACCTGCTTGGAGTTGATTAGGAGCTAATTCCTGAAATCGCACAGCGGCTCTGTTAGCAAAGTCATATGTTCACATGAGGTATATTCCAATTCATGCTTATCTTGAAAAAAATAGTATCAAGCGAGTATGCCTATGGCATGTATTGAACATTTATTTGATTCGTCATGCTTTTTAATGCATGACTTTTCAAGCAAAATGCACATAAACTTGAAACATGACCTCAGCTCCAATATGCCTTTACAATATATGAAGCTTATGAAAATATGTAACCAATCTGTAGGACGAATTACATATAAGAAACCCCCATCAACAAGATCAAATAAAGAAAATATTTGCCTTCTTTAAGATTCAAAGCGCTCTGAGGTTGGAAAAGCTTGAGTTGCTGCAATGCATGTTCATTATGCCATGGGGAAGGAATAAGCATGCCTCGCTGAAGATCAGAGGCATTAGTTGATGCTTCTCAAGCAGGTGACACAATTTTTCAATCATCTAAAACAGAGCAGGTTCCTCTGATCTCTATCATTCAAGATACATGCTATAAGACACCGCTACAATCAGCATCCATCGTACACTGATGCAGAACAAAGTTCTAGTGGGATATATTCTGTGCCAACCTAAGAGCAGCATAAGTTGTATCATTCAGGAATTGGGACAATACGAAGCTCCTATAACCTTGGCACTTATAGGTGTTATGATGCATTATGAATTGTTCTCATGTCAAAGCAGGATGAGCCCAGGTGTGTAGACCTCGATAGATCCAGGTTGTATGAGCTCTTTACAACCACAACAATGTTGGAAGTCTGAATCCTATTAGGAACTCAATAGTGCAGTCATCAACTTCCATTGACCAAAACATCAGATTGACCAACATTTGTCACGGTTTCGGGAGACATTATTGCCTGCATCCCGAGCAGTAGGCTAGTATATGTAATCTTTTGGGTAGGTGGATCCCATATGGGACCCACATGATCCACCGGATCAGATATATTGGGCCATATGCTCCTGGTGCACCTAATGATTACACCGGTCCCCGAGACACCAGTAGAAAGTGGCCTAACGTAAATCCGGCGCAATAAAGTGACTGCGAATCTCCAGGATGTACTACCACTTATTCCACTCCGATGTAACTTTTCTCTACTAGTGTCAATAGTTGATTGTCCAACCATACCAGACTAGTTATCATTGAATAAATCATTCTAATAACATCAAAACAAAAAAATATATAATGCAAAATCCAGCGCAATCGGCATACTAATAAATATGATATATCGGCTGAGTGTTCAAAGTTCGCCAAATCTTTGACCCTGGTTAATCAAGTAGCGCATTTCATGTCTTTTAACAAGTGTCTGTCATCGAAACCCTTGATATATATATGGGCTCATTATGCTAATACATCGAAGCACTTAATGGATGTGCTCATTATGCAATATGCAAATAGATAAGCAAAATATTTGAACTAACTGGCTTCGGGGAACAAACTTGCATACCTTTGTCTGCTTGAGAGACGACAGATATGCAGCCATGAAGCATGCAATACCCTCTACAATATCTTCTTGCCTCACTAGAACATAATCCTCTTTATCCAAATCTGCATTTTCAGTTTCCCAAAGGTCATTTTCATCGACCATATCCCAAGAGCTACCTTCCTCTGCCGCCATATGAGAAAATAACTATCAATTGATCTTGAGCAGACTGATAATTAGAACAGTTATGCAGTCTAACAATTGAAAAGTCCCCAGGGTCCATAGGGCAACAGCTCTGAATTGCATTCCACAACTAAAACAAGACACCGTTTGGAAGCATACCATTTTGAGGAACTGACACCTTAGCGCACTCGAGCTTTTCAAGGAATTCTGGGCATTCGACTCTAGATTTCAGAAGCTCGCATAACTGTATTAAAACAAGAAGAAAAGCATGCGTCAGTAGACAACATACATGTGACTGGTGAGTTCCCCGCAGAAATTTACTGATGGCTTAATGAACAGTACGGTTAACTGTTATCACAGCCTTTCTTCCATTATTTTTAGGGTGCTTCTGGATTTTCTATTGGAAGGACATTTTGTCAACCAAGAACCATAGAAGAATCAACAAAAAATTGTTGGAAGCAAGATCCGACCAAAAAAGAGAGTGAAGCGCAAGTCACTCTTGTGAGATTGCATATGCAACAGATGATAGAAAACCCATTATATATTGTTATGCAAAGCCATTTGTAATCGGAAGAAATTAAACATCCTCCTCTCATGAGACAGCAGAGCCCATCACCAGCTGAATTGCGATCTTCTACAGCACTAACGTGGTCATGGAAATACTGCTCTTCAATATTTTCGTTCTTTTCCACCATGAAAAATTGGTCCCAGAAATGCATGGTCACAATTCTGACTACTAAAATTTCACTTCCAAGTACAAGTTCTCCAATCAACCAGCAAAAAAGCCAATGGAATCACAATTCTGACCTACGTAAGCCCGAAACATTGATGAAGCTGGGAAACTATCCACAGCCAACCTCAGGCCTACTTTAGAAGTCAAACATTCTTCATATATTTGACCTGAAAATAAAAAGGCGTAAAATCCCTAGACTTAATACTATAAGTCAGAGTACCAAGGACAAAGAAAAGGACCAAAATAAAGACATTGATGAACAATCATAACGTGTTAAAGCCCACCAAGGTAAATGGCTTGTCACATGATCCTCATATTTTGATAAAAATCTCATTTTGATCAGAGAAGCAGTTATTTTGGAGGCCATGCTTACTTTGAAGCAACCACCTTTGCAGTATAACAGCAGCTCTCAGTTAAACAGGTCAAGAATGTAAAATCATCTATTCACTAGCATGCAGCACCTCCGACACAATCAGCTCTGTCAACATGACTAATTTCCCAGATTTGGCTATCGGACAAGGATCACACATAACCAATACAAGAAAATGAACAGCCGTCTATGAGATCTAAAGGTCAGGATCTTTCTGAATTTCTAACACGATGATTGAAATCTGTGTACGTAGAGCGCACAAAAGTACCAACATGTGAATGACTCATAGCGGCAGAGACAACTGACATCCAGATACTGCATTAATATCTGCTACCCAAATTGAAGGCACTCAAACATTAAGTGATTCCAAAAATGTTAATTACAATATGACAATTCTTGACATTACGCATTACCGCCCTGTCAAAAAGAAGCAAATGCCAATAGTTTACTCGATGTTAGTAGAAAGAATTGGAGTTCTATTTGCTATTCACAAGCCAAACTCTTAAGTAACGAACAAAAATAGAAACTTTAACTGAATCTAATTCTCCCCATAACGCCACCACAATACAAATCAATTCCGGCGAAGAGGGGGCAAATCCCCCGCGCGCGCATTTATCAAGTTGCCTACTACTTCTCGAATTCGAAAGTTTCTTCCTTTCCTCTTTCCCTGTTTGATTTTCCCTTCCTACTGAAGTTTAACTTCCCGGAATTAATGCAAACTATCTAAAGCAGCTGAAAAATGCCAACACAATTTAGCGTAGATCAATGAACAGCACTTAAGGCTCAAATTTCCTAGCTGAACGACGCAACTGAACATGCCGAGAAAAACGCCACCGCCGCTATACCTCATCAGCCTCCCGATCTCGGCAGGTGGATGCCGAGTCACGGCGGCTCGGCTCCGCGCCGCCGTCGTCTCGATCGTCGCCGTCGTCGTCGGCATCCACTCCGCCCTCGCCATTGCCGAGCAGCTCGAGAGCCCTCTGGCACTGCTCCAGCACGGCCTGCAGGGTCTTCCGCTTCACGCGGACCGCCGTCGCGTCGCTCGACCCGGGATTCGAGCGCGAGACCATCGCCTCCTCCATGAAGAAATTGGGAAAGAAAAGGAAAGAACGGAATTCAATTCTCCCCAACCCCAGGTGAAGAACGAACTCGCGCTTTTTCGGAGAATCCGAGACACCGGCGTGTCTTTCGAATTCCTGACGAGATTCGGACGGAGGTCGAGGGAGCAATGATTTTGTCCTCGTCGTCGTCGTCGTCGTCGTTGTCGTTGTCGATGATGTCTGGGCATGCGATCGGGTTCCTCCTCACGTTGTCCCGCGCCTGCTGGCCGTACTATATGTTTCTTTTTGGCCTTGGCCGAAATGCCGACGAGGCGTACGTAACTTTCCGTGAAAAATTGGGTAATTGACCTGAATCTATCGTAATTTCTATTTCCCCCACATCGACAACGTAACTTACCATGATCATAATATTCATTCATAATTTGTAAACTCGAAAGGGAATAACTATACTGGTACGTCGTGATTTTCATTAGTTGATAGTAACATCCACGATCTTGTCGCCGGTAATTTTCCTTTCATTTTTGCAAGTAGCTACCTTTTTTAATGTCATTCAACCGTTGAGTTTCTTTTTATCTCTTATTTTTTTCCCTTTCTGATCCAACAGATCAGGTTACGTGCGGGACCGGCCTTGTGAATTGCCGGTCTCGACCGTAAAATCCCTCTTAAACTTTCATTTTCTGGAGCCATGGCCAGGAGCGATGGCGGCTCGTTAGACACCGGCGGCCATGGACAGGCAAAACTGAAGAGTTGGGCCGAACTTCCAAATATGGAGCCATGGTGGCGCCGATGGCCATGGACAGGCAGAGTTGAAGAGCCATGGACAACGACCAAATTCGAAAGGAAAATGGATGAAGAAGAAAGAAAAGAAAAGTTAAAATTTTGCATTTTTTATTCTAACTCGGTAATACGTGTCGATCTATTATTTCACTTAAATAAAAACGCATATCAGCAATCGGTTGACGTGACGCTTTACAATCACTCAATATTTCTAGCCTTAAGGAATATCAACCGGGAAAGTACCAAAAAAAAAACAGAACTTCACTTTTCAGAGCATTTCCATTACCCGCGTCTACTTTTTGAAATCACATATTTCGTCCCCCGCCCAACTATAATGACCAAAGTACCCTCGGATGACCCAAATCAGGATGAAGTGATTGGGACTAGTTTTGAAACGACACCTGAGTAGGCCTGTTTATGTGCGTACTGGGCTCATAATGGGCCCGGTATCTGTAAGTCCACCACCATCTTTAGGCAGTCTCAAGCAGTTGACTCTCATTGAAGGACCCGATTCAGCTTGCCCAACCTCAACTGCTTGATTCTTTAATAATAATAATAATAATCAAGAATGGCTAAACGATTTGATGGGAGAAATTTTTTGGGATAATAGCCGACCCTTTTTCTTATTATTTATTGTGTCCCTTAATTATGTGGTTTTTTTCGAGTTCATTCTTCCGCTCCAAAAAGTAAACGGAGAGAGTGACATGACATTTGAAGTTTAACGGTTAAAACGGGTCGAAAGCCCACTTTGGACATGACATTTTAGGAAATGGACCATTGATAGGTTTGAGTCGTAAAGCCCAATAAAATGGGTTATTAATGGGTCTAGACTTTTACCTGGATTGACCCAACAGCCTTTTTTTGCTCTCTCTTGTCAGATATTCGATTCCATCCATCACGTCGGTACCCATCCATAACCTGACGCCCGAGCTCTCTCACTAACTCGACCAACCGGTCCATGGAGCTGCTCATTCTTCAAAGGCAACAATTTGATTAAAAATGGATCTTGGGTCGGATCGGCTACAGGTCGCCGAATTCGTAGAAAAAGTCAAAATAGGATTAAACGGGGGGTCAATTGGATCGGATCATGACCCGACCCATCTACTTTTTGTTTTGGGTCGAGCAATCCATCTACTTGACGGGCCTGCTTTTAAGTTACAGTCGCATGCTGACATGGCATTGTATGCGCCATCTGTAAACCCAAAGCAATGCAAGAGATACAGATCAAAAGGGACAAGAAGTTAAAAGGCACCGCCGCACCATCAGAAGAAAACGGAAAACAATTGGGGAAGGGTGGCGCACCAAGGGAAAGGGATCTGCCCCCACCACCAAACACAAGAACCTCTCACCCCCGGTCCACGCGCATCGAACGCTTCCAGTTCACGGGATTGGCCAGATGCCTTTCGGATTGCGAACGATTCGGTGCGAATTGGAACTCCGCCCACCGAATTAGTAGACCCCACCACTGATCAGAGAGACCTACCCGATGAGTTCGCTCGATCGAGCACGAGCCTTACATCCTCGTCCAGGTTGTCCACGCGGATCGACCGCGTTCGCCTTGCCCATTCTTTCCACAACGCTTGAGAAAACTTTATCTCGTCTCGTTAAATTGATTTTACTAGAAGACGCGACACTCGACGGGTGATTATCCGAATTCATTAGCCCATTTAAGTATTAGTTTAGTAAAAAGGTCTTCACATCCTTTGTTATTTATTTATAAAAATAACCAAGATTCGCATACTTAACTAGATCTACGATATACCCAAATAAAATGGCTTCAATCAGATCGGCTGAATTTGCACTTCTTGCGACTATTGGGTTACATATTATGTGAGTTATTGAGTGCAATTTGGATTTGAAAAATACTGATTGTATTTGAGTGAATCGAATATGGTTGTAATTTCCGTTGTATCGTTTGATTTATAGTGGAATTCTTTGCTACCCTCCCTATGGACGTAACTGAACCAGATAAATCTGATTTTCGATTTATTTTCTTATTTTATCTATTTTATTATTTGATATCTTATTTCTGCAATATATTAATCACGTCCTTATTACGACGGTGTTGGATCATATTGTCCTTACGTTAATCGAAGAGACAAGCCGGAGCAGGAGATCCACCCCACCACACATGAGAACCTAACACAATTGATTGCAAAAAGCTCGGTCCCACACGGATTGACTGCTTCAAGTTGAATAGAGGGATGTCTTCGGATCGGAAATGATTTGGTGCCAATGGGAAACTCCACCCTCCAAAGTTAATTCGGTCGTTGCGGACATTCACTGACTAAACGTACCGATGATTTTTGCTGAATCGAGCACGAGCCTTGAATCCGATGCGAAGTCTTGTCTCGTTAAAATTTGCTTATTAAGAGATGTGACGTTTGGTGAATGATTCCTGAGATTCAGAAGTCCCATTTAAGGACTCAAGTATGCAACACCACTAAATAAGCAAGTTTAGTAAAAACGTCTTAAATATGCTTCATTGCTTACTGTTTATTGAATAAAATGATCAAGATTCACTTACTTAACTAGATCTGGACGTCTTCTTCAACCTTCAGTCATGAGGGGAGTATTTGAGTTAGTCTCACCCTCCTCTTCCTCTTTTGTCAATTTTATTTGTGCTTTATTGTTCTTTTCTTATTTTTTCTTCTCTCCCGGTTTAAATTTGAGTACTATCTTCTCCCGGTCTAGTTTTAGATCTAAGAGTTTGGACTCTCCTGATTTAGTTCTAGATCTGGGAGCTATCCCTTCTTGATCTAAATATGAGAGTTCAATAAATTTGCCTTTGCGTATTTGATACTCTCCTACTTTGCCCTTGTACAGGTTCTCTGCTCTAGTTTCAATGGTGATCGTAGGAGCTTTGGCATCCCGCTTAATCACGAAGATTTGTTCTTCCATATGTTAGATCTGCGTTTGTTCAATCTGTTTTGATTGTTTCCGTACGGCGATGGTGTAGAAAAAGCCAAACCTAGTCATGCACTGCCAATTGGTAATGTCGAAGTTATTGGACAAGGAATTTCCGGCGTGTGTTCATCATTGACGAAGATACGAGATCCAACGAGCGACCGCTGATTATTTTGCTTAATAGATCCGTTTTTATGGAACGAGTGTGTGCTTAACCTTGATGATACTTTGTTGATTCTCCATGTTTTTTGAATTTTGCTTTGTTTTGCAATATTTAAGCATTTGCTCTGTTGTGATTTGTTTTGTCATGAAATTTATGTACTTTTCATGCATCTTTTTAAGTGATGAATATAATTTTCTTTCGATACAAAAAAAAAAAAAAAACCTAGATCTACGTTTGGCCCAAATATGACAACTTTTATTAGAGCCGCCGAATTTGCACTTCTCTTGACTGTCGGGCTATGACCATTAATGACCTGCTCAAACCGTTGGTTACATGGGATGTGACAGGAAAGATGAGAAGGTTGGTTGCATTACGTCTTCTATTGTATAACACACTAATGCGATTCCCTCCAATTAACTAATACTTATCATATAATAATAATATAGAATAATGCTTATACACACATAGAATATACGTTAGCTCGAGCCATCTCAATCGCCGAATCGTGCACTTGCATGATCTATCTGCAACAGGATCACGTGCACCCAGAAGAAAGTAAGAATTGATCATCAAACGACGGTTCACGTGAAAATTTTGCTTCTTCGGTCGGAACTTCACGTGAAATTTAAGTCTTGATTGCTGAAAGTGTTCGAAAGTCCACCAAACACGTAAATGGGGGTGTCCTCGTCCACACGAATCACATTTGGCTCCAAGTGTCCCAAGCCTATGTGTCCACTTGTCTCTATAGTTAGGAGTGTCCAAAAAGCCCGCGCCGGCCTGGCCCGACCCGGCCCTAAAATTTGAGTTATTTTGGGATTGGATATTGTCTATTTTGAATAGAGTTTTTAAGTATGGGTATTACTAAGTTTGGATAGGGTTGAGCCTGACCCATTGACACCACAAAACCACTCACGGGCCACGGTCCACACATCTCCCTCTCTCTCCTCAATTCAAAAGAATCAACACTTTCTCTCTCTTCTCTTTCTCTTTCTTATGTATCTCCTTCTTCTACGACATGATCTAGGGTTTCGGGAATGCTCTTCTCCTTCGCATTCTCCTCTTGAATTCGTGGCGAGATCCACTCCCCCCCCCTCCTTCCTCCAACGCATCCCAATTTGATCCGATTCGATTCAATTAGGGTTTCGATTTCCTTTCATCCGCTCCTCCCGATGGGATTGGAAAGTTATCGCCTTTGCTTGCCATTCCCTTGCAGTTCCTCCGATCAGGCCTTGGCTCCGACGTCCCTGCGATCGTCGATTGAATCCTTCGGTTGTGGATTTCCCTTTTGGTGTGGGTGGTGTTGTTCTTTAGGGGAGAAAGCGAAAACCTTTTTCTGTTTTGGGACATCTCTTTTCATCGATTGGGATGGTTCTTTGCCCGATTTAGGCTTTGTCTTTTGCTGTTGCGTTTTGATTTGATTCGTCTCAGATGGTGAGTTCAGAGGGATTGAGGGAGTCGACGCGCCCCGTGCCGACGATGGCGATGGCGGCGAGGCAATTCGGGGTTATGAAGCCGATTTCGGTGTTGGGGCCCAATGAAGCCGATGTTCAGAGAAGCATGGCGTTGGAGAAGATGAAAAATTGGAAAGGTCGTAATTGAGTGACGAACCCGAAACCCGACCCGGCCTAACCCGACCCAATTCGCACCTTGGGGTATATGATGAATAGGGTCTTGGGCCGGGTCTAGGCAGGCTAAGCGCAACCCTATTGATTTTGGGTCAGGTAGGGTATCATGAAAGCCTGACTCGACCCGACCCATTAACATTCCTATTTATAGCCTGTTCGAAATCTGCCCCTTCATATGAAATCATCACTACTAATTTCTTCAAAATTATCAATATCAAAATAAGTTAGAGGTTCATCATCAAAACACGTGTCCTCACAATATTCCCACTTTCGTATGGAATAACAGTAACCTCCTGATATTGATAATTTCGAGAAAACTGACCACAGTTTTTGGAAGCGGGGCATATCAAGGACAAGAGTGAAATTTGATTTTTTTTCTAAACAAAAAAAGTTCAAGGGTAGAGTCGAAAATGGACTTAAAATCGAGGGTTTTTTTTGAGGAGTTAGGCCAAAATTGCAAACATTTTTGTTGGACAGAATTTGAGTAAATTAACACCCGCTATGGGTGCGTTTAGTTCTACATTCCCAAGGGGCTTCAAGGGAATACAAATATCTTTAAGTTAAAGCCTTTTACAGAAATGCAAATTGCGTTTGGCAAAATATCATTTATGGAGCTATTTTTATCTAAATAGTATTTGGCAAATTTTATTTTGCAAAGCGACGAGGCTTGAGGTTGCATGACCCTCACCGGGGGCCGCTCGATCTCGGGTAATGGCCGCCGGTGCTAGATCTGGCTGGCCGACAGTCGTCGCTAGGGTTAGGCGACCTTGCCGGCCTCTCGCCGGAGCTTCATCGTTCCGATCTGGCCTTGGACGGCTCTGGCCGGCTGCCCTAAGCCCAAAGAAGATAAACATTCACGACGGATAAAATTGAAATATTAAAGAATTAGTGAGGGTGGTTTGGAAGGGAAAAAAATTAGTTTCAATATTAAGCAAATGCTGAAAGCTCAAAACTGGTTCGGACCAGCTGGGTTTTCAGCATTCCCAATGCTAGCTTTCGGCCAAAAGCCCATTAAAAATGTTTGCCAAATGCCTCAGCATTTTCAAGGGATTTTCGAGGCCGAAAATCTCTTGGGAATGTTGAACCAAACGCACCTTATCTGCCATAGTGACCAAGCTAGACGGACCGGTTCGAAACTGCTCATCGGGCTATTACAGAGTTGTCCCTAATGAGCCAAAACTCATCTTGAATTCGAGACGACCGACCTTTTCCGAACCCTCAAATCAGCATTAATGAAGCAAGCCTTGAGAACTCGAACCTTGAATTGACGAAGGAATTCGCGTTTCCCCTGCTTCGACGAAAGCCAAGACCTTTCCCATCTTCTCTTATGTCGGATCGAACTAGTAAAAACGGCACAGGATTGGAGTTTCGCCGAATAGTCATCGGAATTAAACAAATCACCAAAGGGGTCGCTCTCCCTGATTTCGACCACGTGTTTCGGGGGTCGAAAGTTGCAAGATTTCACGAGGGGGCCGCCTCCTCTTCTCTTCGCATTCACAAGACGAAAAGAACCAAACTCATAGAGTCGAAACACCAATTTGATTTCATCTTCAGGTTAATGAACAAGAACAAGAACAACAACAGCAGCACGGAAGCAAAATCAATAGTCCTATAAAATCTTTGTCGTCGTCATCGTCGTCGTCAGGTCAGTCCTCGCGAATCAGAAGTCCTTGAGAATTTTCCGGACTTGCTCGAGGGTCACGAACAGCACCACGGTGAACGGGCCCTGCCTCGAGATGGTGGGTATGAACCCCTTGTACAGGGCCATCGGCCCCTCCGCCCTGATCGTCTTCATGGCGCAGTCCAGCGCCCCGGCGTACGGCGGCGCCTGCCCCGGCTCCACCTTCATGTTCATCACACGGGTCTTGATCACGTCGATGGGGTTCGACGCCACCGCGGCCACGAACCCGGCGGCGAAGCTGGCCGTCACGTGGGTCCCGAGCCCGTCCCGCATCGCCCCGCTGTCCAGGATGGCCTCCTTGACCTGGTCGTAGGTCGCGAGCTGGGACGCGGTC
Source organism: Syzygium aromaticum (assembly GCA_024500025.1). Taxonomy (NCBI): domain Eukaryota; kingdom Viridiplantae; phylum Streptophyta; class Magnoliopsida; order Myrtales; family Myrtaceae; genus Syzygium; species Syzygium aromaticum. Next base: position 7,579,392 of record CM044890.1, read on the forward strand.
ACCACCATGGCGCGGTTCACCGTGAGGCTGGACCCGCGCCACAGGCTCGCCACCCCTTCCTGCTTGGACATGCTCGCGATGGCGTCCACCACGCTCCGGTAGTTCCGGCGCTGGTGCACCGGGAGCCGCCCGTCCGCCTGCATCCGGACCATGGCCACGTCGGCCGGGTTCCCGACCATCGCGCCGACGGCCCCGGCCACGAGGCCGGCGGTGATCTTGCGCGTCAGGGGCAGGGTGTTGGTCCCCGGGTCGGACCACTTCTGCTTGAGGATGTCGTACAGCCCCATCCGGGTGGTGGAGTAGAGGGTCTGCCGGAGCACGGTGGCGGACACGCCGGAGAACAGCGCGGCCACGCCCTCGGCCCGGACGATGCGGACGCCGACGGACACGAGTCCCACGCGCGGCGGCGGCGGCGGCGGGGGGACGTGGATGCGGGCGGCGGAGATCGCCGGGGAATGGAAGGCGAGGGCGGGGCGCAGGCTGTGGGCGGCCTGGGTGGGCGCCGCGGGGAGGGACTCGCCCTGGAGCTGCATCCGGACCTTGATGAGGTCGAGCGGGTGGGTGGAGCAACCGGCGACGACGGAAGCAATACCACCTTCGACAAATCCCTTGACACCCATGATGGCACCGACGCGCAGCAACAAAAAGGCTCAACCTTTGGGAGCGAAAGGAATGAAAGAATAGGCTTTCTCGATGGAGGGTGTTCGGGTCAAGACCAGTAGGAATTAGGGTTCAGCTCGGTGGAGACGAGGAGGTGGGAATGGAGGCCGAAGGCGACGGAGGAGGAGTGAGGGACGGTGGGTCTCTGAGACATATAAGAGAGCAGGAGCGTGTGTTTTACCGTAGTGGGATTCGAGAGATGGAGAAGGGAAGAGGCAGAAGAAGAGAATATATATAGGTGGGCAGGAGGAAAGTGGACGGAACGAGTTGCCCTACGAATTGGGAAGGCGAAAGAAGGGGGGGGCATGAGAATGAGGACCACGCGTAAAGGGGAAAGGAGAGAGAGTGCGCAACCGAGACGGGCGGCTTCTGCGTGTTCCTTTTTGGTGGGTGGTGGGGTGGGGAGGTTTGCTGTGAGAAGGTTCCCTCTTTCGTTCCTTCACTTGACTTTGACGCGAACTCCGCACCGCAGCAGCTGGGTCTCTTCTCCTCTCTCTCGGTTTGTGGCCGTCGCGACTTTTGATTCCCCCGTTCCGTCGCTACGTGGGACCGGAATCGATTGCCATCGAATTGGGTTCTGTTCTGGTGGGGCCCCACTATGTGTTCCCGCAAAACGCTCTCGGATTATCGGGGCAGTCGACCGGACCGTCGCCGCGATCGGTGGGCAGGCTCGGCCGGGAGGGCCCCCATTGATGGGGGCGGCGGCACTTTGCCTGGGCCGTCGTATTGGGTTTGCTCCGGTGGGGCCCCACTATGTATTCCGAAAGATCTGTCTGCGTTCAGAACTTTCGCGACGTGTTCTAGAGTTTTCCGTGCGTACGTATCCCATGATATTTCCCCGTAAAAAACAGAAGAAAAAAGAAAAGGGCCCTTTTTGCCCTTCTTGCTAACGACGACGAATGGCGCAAGTTCTAGATGGCGGGACTTGGTTGCCTTTCTTTGCTGGGAGCGGGTCAACTGTTCTGAAGTTTCAAACAAGTGTCGGGACGACACCGGCACTTTTAACAGTCGTTGGACTCCTTAGGAGCGTTTCGTTGACTCGGCAAACCAGGTGCACAAAATCACATGGGGCCGCGCGCGCCCCCCCCTCGTATGAACGTGCACTAAGTAAGAGACGTGACCTTCCAAAAATTCGATTCCTTCCCAAACGTTTACATCCCAAAGGAAATGCATTTGGAGAAATGGCCAACAAACGTAAAACGAATACTAATCTTTCGGAATCGGTACGCGGGTATAACTCGTCTTAACGCCCCTCTCTTGGCGGTTTTGTTATCACGCCTAATGGAGAGGCCCACAGAGCCACGGGTCAATTGTTCGATCCCATAACGGTAAGCACACGAAACCGCCTTGCGTTTGGAGTCTTACCTTGCCTATCTGGACTCGCTTGGGTCTCGACTACTATTTTGCATAGAGAAGTAACGTTCTTGGACCGCGAGCGAAGTCGGGGCACGGTTTTTGATGCCCCGGTACCTAGCTAGATCCCGATAGGACCGTCCGTTTGATCAGATCTACTGTCGCGCTACATCGATTAGGCGATTGTGTCGCGTGGCTTCGCGGTTCATGCACCACAGTGGAAAAAGTCAATTCACCGGCCATCGTCCTTTTTTCGGGAGTTCTGAGGGGGTCCGATGACAGGGGATGCGCTGCTCCGTCGTCCTCCCGCTTTGATTGCCATGAAAACGACGGCAATAAATAGGCCAGCCAACTTGCGGTCGCAATTTGCAGTCCAACTAGTTTTGGGGCTGGAATTGTTCTTCCATATACGGTGATAAAAAGAAAAAAGAAAGAAAAAAAAAAGAGCCAGAAAAAAAATTTTGGAAATGATGTGAGAAACGTCGCCTGAGAGATTCGAACTCTCGCGGGGAAACCCCATGTACTTAGCAGGCACACGCCTTAACCACTCGGCCAAAGCGACGCTTCGTTGACAACCTAGTCAGATAAATCATTTTCAATATTACTTGATTCTTCAACAATCACATACGGACGATCGATCTTCAACATCAACGATAGACGGTCAAAGCTAAGCATGTCCTTAAAAAACATCATCTTGGACCTCCAGACCACTAAGATGTAAAGCATATATAGTGTATCCCCCTTCTCTCGAGCGAAGTTAGGAATGCATGGCATGCTAGTGCTTACACACCTTTTCTGTGGTGAGTTTACCGCCTAACCAGACATTAATGATAATTAGTTTTTGATAGATGGACGATCGATTTTGAGCACTAACGATAGATACTGTAGACGAGATAGAAACAACCCCTCCATTTATTATCTTTACCTCGATGAAGCTCGTGAATAAACATAGCCAAAAAATGCCAAAAAAGTTTAATACAAAGAGACAACGATAAAGCATTACAATTGCCCGGACTTCTTTCTTTTCTATCTCTCTCCCCCTCTCGAATCAAATTAAAAAGACGGCAAACACGCACGCAAATACAAAGCAACACACGCACGCGCGCACGCACAACACGACCAAAACAGAAGAAATTTGAAACGAACGAACGAACGCACGCACCAGAGGTTTAGCCCCACCACTGGTGCACGGCAACACCCTCATCCCGGAGCCTTCCGTACAAAGCCAAGCACTCCCAGTACGCCCTCCTGCTCCTGTCGCTCATCATCATCATCCTCTTCACCCCCTCCGGCTTGCACTCCAAGAACAGCTCGTCCACCAGCCCTATCGCCTTGCTTCTCACCATCTCCTCCACCACCTCCGCCTCCGCCTTCATCACCACGTACTCCTCCTCCCTCACGTTCTTCTTCAGCCAGTCTGACATCCCGACCTGTGCCGCGGTGGCGGCCCACCCCGCCCCCACCTCTGCCTCCTCCTTCTCCTTGGTTGAGCCCGGTTCCTCGGCCACGGTCTCGATCTTGTACATCTCGAAGTCCAGGTTCCTCGTCGGGTAGTTCCTCGCGAACCACGTGGTGCTGCTGGCGCCCCCGTCTCTCTCCGGCAGCCCCACGTCGATGAACACGCGGCGCGGGTAGCTCTCCAGGGAGTCCCCCATCAAGTCCGGGAGGTACCTCGTCTTCTTGAAGTAGGCCCTGGACCTTCTTGAGGCCGCTCGCGGGGGCTCGAGGAGCACGTCTTCAAGGTTCTGTAGCGCCGCCTTCTTTTCTTCCGGGGCGAACCCGCATAGCCGTCTTTGCGTGGCCGAGTTTGTTGTTTTCCTTTCGCTGGTTTTCCTGATAGCGAGGACGGTCGATTCGAACTTTCTAATGTAGGCAATCTTGTAGTTCGGGGGCACATCGAATTGTACATTAGGGTCTTTACTTAGCAGAATCGCCGCCACTCCACCAACCTTCAGGGTTCGATCAATGAATTCTGCAGAAGAAGTATAATCGGTTGTGAAGGCGAAGGCGAATGTGTCACTCGGGATCGAACTTTGTCGCTCTAAATCGGTGATGGAAATACGATCCATCTCATTGCTGGCCGGAATAATAGAGGTATCAATGGACTCCTCATAGCCATTGCTCAAGAGGGCAACACTATTTCCACTTTTTAATAGGCCTTCGTTCGCTAAATCTTGGAAAAGCAATGGCAACATCACCAAGTTGACCGGGTCGGATACGTGCTGATTGACCTCGGAAATGGCTCGGTAAGGATCAACGGATCTCTTCAAGCCCGATTTCAACCAAGAGAAAGATGTGATGATGAATGCTAGAGCCAATGCACGGGCGAGAACCATCAAGACCCTCAAGCTAGGGACCTTGATGATCAAGTACTTAGATCCATAAGCATCGAAGCCAATGCCACCGACATCGAAACGTTTGTGCCTTTTCGGGCGCTTCGGTTGGGAATCCTTAGCCAATTCCAAGGCCATTCTCTTCGAATTCCAAAATTTAGCCAGTGGGAAAACACGGACGTGAGGACAGATGAAATTTGCAGAACTTTCAAAGGTGAACGAGATCAGGCGGTATCTTATGAGAAGAAGAGCAAAGGAGCAGGAACTTGTGAACAGAATAGGACATAAAGGAAAGCGAAATGATCCTAAAGAAAAATTTGAGATGAGAAAGAGAGAGGAGAGGAGGGCTTGATCAACAACAACACTTAGCGAGTGCAAAATCTGGCCGCGGTGTGATTCCCACCCACAAGAGCGACACGGTTGCTTTGCTTCGATGACAACAACATCAACTGCCTCAGACGTTCCACCTCCATTTCCTCGACCTCGCGCATAACCCGTATCAGCAAACGGTCCGCTATCACCAAGGCTCCAATGGTTCTAGCGACCCATTGAGGATATTAGGGATACAAGAGAGCCTATGGAAAGGACATGGAAGGGGTCTCACTTTTTTTTGTATTTTTTTGTTTTTTTGTTTTACTATATTCGGGAAGACAAGACACAAGAGAGATAGAAATGGTGGGGTTGAGGTACTAGAAAGTGCAGAGAGGGGGATGATATAAGGAGATGAGAGAGGGGAGGAGAGGGTTTGCGCTGGTAGGTTAAAATAAGAGGCGAAGTTGTATCGAGCTTAATTTAGGGTTGATCGCAACGAGAAACAAGTTAAGCCGCTGTTGCTGTAAGGGGGGATTTTATCATTTTGCATCTTGTCTGCATCATCGGCTGGAATGTCCCTACAAAATCGCTGCGTGTGTGCCCGATTTGATGCGTGTGTTTTGCGTGTCAATCACTATTGATTAAGCTGTTCATACAAGGAAAAAAGATAACTCATTACCATGACTATCTTGAAAGAATCTTCCATGAAAATTTTGGTTTTCTCTCGTTAAGATTACTATCGTTTACCGATTTAACTGTTTAGCAGGGCTTGGACATATATAGCTTTGCATGCATCACCATGTTCGTGCATATAGACATGCCTTCATACAAGGTTTTGATGAGAGTTTATGGACGAGAGTTCTCTTTCTTCATCTGTTGCTCTGGAAAGCCAAAAAGGCTGCATAAACTTGTAGTTGACAGTGCCAATACCAAACTAAAATCACTCGATTATCTTTATGTATATTACAAATTGTACATTAGGGTATGATCTAATAAAATAATATGAGGGGTAGGCCAAGGAGGGTTTATTCGCCACGTCCATTTACCAGATCCTGTCACCATATATAAGTTTGAACGATCAAATGTGCATTACATTTCTGCAAATTGCTCAATTGAAAATAACCTGAGTGTCTCTCTTTCGTCATACTCTCTATATATCTGCCATGGCTAATCACTACCAAGTCGCTTGCTACAACCACCTCAAGTGAAATTGCCATGATACGCATATTCGACGAACAACACCGACGTCGTTTCCTCCCCGTGTTCAACCGATGATTGCCGTGCCGTCTCCTTAGCTGCTTCTTCCTTCCACGATTGAGAGAGATCTGAGTTTCAATCGGGCCTCACATCAAGTCACAAAGAGATTTGGGCCTCGTTGCTGTCGTCATTAGATTGATGGCCGGAGAGAGAGAGAGAGAGAGAGAGAGAGAGAGAGAGAGAGAGAGTCAGTCTGTGTGCGTGCGTGTGTGTTTGTAGTGAAGGAGATACAACGAGAGATAATTAGCGAACACTACAATCCCATTATACAAGTAGGCATACATGAATGACAAATTGTAGGCATACATGAAGCTTGGCACTCAGATTTGTTAACAATTAGACAAGTTTGGCCCAAAAAAAGACGAGCCTGCAAGGGCTTCAAATATTTTAAACAGTTAATACCAATAAAGACCCTCCTAAATTACACCCACTATCCCAAAATGTTTTTTTTTATTGTCAAAAACTTCAAATTATACCTACTCTAACATCACTATCCTGGGACAAGTAAAAGGAAGTGTTAATGGTCTGCCCTAAGAATCAATCAAGATTGATACTCTAATATTAGTTGTGGATTAGGTTGTGTCGGAAAATTGACCTTCACTATACTTAGGTAGTCATAATGTCTTGCTAGAGACCGTTTATGACTTATGGGCCAAAAAGGATTTTGAGCACACTGCTAATGTTTAGTGAACCTATAGAATCGCATACAAAAGTGAACTGAGTTAATATTTTCTATGCGTCAGGATCTTCTTAAAATAAGAAGTAGATTTTAATTTATTCTCCTATTCAACTTATCTACGTGGTTGTGCACGTTACGAGATAACGATTAAATGTACGATTGAAGGTGGACAGTTTGGCAGGCCCAAATCGCCTGGCCCACTTCTTTTAATTCTGCTAGATAATGAGGCTGTATAAATAAATAGATAATCGTTCTATGTCTAAGGGTTTTTTTTTCGATAGAGTATCGAAAATCAAAAGGCGTTGAAGAAAAGGAACTTCAAGATCTTTAACTAGCACTCGGATCGTTGAAGACTTTTGTTCGCGTGTATGAATACTGGTAGAGGTGCAACACTTGGGGCGTTAATCCAAACACAATCAATTGTTAATTTACGTTTGATTTGCAAAAGGTATGTATTAAACTTCTATCTCGATTTCAATATACACATGGATCCTGTCTAGGATTCCAGAGTTTTGGTTTGCAAATATATTCCGCTGCGTTTTAACAACTGTGAAATCCTACGTCGAACACTACATAAAGGTCTTAAACCTATACGTACTGTTGATATTAATTTAGTCATAAACTTTTTTGTGACAATTTAGTTGGAACATCCAAACTTTTTATTCGTCGGTTCGTTTAACGAATGTACATAACGGAACGTTACGTGGGAATTAGAATGATCATCGACAAGCTACGGAAGTGTCTGACTTCGGAAAGCTCGGATATAGTCACGTTTCCCACACCACGCCGACCCCATGCACGGTGTTTCTTCCCCATCGATAGCCGCACCGTCCGCCACTCCTTTCTCTCTCCTTAGCAAACCAAGTTGACCCTCGTCTGTCACCCAACACCTCACCGCTTCATTCTCCTTCTTGCTGCGGGACGAGCTGGCTCCTTTCCCTCGTGTTTTCCGCCATTTGGCGGAAGAAAACGCCATGTGGCGCGGTAGGATGGATGAATTGGCAGCACACTCTCACGCTACTTAGCCCCCATGCAAAGGGAGAAATACAATTCTTCATTCCTCACTCGGTTCTGCTCGGTTTTTCCCTCCCCCGGCTGACTTCCTCTCCACTGCTTTCCAAAGAACCAGCCGTACTTTGGCCAATCCGCCAGCAAAAACAGCCGCATCTCGACCAATCCGCCCAGCCAAACAGCCACCACACCACCGCCGGAGTCGCCGCCTTGCCGTCGCAGCTCCACCCGAGACGCTCGGCATTTCTTTCTTCTGTCGAAACATCGCCGAACTCAGCCAACATCGAGGCAAGTGGAATTCTGCCTCCCTATTCTAGACCAGGAACTGCTTGCATGTCGACTTTGTGAGTCCTGAGTTTGGACGGATGTCGTTAGGGCGTCGAATGGCTAGTCGTCATGTGAGTTGGCTGGTTGTTGCATTTAATGACTGAATTGTGGCGTCATCGCCGTTTAAGTGTCGTAGTGTGATCGGTTGGGTGTGGTGGTGAAGCCGAGAGCTGGCCGTGAGCTCAGATGAGTCTGCGAGTTAGTCGGGTGGTCAGCCGCGAATTTGGGTACAAATTTGGTGGTTTTCGTTCGGACTCAATTCTTTGAATTTTGTTCTTGAAACCCAGAAACGTAACTACTGGACCTCTTCTTCTTTCCATTTTTATGGAGATTTTTGTGAACTGAATTTTAAGAAACTTTCTTGATAAAAGTTTCTCCCAACGTCTTGAAGTATAACATACTTTAAATTCATATTTTTCTAAGCTGATTTGATATGTAAAAAAGATCATTTTCTAAATGGGTTTGAACCGTCCAATGTTGTTGTTTCTATGACCTTTACACCTTCTCGATTTTCCACAAGTTTTTCTAGAACGATTCTTAACAAATTCCTTCACAAAAGTTTTTGGGAACTTCTTTATTTATAACATACATAAATTTGGTAATTTTTAGAGATGACTTGTGTTTTGAAAAGAGCTTACTTTTAGAAGTAAGGTTTCTGTTCCAACGAACTGCTTTTAGTCTGTTTTTGAGCTACTAAAAGTTGCGTTTACATAAAGATTCAGATTTTATGTTTTTCATGGGAAATGGTTGTTAAGATCTTATTTATGACATATTCAAATTTTAAAATTTTCAGAGTCCATTCACTATGATTTTAAGTCTGATTTCTTGATCAGTGCAAAATTGCCCAGTTTTGCAAGATTACAAAGATTCATCATTTTCTATACGAGAAAGTTGGAATTTCGATTCGATGTGTTTTGGAGACAAAATCTGTACATTTTGAGCTTTTCAATGAGATGATTATGCGTGTGGACTTGCTGGGTTATTGAATATCGTCGATTGATGGACCGATGATTCCCCGAGGAGTCGACTGGGAAAGCAGGATGCCTAGTTATGGGAACCAAATGCCTAGGAGGTTTTTGCCCTAGATCCCCCAAGAGTGTGATCGGGATGCCATAGTCAGTGGATCACGAAGCCTGCGCGGGCCGTTGAGAATTCCCGCGTACATCGCAGCAGGTTGGAGTGCGCACCAAATCTTGTCAGACGGGAGTGTTTCTCCTTAAGTGACCGGCGAGCGCACCGAGCATGTGACGCGGGGGATGTTACAATTCTCCTCACCTTATGAAATTTCGTCCTTGAAATTTAGGTCCTTACTTGTTCCTTCAAATAATTGTGGATATTGAAGTCCCATATCTTCTTCACTTTCCCACGTAGCCTCTTCCGTGTTATGATGTTGCCATAACACCTTAACTAGGGGGATGATTTTGTTCCTGAGAGTCCAGAGTCCATTCACTTCAGTCCAATATCTACACTAGTTTCCCGACGTACTTTACCTTATCAACGATATCTATAGTCTCAAAATCTAACACTTGTGTAAAATCAAGTTTGTACTTTCTCAACATAAACACATGAAAAACATTATGTGCACTGGATAGTTTTGGTGGCAGTGCTAATCGATACGCCAATTCTCCAATTCTCTCTGGTATTTCAAAAGGTCCTACAAACCTGGAATTCAATTTTCCTTTCTTTCCAAACCTTGATATACGTTTCATTGGTGATACTTTCAGAAATACGTGATCACCCACTTTGAATTCTAAGGGCCTCCGACATCGGTCGACATAGCTTTTTTGCCGACTCTGAGCTGTTTTTAGTCTGTTCCATATTACCTTCACTGCATCGGTAGTGGCTTGCACTAACTCTGGTCTTGTCAATTTCCGTTCTCCAACTTCATCCCAACAAACAAGAGTTCTACAAGCCCTTCCATATAATGCTTCAAATGGGGCCTTACTGATACTTTTCTGAAAATTGCCGTTATATACAAATTCCAATAGATGCAGATTTTCATCCCAATTGCCCTTGAAGTCAATGATACAAGCTCGCAACATATCTTCCAATATTTGTATCACTTGTTCTGACTATCCATCTATCTGAGGATGAAACACGGTACTATATTGAAGCTTAGTCCCTAGAGCTGCCTAGAGACTCCTCCAAAAGTTAGAAGCGAATCTTGGATCTCGGTCTGACGTGATGGTCACAAGTACTCCTTATAAACACACTATTTACTTAACATATAAGTCTGCGTACTTCTCAAGTGTGTAATCCACCTGTATAGCCAATTTAATCATTTCAGCTAATTTGCTTAACATATTGGTCCTAAACATTTTGACTTACTGCCAATTCAAGCATTCAAGCTAATTTTTGCTAGCATGGATGTCGGCCAGCCTACGTGGCATGGCATACACTTTATATGGACAATTTTTAATAATATTTTAATATTTTTCGATTTTTTTATTTCTTTTTCCTTTTTATTTACTTTATTTCTTTTTTTTTTTTCCTTTCCTTTCTTCTTCCTCCAGCTAATTGCCAAACCTCAGCGACCAACCAAAAGCCAGGGCCGGCAAGTCGAACCTCGCTAGCCACAAGCGACCTCACGTTGGGCCGGCAAGGGTCGAGCCTCGCTAGAGGCGCGAGGTCGAAGGCCGTGACCTCTGGCGAGGGCTCTAGCCTCGCCCATGGGCGGCGAGACTTACCCAATATCTTAATTTTTTAGAATTCAATTGGTACCAATACAATAGATTTAAGACTTTTATAACACTTTTGCCCAATATCCTAATTTGTTTGTATCACGAAACCCCTATATTATGCTCACAGTGATACTAATATTTCAAACTTTATATTATGTCACCGAAATCCTTAAACTCGTTGAGAGTCTAACATGGCCGCTTGCATTGACAATGGCAAGCAAACAAAACTGACATGGATCTGGTGTGACTTTTGTCAAGTCCAAAGCAATGTCTTTTCTTGAATTATGTCACTTCAAGGACTCCAAAAAAATTGCCAAAGGGACAACGTGTTATCATGTAGGTCCGATTTTTTGAGACAATTAAACACAGACAAGTCGTTACTTGGAAATATGAGTTCCCGGTGGATTCCATCACATATAAACGATATCTGTGTCGAGCATGCAAATGGATAAACGACTTCTCTTTGGATATTAGGCTAATAAACATCATATTCACGTCAACTCCATTTACCAGCCGTTGTCCACGCAAGCCTCCATGTTGGATTTTTAATGGCCGTCTTAGATGATATTGTAACCGAAGATATTTTTGGATCACCGGCTGAAGTTTGAGGGTACCTGTGACACCAAAAAAAGTAGCTCCGGGAGTTGGCTTCATAATAGGCAACGTTTGGAATTTCTGTGGTAGACAGAGGGTATTTTGGCCTCACCGGTACAAAATTTGGAGTATAAGTGACGCAAAAAAAAGGTTTGAGATATTAATGTCACAATGGATAAAATTTTTTATTTTTGTGGTAGACAGTGATATTTTTGTCACACCAGAACAAATTTAAACTTTTCGAGCTAGAGCTTTCTAGACCCGAAATCTAGGCCTGGCGAATCAAAATAATCCACTTCTTTCCGGGCTGATCAAAGCCTAAACACCAAGTTTTAAGAAATAATTATATTAAAAAGATCTTCTACTCATCAACTTGCCATCTTTGGAAATCCAAACAGAAGGCTTGGGGGTGCGGGCGCGTTTGGCCTGACAAACATGTTTTTCTGATGTTCAATTCATTATTTGGCTTATGTATGTCGAGGGCATCGATCGTTGTCGTTTCATGTTTTTTACTAACATTATTTGCAGCTTTATATGTTTACCAAAATCCCGGGACCGAAGAGCACGCCAATCACGAGAACAGAATTGAAGTATAGCTCGACCGACCGACCCGGTCAACGCATCGCGCGCTACTACCCACACGGTAATCGCTAATCGGTGAAAGGAGTAGCGAAGGCCATAGCAACGGCGTCCTACGCTCGTTCAGCAAAACGTCCAAGGGACACGCTTGTCGAGGTGTAGTCAAATTTATAGATGGTTTCGGTTGAAAGGCCAAATTAAAACCCAGACAGGAAACGCTAGTTTAGTGCTTCTCATTCAACCACACAAACTGGATCCATTCACGAGACAACATCGTACCCAACAACACCAAAATTCATCCACGCCTTAATAACTGCAGCACCTTGTTTTTCCAATGGGCGTAATCACTGTTGCAATTTCACATCTAAGAAGAGAGAGAGAGAGAGAGAGAGAGAGAGAGAGCAGAGAAGTAGGGAAAGATAATATATGTCACACTCAGCTCATCTCGAGCAAACTAGTTGCAAAGCTCACGGGCAATCCCTATCCGAGAGTTGGTCACGTCGTACATGATCCTCAAGTTCTGCTGCTGCAGATTGGCCATGACATTCAGCACCGAGTTCACGTTGTTCGGCGCCGCAGCCATCGCCAAGCACGCTAGCGAGCCCGAGCTGCTGTGTATCAAGCTGTTCTCCAGCGGCAGCTTCAGGTCCAGATCCGGGAAGTGGAACGTGATCACCGGTGCCGTCGCCCCGCTGGAGGCAGTGAAGCATGTGTCGAAAGCTCCCAGGCTCGAGAACGGGCCCTGCACTTGCTTGCGGAACTCGTCCCGCGTCGCGTTGTACAGGGGCTCCACGAACCGGGTTATGACCGTGCCCGAGTCCATTATGGTCCCGGCCCCGGTAGCGGGGTCGAAGGCAAGGAATTTCGGGTCCACGGGCACCAGGACCCTGCCCACGCTTATGCCCGTGAGGTTGACGTAGTAGAGGGATGGACGGCGGGGGTTACGGAGGAGGGGAGTGGTCCGGATGCTCTTGGGTTGTCCCACGGGGCCGAGTTTGAGAGAGCCGGAGAAGTAGTAAGATTTGAAACTGGGTAGGCAATAAGAGAATACGCCAGAGTAGAGCGATACGGTCTGGGACAACAATGACAAGGGGCCCCGGCCCAGACCCAACAACCCTTGGGGCGGGATCGACCCGCCAGAGACCGCACCGATGCATCCGAAAGCATAATTCGGAACAACATCTTTACCCAAAGTGAGGGAGTCCTTCACGAGGGTGGCCGAGAAGGACGAGTCTCCGCCGTAGGATTGGTTGAAGAAGCACCCGCCGGACCCAACGGTGGGGCACTGGAACCCGCGGACCTGAGTGCACTGGGGCACGGAGCAGTCCAACGACCCGCAAGTGGAGGATGTGTTGGGTGAGAAGGTGGTGGCGGAGCAGCCGGCGCAACCGCTGCACGGGACCCATGCCTCATCGTTGCTCGTGTCTAAGACCATATACATGAGTTGGCTCGGGGTGCCAATTTTGACCTGGACCACATAGTTGCCAATATTTATGGTCTGCTGGCCTGGAGCAATAGGTACGGATGTGGTCTTTTGGGCTACTAGGGTCGACAAGTACTCAACCCGCTCCGGGTCCTTCGAGGCCATGTCGAGGACCGTATTGACCCAGGACTCAGGCTTGGGAGGGTCGAATGGCGAACACTTGCCATAGATGTGGATGACCGACAGATCCGAGTTGTCAGACGGCGAAGCACAAGGAGAGGTGGCTATGGCACTTGAGGTGAGAAGAGCAAAGAAGAGCAATGAAGAAATGGTCAAGTCCATGACCAAGGGCACCTTGGGCTAGAAGGCAAATTGCATTGCATGCATGAGATATATGAGAGCTATATATATGTGAATTTCATTCAAAACCAGCAAGTTACTAAAAGGCCCTCCAATAATTGCTACATTATTGATGGGTAAGTCCAGGTTAAGACAAATTTGGAGGAGTTTGAGGTCATCGTGGGTATTAGCTGTGTTCAACAAGAGACAAATGACGAAGGTGATATGGTAGTGAGGGACACAATGTGGCCCAAGTTGAAGGTAGAGCTGCAGCAAAAACGACAGTGTTCGGCTCTTTAAAATATAACGAGGCTCGGGTACGAAGAGAGCAAGAGATCACCGACACAAGAGTCTGAAGAACAGGGAAGCAATAATGATCCAAAAGAGAATGCCGGTATCTAATAAAAAGATGGAATAGAGGTTTCTAATAGAGATCTGGGAGAAATGCCACTGTGGATAAGCTTGGAGTGGTTGAATAGGGACTTTAGAGAAACAATAAATTTTGTCAAGAAAAGAATAAAACTCACTCTCTAAACTTTAAGCTAATGAGGGATTATGCTGGCCAGCGTTTTTTATTTTATTTTGTCTATTATTGTTGATGTCAATTCAAGATGTCGTCTGTTCTAAATCTATGGACATTTAAAGGAGAGCTTCTACGGTTTGATGTTGAACTCAACCATCGAATTATTTGCCTTATTTAGCTCAAGTTGGCGAGACATCACCTAATCTTAAGTACACGGATGCGTTGGAAATGGAGCTCGAGCTCTTCCACTATCGAATGACCAAACCAACTCTTACCGGGTGTGGGAACGGGAGTGAGATTTTTAAATCTCGTGATGATTTAACGCGGTGGAACAGGGGGGAAGAAAAAGAGAAAGGGAGATTCACGTGAACAACTTTTTTAGGCACGATGTAACAGCGTTGAACTCTGTCGTGATGCCGGGCTAGAAGGGACGCGGTCGGTCACGGGTGCACGGAGACTTTCTGATGGGCCTGGTCCACTCAGACGTGTTTCTGCAGATTTGTATCTTTTAATGATTTCAACATCTTTTTCTGGGGGTGGGGACTGTTGGGAGGACACGGAATCAAATCATTCCAGGCGGATATATCCCGAATTAACAATAGGGTTTAGACCCACATGTTGGCCATATCCTCCTGACGTTTATGCCTCGAGGAGTCCGATTGGACCTTTAGTTCCAGCAAATCAGCACGAAATTATGCGTCGGTCCTTGTGACGTGATCCTGACCCGTCGTTCACACTGCCCAACTTGTTTTGGAACCTTATAAGCATCCTCTGAGAACCCCAGTAAACATGGTAGCTTTGTCGTAATTTTCTTTTACCTGGATTAAAGTTCAGAAAGATGTACAAAGGAAAAAATAGTGCTGGAACTCAGAAAGGGACAGAGCAAGAGAGAGAGAGAGAGAGAGAGAGAGCACGAGCGATAGAATTAACCAAGACTACTGTGAAAGATTGGATGGTGAGAACTTTTTAATTCGATCTTTTTTACTATTGCAGAAATTCAAACACCCAGGAGATGAAAAGGAATGGAAGGGCACGCGACGAATTGCGTGACTTCGAAGCATATGTGAAAGCAGGAAATTATGATAATGATATGGCAGCAGTAACATGTCAAGCTTCAAAGCTCGTATCGTCGCAAGCTCTTTCTTAAGCAATTTGGAATTATTCGATCCGTTTCCTTCCCTAAAGAAGGGACACAAATTGTAACGTATCAACAGAGAAAAGAATGCAATGGAATCAAGTGAAAAGACAAAAGATGAAATGAACGGCACCGTCCCACTCCTGAACCGTCCCAATGATTTCAGACGGGAGGCCGCACCCTTACTCACAAGAGTCTCAACGCGGAAGCGCATAATTCAGATTCCAAAGGCAGGTTGTCAGTTACTGAAGCATGAAAAAGCAGCTCAAGTACCTTCAACAACATAATTTTAAAGAAATTCTCCTGGCATGCCACAGAAGCAAAATTTTGATACTGCTCGCGGTGCATAACAGAATATATCTTACCTCTATATGGTTTTGCTTCAAATGCAAGAGGCATGAGCAATGGATAATGCATTGGCATTGCCGTGAACGGCAACTTCGCCACCCAATACAGCAAGTGAGAGGTAACTTCCTAATCATGCAACCATACCCTAAGCGGATGGTCATTTACCATTCATTGCGGCTTGTGAAAGCAAAAGCAATTGGGAAATGAGGAGAAAGATATAAACAAAGACCACAGCTAAAGAGGAGCAGACCGCACATCATTATTCTTAGTGAACATCCAGGCCAAGCTTCAGTGCAAACGGAATGAATAAATGGGATAGGTACACACGCACAAACATACACATCAGAGTATAAAGTACAGAAGCAGCAAGAGGAGGCGACAAGTACCCTCCGTATCATCATATACAGCTTCTGATGGTTAAGATTGGTGTTGTGGCATATTGGCTCCTGCTGCGAACCCAAATGACAACAGCTCCAGAGTTTCAATGAAGCACGCTACAACAACAACAGCATGATCCTACATTGTGTGGCCACAAGGCATGAAAAGGGTGCAGCTGCCAAAAGGGAGGAAGAAAAAAACATACAGTAATGCATTACTAAAAAGCAACGAAGAAAATACAAAAACAAAACAACCAAATCAGAAAGCATAAAGAAATAAAAAAAAAGTATAACTCAACATTAAAGAGGCGAATAGTGGCCCGAGCTAAGATGAACATCGAGGATAGAGAGATATATTCCTTTGAAATGATAATTATGTTTACAAAAAAATGTTTTGGAAAATACTAAATGATACAAGCAAGTATATGATGTTTTAAGAGTAATAAGCCTACACACATTCTCCACACAAAATAACTGTCTGAATACTTTTCCAATTTCTATATGCTCTAGATTGAAGTTTAATCTAGTGGATTGGGTCATTTGCCTTGGTTTAAGCTGATCAAACTTTTTTGGGGCAAGTGAACTGGAAACAGTTTTAAAAGTACTGGAAGAATTCTTGCCCATTCTTGAAGAGATCTTTATCCAACCCTACTTCTTAGGTTTATTGCTTAATCATGCACTTCTTCCATCATGAGGACTCCCCTGAATTAAAGAATGTCTGTATAAATTCTTCAGTCCAGTGACTTCAACAAACAGCTTCCAGGGAAGTTCATCATGCACATGAACTTCAGTTTTCTATTATTTTTCAAGTACAATTATCTTGCACCAAAAGACAAGTTTATGTACGCTACTTGCTGCTGCCTTTTGTCGAGCAGACTTGTGCAGCACTCTACATTCTCTAATATTTAGGAGAGGCGACCTTTTGAAAGTGAAGTTAACACCTCTAATGTTCCAAAACGCATTGCATTTTTCCTGATGCATAGGCTCCATATTCAACTGAAAAGTCAGAATCAGCACGGTTCAACCTAGATGTTAGAGATGATTGAATGGAACCATAGAGTTGGGTGTTAGAAAGTTCAACCCAAAAACTTAAGAAGATGTGGAATATTTTAACACCCCTCACACGTACAAGCAGGATTGCGCACACAAAATATACAGTGGTGGATTCTGGCTCTGAAATCACATTATAAAGTATAACTCCAAAACTTCAGCTAACCAGTGGAGGGAGGCCACATAAATATAAGGGTCATTGAAAAAACTTTATAGACAAAAGATGTGGAATACATTAACATGTCAAACATGTACTAAATTCGTGAAAACAATATGTGCAATACCTAGAATAGTGTCGGGTTTACAAAGGTGCATCATGCATCAAGCGATCAACATCCGAAAGTGCCAACTTTAGTGCTACCAACATATAACATTTAGACATATCCTCAGGGCAAAGGAACATAGCAAGATCATATACCCATGCACAATGGCTTCACTGATAGTGCCACATTCAGGGCTACTAATATAGAAAAATTAGATACATCCTTGGGGCAGAGGGACAAAGCAACATCATATACCAATGCACAACTGATAAGTTTCCTCTCCACAGCATTGCGTCAGCAATTCACCATCCTAAATACTGATTACTGGATAATAAATTCAATAAGCACAGTCAAAGAAAGCATATACTAAACCAATCAACAAGTCCTTATAAATTTGACCAAAAAACGAAAAAAAAAAAAAAAAACAAGTCCTTATGAAAAACAAGTTCTCAGAACGGTAATTGTCCACAATCAACTGTTCTAGGCAGGGATGTTGTAGTAAGGGACCAAAGAGAACTTGTTTTTTTTTCATACAATAAACGCAAAGGGGAAGATTCCGGTCTGAGGCTTTATTCCATTTCTGGGACCTAACATAAGACCTCCAGAAAAAGATCGAAGAGACAGAAGCATAGCCCATCAAACTATATTAAAAGAATTCGGCATGAGGGTTGAATTCCATATGACTTAATGCATTATTTAACAATAGAAGCTGAATACAAGTTGGAAATATTGCTTGAATTGCATGTCACAAGAACTACTTAGTAGACAGTAGAACCAAGAAGACGATGTGCGCAAACCAGTGACCATTAAAAACCTAGTCCCTGCTTCCATGAATAACAATAATATGATGCTATTGAGCTGCACTGTAGTAATGAGTTATGACAGAGACAGATTGAGGATTTATAAAAACCCGCTCCCCACCAAGGGGAGAATAACCCATCAACAATAGTACAAAGAGAAAAACTAGACAATCAAGAGAAGCATCAAGAATTGATATGCAAACCTATTTCAGCTGTCAGCAATCGCCTTTTCCCTTGATTATGATAACAGGGCACTGTGCATGGTTGGTGCAGTAGTTGCTCACGCTTCCCAAAAACATCCTGTCAAAGTACAATCAGTTTATACAGGATTACCTGCTGATTTATTTTTTCATAACTTAAGTTTTTGGGAAAACAGTTTGTCTCATAAGGTATTAGTCAAGTCTCAATTCTTCATGGCTTGTTAATATTTCATATGCTCATTTACGTGTGGTTCATGTTTGTCTCGTTCCCCTTTCATCAATTCCATGTTCCATTCTTAAATCAATTTGCACATGAGAAGGGGTGTTCATATTATTACCACTGGTATATGGACTTTGTATGAGTTATATATATATATATATATATATATATATATATATATATATATAATATCTCTCCAACTTACACTTTTGCTTCAGAGATTTTAACATAATTCATAGTTATTTCATCAATGTGCTTACATCCACATCTTATCTTCCATGTGCAAGGGTGTCACGAGGCAAAATGTTAAGAAATACGCTACAAGTACATTGTTACTGAGTTCAGTTTCCTAGCAGCAAAGTTTTCAAATTAAACATTTTATCTAACATTTCACTTATGTCTCAACGACATTACCAACCATTATAAGAATGTGCGATCTTATATAAGACAAAACTCAAATGGTAGTACTAAAACCGTGCATTTTATCTTACTAGGAGGTCATGTCCAAAACTTGTCCATGGAAAAGATGTTATTGCGGTTCAATAAGGACGATAAAACTTACTAGTTCCATCCAACAAAATGAATTGAAAACATGTGAAGTAGAGAAAACGCGACTTAGATGTGCCAATCGCGCAAATTTACAAAAAACAGCAAATTAATCAACCATAGGATCATCCGATGTCAAGGACCAACCTTTTAATAGGGCCAAAAGCTCGGGATCCCATTACTAGCAGGTCCGCATTCAAATTCTCCACAACTTCACAAATCTTTTCCTTTGGATCCCCAATCACTACCTCCATCTTGATGTTCACCTGCATCGAAAGCAATATGCAGAAATTCATAACCAACAATTCCTCCGACAACGGATGCAAGACCAATCAAGAGAGCAAGAGGTCCACAAAGGTTGCAGCAGCACTTAACCAAGCATAAATTCGATGCTAACACTCACAAACCATGCATGGATAAGTTTCGGACATGGTCATAGAATCACTGCACAAGTGTTTCCACCAATTGACATGGAAGACTGGAATGCGCACTGCCAGAGATACCTCAACTTAGCAGGAACTAATTTAGAGTAGATTAAGGACAAAATCCCGGAAAACTGAAACTGCTAATTCAAACGCCACAAGCTACGCCTTAAATCTGTGCGATGTGCGAACAAACGTAATCGAGCTCCCTAACGGAGGAAATCAGCAGCCAATACAACAGCGCGATCGATGCAAAGACGAAGAAGCGGAGACGGAGATTGCTAACGTTCTTATCGGAGCATATCTCCATGGCGTGATCGAGTATGGCCTGCGTGATCCGCTTCTGATGCGCCTCGATCGCCGCCGTGAAAGCAGGCACCTCCAAATCACCTGATTACAACAGATCAGCCGATCGAAACTGAAAACAGCACCAAAAAGGAAGCGGAGAGGGAGTAAGAGAAGTAGCAGTCGAGCGCGAGGAGAGGGGAGCACTAACTGGGGCCGCCGAAGGGGATGGCGCCGGGGTTGAGGCCGGCGACGATGTTGGGCGGCGACTGGACGTGGAGGACGACGAAGGAGGAGGGGGAGGGGGAATCGGCAGGGGATCGGAGCTTGACGTTGTCGAGGGCCCACCGGAGGGCGCTCATGCTCTCGTCGCTGCCGTCGACGGCCACGACCACGCACCCCAAGTTGCTCGTCATCGGTCGCTGCTGCTGCTTCTTCTTCTTCTTCTTCACTTCAAGTGCAATGAACGTGAGCTGTTCAAATCGACAGTTTTATTGTTTTTTATATTTATTTTTTAATTATGCGCGGCGCGTGTGCGCCAACAGTTTTCTTTCTGTTGGCGGTTTTGCGTCTGGGCTCCATCGAGATTAGGCCTAGGTCCAAAGAGGCCGGGCCCAGGACCTGAGTGCCCATGCCCGATTCGCCGGCACTCTGGCCAAGGTTCATAAAGGCCGGCCTCAGGACCCCGACGCCCAAGCTCGGGATACCTGTGCCTGTACCCTGGCTAGGATTCCATAGAACACGGGCTCAAGACCTCGACGCCCATCCGCGATACCCCGATGCTTGTGCTCAGGTCCCCAGTGCCCAAGCTTGGTCCATTGACACCGTGTTCAAGTCCATGGAGTTCAGGCCTGGGTCCATAGAGGTAAGGCTCGAGACCCTAGTGTCCATGCCTAGGTCTTCGGCACCCAGGTCACTATGCTCATGCTCAGGTCCCCATCGCCTTGTCTTGGGCCCATGGAAATCGAGCCTAGGACCCCGATACCCGTGCTTGGATTGCTCACATCCAAGTCTATCGAGGCCAGGCCCAAAATCCCAACACCCATGTCCGGCTCTCCAACATCCAAACCCCAAGACCCCGATGTTTGTGCTCGGGTCCCCGGGCTCAAGGCATCCAAGCCCGAGTCTAGGCTAGGCCATGGACCCCAACACCCATTGTGACATTTTGAACTTTGTACGATCAAACAAATGTACGAACCCTAATGGATTAGAGCGCTCATTGACGGAAATTAGGAAAAACAAAATTGGAAGTTTGGGTGTCGCACTAATGTTGCCATTGTTGTTTTGGAATCACGAATTTTCGTTCTTGGGATCAATTGCCACTGAAACGACTAATTCCGACGTCGCATCATCCGCGCGATCCGTCTCCTTGCCAAGCCCTTACTCTCATTTTTACCCATTTTTTTCCCTCTCGCACCACCGGATAACACCACCATCATCGACCCTTCCTCTCCCTTTTCCCCTTCTTTTCTCTTTTTCTCCTTTTTCCCTCTGCACTTGGTGGAGGAGAGGTGCCAGGTGGTGCCCATGCATGCAGGGAAGATGAACAGCCACTTGACTCCTTCTTTTTCCCCCTCTTTTCCCCTGGCAGCTCCTTCTCCCTCTCATTTCTCTCCCGGCTCACTCTCTCACTCTCTCTCTCTCTCGTCTCTCCGCCGGAGCTCCATCCCAACTCGAGTTCGTGGCCAGCTGCCCACCGCCCGACATCGTCCGACCAGCAGCTATCCACTCTGTCTCCCTGTTCCCTCGCGTCACCAGCAGTAACTGCATGCAAGTCCGGAACCGTCGTGCCGTGCCCTTCCTCTCCGCCAAGATTGCACGTTGTGACCGCCGCACTCACTGGTAAGGCAAGTGTGCTCTCTCACTTTATACTAACCATGTTAGTGTTTGCATGTTGAGTTGAATCTGAGTTTAGACAATGGGGTGGCTAGAATGTTGTGAGAAAGGAGGGTATGAGTGGATATTGCCCAAGTATGATGGTCTGGGCTTTTAGAAAGGAGTTTTGTGCATATAGAGCACTAAACCAAGTTGGAATTTGTTGTTGCATGTTGGTTGGGACTCCTAATTTTGTATTTTCTTGAATGCAAGTTCGTGGGTTTCATATTAAGGTTGCTTCTTGAGCCTTGGTCTCGGTTTCCATAACTGGTTTTGCTAGACACCTCCAATATTCTATTTTTATAGTGTTTTTTGTGGTCCAAATTTTCCAAAACTTTATTCATCAAAGTTTTTTAGAAAATGTTGGACTATAACATACTTAAATTTCATATTTTTTTGAGTTCAAACGGGTTACACGATGAACCAGTTACTTACCGTATCAGATTTGTTTTATTTCGTAAAACCACTTACTTTTGTGTTTTCTCAAATTTTTATAAAACTTTCAAGTTCGAATTTGGTCACACATCCTTCACAAAATTTGTTAAAGAAATCCATTTCTACAACATATAAAAATTTCAAAGTGTTTTGAAAGAATTTGGTTTATGAAACGAGCATTCCTTGTGGTTTGGTTCCCCTGTTTTGGCGGACCAGTTTTGGTCTGATTTGGAGCTATTGAAAGTGGTTTTTACATAAAGATTTTGAGATTGTGCTCCTCATGGAAAATATTTTTTAAGGTCTTTTTTATAACATATTCGAATTTTAGAATTTTTGAAGTCCATTTACTATGTTTTTTAGTCTGATTTCTCGAGCAATGCACAACTGCCCGATTTTGCCAGATTTCAAAATTCTATCGTACCCTATTTGAAAACATTAGTATTTCGACTTAATGTCTTCTAGGGTCAAACTCTGTGCATTTTGAACTTTCCAATGAGATTTTGATGGCATCAATATGATGAGGTAAAATTGACACTCATAATTGATTTTGGAGTCCGAAGGGTGCATGGTAAATGGTGAGATTCTTGTGAACTATGCGAGTTATGCATGTGATTAATGAAAAGATCGCTTGTACATGTAAATGTGTGACTAAGAGATGATTGATGTCGTTGGTCTATGGATGATGATGCTCCGAGGAGCCTGTCAGGAAAGCGGGATACCGTGGGCCGATGGTCTACTTTGCTTAGGAAGAACCATGCCCTAAATGCCCCAAGAGTACGAACGAGATGCCGTGGTCAGTGAACCTACAAAGCCCGCACAAGCCATTGAGTAATCCGGCATATACTCCAGTAGACCAGACTGGGTGCATCGGACCCTACTAGTCAAGATGTTCCTCCATGCGTGGCTGTGGAGCACACTGGACATGTGTCTTGGAGTGGTGATTAAAGCTTGATTAATGTCACACAATGCCTGTGATGTGTGCTCATGTGAATTTCTATTCATTAATGGAGGATCTTTATGCCGGGTGATTAGTGGCCAAATGAAAAAGAGTGTTTATGCATGCTATGGCTAGTTTGTGGATTGATTTAGTTGTCCATCTAATTGACCTTTTTGAGGTGCATGATATTATCTGTTTAGTCTGACACGATAGAGCTTACTTGGCTGAGTTTTCGCTCACTGTTTATTATTGACATTTTTTTCAAATCCTTAGCAATGCCGATACTTCTCACTTCAACCTCTATTAGTTATGGAATGCCCATCGATTTTGAGGGCCACCTGTATAAATTTGTGGATCCTCATTTCTAGAAACTTGTTTTTGTTAAATGTATCTCCATCTTCATCGTAGACATTGGATCCCCAACGAGACCTATTCTTTTGGGGTTTGTCGCCGTCAACGTTTGTGCCGATGGACAGTTGATGGGGCCACTCCCATACCCAAAAGCTATTACCCTGCACAACACGACTCTACCTCCAAAAAATGACAGTCGTGTCTACCTAAAAACTCCTTCCTCCTCCTCGATACCGCCCTCAATAGACCTCGCTACTAGCATCATCATCTGCTCCATCCTGCCCCTGGTATGGGAGTGGCCCCATCAACCGTCCACCAACATGAACGTAGACAGCGACTAACCCCAAAAGAATGGGTCCTACCATAGATCCAATGTCTACAGTTGGGATGGAGATACATTTCACAAAAACAAGCTCCGGGAAATGAGGATCCACAAATTCATACATGTAGCCCTCAAAATCGATGGGAACTCTATAGCCAATAGAGGTCAAAGTGGGAAGTATCGGCATGGCTAAAGATCTGAAAAAAATGTTAACAATAAACAATGAGCAAAAGCTCAACAAAGTAAGCTCTATCACGCCATACTAAACAAATAATATTATGCACCTCAAGAGGATCAATTAGATAGACAACTAAATCAATCCACAAAACCAGCCATAACATGCATAGACCCCATTTTTCATTCGACCACTAATCATCAGGCATAAAGATCATCCATCAATGAACAGACATTCACGCGAGCACACGTCGCAAGCATTGTGTGACATTAATCAAGCTTTAATCACCACTCCAAGACACATGTTCGGTGCACTCCCCGGTCACGCATGGAGGAACATCCCGACTAGCAGGGTTCGGTGCGCCCAATCTGAGCTACTAGAGTATACGCTGAATTACTCAATGGCCCGCGCGGACTTTGTAGGTCCACTAACCACAGCATCCCGTTCGTACTCCCAAGGCATCTAGGGCATGGCTCTTCCTAGGCAACGTGGACCACCGGCCCACGGCATCTCATTTTCCTGACAAGCTCCTTAGGGCATCATCATCCATAGACCGACGGCATCAAGCATCTCTTAGTCACACATTCATATGCACAAGTGATCTTTTTATTAATCACATGCATAGTTCGCATAGTTCACAAGGATCTCACCATTTACCACACACTCTTCGGACTCCAAAACCAATCATGAGTGTCAATTTTACCTCATCATACCGATGCCATCAAAACCTCATTGGAAAGTTCATAATGCATAGAGTTTGACCCCAAAAGACATTAAATCGAAATACTAACATTTTCAAATAGGAAATGATGGAACTTTGAAATATGGCAAAACCGAGCAGTTTTGCATTACTCGAGAAATCAGACTCAAAAATATAGTAAATGGACTTCAAAAATTCAAAAATTTTAATATGTTATAAAAAAATACCTTAACAAATATTTTCTATGAAGAACACAATCTTAAAATTTTTATGTAAGAGCCACTTTCAATAGCTCCAAGTCAGATCAAAACTGGTTCGCCAAAACAGGGAAACTGAACCATGAGGAATGCTCGTTTCACAAACCAAATTCTTTCAAAACACTTTGAAATTTTTATATGTTGTAGACATGGCTTTATTTAACAAATTTTGTGAAGAAAGTGTGATCAAATTCGAACTGAAAATTTTTATAAAAATTTAAGAAGACATAAAGGTCATTGGTTTTACAAGATAAAACATATCTGATACAGTAAGTAACTGGGCCATCATGTAACCCATTTGAACTCAGAAAATATGAAATTTAAGTATGTTATATTCCAAGATTTTCTAAAAAGCTTTGATGAAGAAAGTTTTCGAAGATTCGGACCAAAAAAAGCGTTATAAAAATGGAAAACCGGAGGTGTTCAGTAAAATCAGTTCTGGAAACCGAGATCAAGGCTCAAGAAACAACCTTAATATGAAACCCACGAACTTGCATTCAAGAAAGTATAAAACCAGGAGTCCCAACCAACATGCAACAACAAATTCCAACTTGGTTTAGTGTTTTATATTCACAAAACTCCGTTCTAAAAGCCTAGACCATCATACTTGGGCAATATTCACTCATACCCTTCTTTCTCACAACATTCCAGCCACCCCATCGTCTAAACCCAGACCCAACTCAACATGCAGACACTAACATAATTAGTATAAAGTGAGGGAGCACACTTGCTTTGCCGGCAAGCGCGGCAGTCATGGCGTGCGGTCTTGGCGAAGAGGAAAAGCACGGCACAGCGGTTTCGAACTTGTGTGCAGTTGCTGCTAGTGATGCGAGGGAACGGGGAGACGAAGTGGACGGCTGCTGGTCGGACTGTGTTGGGCAGTGAGCGGCTGGCCAGGGACTCGAGCAGTGGCGGAGCTTCGGTGGAGAGAGAGAGAGAGAGAGGGAGTGAGTGTGTGTGTGTGAGCCGGGAGAGAAATGAGTGGGAGAGGAAGCTGCCGGGGGGAAAAGTGGGGGAAAAAGAAAAAGTTAAGTGGCTGTTCATCTTCCCTGTATGCATGGGCGCCACCTGGCACCTCTCCTCCACCAAGTGGCAAAGGGAAAATAGGAGAAAAAGAGAAAAGAAGGGGAAAAGGGAGAGGAAGGGTCGGTGATGGTGGTGTTATCCGGCGGTGAGAGAGGGAAAGAAATGGAGAAAAATGAGAGTAAAGGTTTGGCAAGGAGACTGGTCGCGTGGATGACGCGAGTCGGAATTAGTTGGTTCAGTGGTAATTGATCTCAAGAATGAAAATTCACGATTCCAAAACAACAATAGCGACATTAGTGCCACACCCAAACTTCCAATTTCATTTTTCTTGATTTCTTTTGACGAGTGCCATAATCCATTAAGGTCCGTACATTTCTTTGATTGTACAAAGTTCAAGATGCCACACCCATGTCCGGGTTCCTAGCTCCCTGGCCCGGGTTATCCAGGTTGTGCCGCCTTAAAGTATGAAAGTTCGGACACTTCCAGATAATGGACCGATCCTCTATTGTGAGCTTTATACAGTATCATTAGGAAGCCCACCTTACATTCATGTGCTCAAATGCCTGATTAACGAGCGAGTTGGGTAAAACAGAAGTTGAAAATTGGGTGTTCGGCCCATATGTGCGGTTCTTAGCACGCGTAGGGGTTAAACAAAACCTGTGGTTGAATACTAGGCAATGTTTGGGAAATGAGAGAAAGTGAGGGGAATAAAAGATTGTGTGGAAATTTTAGAAAATCTTGAAATTTCCACGAGAGAAAGTGGAGGAAAATCTAAAAATTTGGACAAATTTCTCTTCATTTTCTCTTCCCTTCCCACATCCAAACATAGCCTAGCCTTAAACCACAAACGCATGTTCCTTTCCATTAAGCAGATCTTGTTAGTTATGCCCTTCTAGGTAAAAATTTGTGAGATTTCAATCGATTGCTATAAAAGTTTGAACTGTCAGATGAATACATGATTTAATATTTACATATTTCGATACACTCCTATCGCATAGACTATGAACTTTGACTTGAGAATAACCATGGAAACAAATCATAAGGGAGACAAATAAGGGGTCTTAAAAAGATTTGAACTCGAGATTTTCTGCTCTAATACCACGTAAACATGATTTAAATGGGTAAAGTATTTAACACTATACACCATTTCGAGTTGCCAAGCCGCTCAGATTCCTTCTGGAATGCGCATGTGAAACACTGCTCTTACGAGAATTCAAAAGAACACAATGGTCAAATTCCGCGACCGAGTGCTTTCCCCTCTAGCAATACCTTCTGTTTGGACTCATGGATACCTAGCGAATCTTTCAACGTCTAAGAACACACGCGGTGCTTTTGGAAGTATTGTAGTCCACTGTTGTTCTAGCAGAATGTTCAAAGGTTGAATTATGGAGACTTTATCATCCATCCTTAGCCTTGTTGAATCACCTCCCCCGGATGCTATCGCATGAATTGTTTTTTTCTTCTCATGACTCTTATAACATCAGTACGTGTATCGTCTCGAGCAGGACCATGTAGGCTCTAACATGGGAGAAGATTATTACATATACTTGTCGTTCCTTCGTTTTTTTGTCTGTCGCTTTGTGTGATAAATCACTAGAGCCCAGAAGGGATCGGGGAGTATTTACTCCTACCCGACACGATCCTAAGCGGCTAACGTCGCGCTCGGACCTAACCCAGTCGAGATCTCAGGGTTCTCAAATTAAAACACGCATGGGATTCACATTGCCTCGCTGATAGTTGCGTTGCCGATTCCCGCCCAGTGAGAGAGAGAGAGAGAGAGAGAGAGAGAGAGGAACAGTATATGTGGTCAACATCATGTAAACCTCTCAGCAAATGTCTCTCTTTCGTACATTTTGGATTGTAATTGCTTAGGCATATGACGATGGAATATATTCTCGACAAGGGCCCAATAACTCCATATATTTACCAATGCAAAGATGGGAAAGAACATGACGACACGCGCAGTTTCTTTGTCCCTTTGTTAGATTTTGTGGTTCTTTTCAATCCTTTTAAGTTGCTCCTTCCGAGAAGAAGAACAGCAAAAGCAGACAAAGTCAATCGTTGGACGTCCAACTAAGAACACACGAACCCTTCCTTACTCTAATCCCAATAGCCATGATGGTTGGCAATTGAATATGAATATGCATTTTGCCACGGGCCATAAGGTGGTTTCTCAGCGTAGAGCAAAAGCAACGATCCTACTGTCGTCTTCCCAATTGCTCCACGCTTAGGGCCTAGAGGCCTATGCATGCAGATCACTAAGCAAAGCATGTGGGCAATCTTTGATGCGGGGGTTGGCTGACAAATGCAAGAGCTTCTGCATTATGAGACAAAACCAAATGAAATCTACTTCATTTGGCCGCTTTTGGGTGTGCATCCCCTTGCCTTGACAAGATGGATTTGCTAGAGAATAAAGTTAGGAGGAATAAGAACAGTATCTCTCACAGGGTCAACCTAAGTTGTAACCCCATCAACACCAACCAGAGTTGGCTGATCAGTTCACACTGAAAATCAAAGCAAAATCCACCGTGGGACCTCGCAAGTTTAACCATTGTGTCCTTTTGTTGCATGCAGCTAGGGTTTTCTGTTTCGGAAGAGAGAAAGAGAGATAGCAGTTGAGCATATCTGTACTAATGGTCTTGGGCCCAACGGGGAATATATAGGATGGAGTGTCAAAGTGGGTAAAAGAGTCCTTTGCTTGCCGTAAAATTGCCAAAGTGGGTGGCCTTCGTTAGAATCCTAGCTAGTGCGTTCAGAGTGATCACCTTTGACAATAACAAGCGCATATGCAGTAAAACATTGTTATTGCTCGGACATATATCAACCTCTCTTACAAACAGGCGGCTTCTCTTGGATTCTCAGCGTTTGGTTAAGTGGTATCCTCATCAAAGAAAAGGAATCTCGTGACTCTAAGTAGGGGTTTCCGCAGCCTATTCCCTTCAATCAAGGCGGGCTCCACAAATGCACACTTTATTTTAATATGCCATGTCCACATGCCCCGCCTACCCTTATTTCTCTCCATACTTTGTGTTTCTTGAAAAGAGAAAATACTCTTTTGTTGCTTTACATCCTAGGGATCCCAGGATTTGGACTAGACCCAGGATGAGTCCTTTTAATATAATGCTTAGGACGAAAAAGAAGAATATATAGGATGGAGTGTGGAAGTGGGCCAAAGAGTCCTTAGCTTGCTGTAAAATTTCCAAAGTGGGTGGCCTTAATTAGAATCCTCGCTAGTGTGTTTGGGGCGATTGCCTTTGACAATAACAGCGCATACGCGGTAAAACATCTTTATCGCTCAGAACATTATCGTGCATTCTGACGATACCGTGACAGCTACGAGTTATTCAGAAAATAGACGATTGGCAACGATCAACAATTCTTGCTCAATATTAAACAATTTCCCATGTTTGCATGCCGTTGTATGCACGTGGCTCTATGATCGCGTTTTGTTGTTTTCAACAAGGAACGGATTTTGTAGTTTAATGCCTAAAATTCAATATAATTCGAGTCTGAGGAGAACGAATCAAACGCGGGATGTTGGTTAATATTTACTGCTCCAAAGGGGTAATGCAGGACAACGTTACATTGATTCGATTATCACCGACTATCGATTTTCATATTTAACGACGACGAGAGCAGCGACGATGGAATATCGCGAAACCTATGTGAAGTTACCATTCAAGAGTTCACAGCAAAAGGTCGTGACAAGATCCGAAGCGCACGTTAGACTCTGTGATTGCGAACGCCCAGCACTCACGTGAAATTCTTGTCTTCTTCCAAGCAGCTTCCTATATCGCTGCCTTGACCTCGACTCTTGTCCCCCACCACCAGCATCTTTCGCATAAGCCACCCCATCTTCCGACTTACATCGCACGAACAAATCCTGAACAAATTCTTCGCTTTGACGCCTGTTCTTTCCTTCTCCCATGGTTCAAATCTCCCCTTCTTTGGCTGCCAAAATTCATTAGTCAAGCCGGCAAGATGACCTAGCTAGCAGATACGGATCGAGAGAAGTACCATCTCCCTCGCGATCTGTCCTATGACCCGCGACCGGGGCTTCGGATCAATGACCCCGTCTCGATCAGATCGAGAGGTGACGCTCGTCGTCACGCGCCGGATCGGCATCGTCCCCTCCCCTACCGCTATTTTTTAAATAAAGGAATCTACCTTTTCACGCCGATTAAAGTATCCCCCCCCCCCCCCCCCCATTCTTCTGCCCGTTAGTTTAATACGTCCCCTCCCTTCCTTTCCATTCCAAGAAGACAAGTTCCAGACGGCAGGCCCGTTCCGATCCACCGTCCCTCCCTAAGGTGGAAACAACAAACGTAGACCAGCGAGCGAATCAGCGTCGATCACCGGACAACGACGGGGTCGAAAAAGTCCAGACGTTTGACTCGGTGGCTAACATTGGAAAAGAAGCTGCTCTCTGTTTGCCGATGGTGTCTGGACAAGGATTTTTGCAAATTTTCTTTGTTGTTAAGTCCTCGGCCTTATCTAGAATTAGCGACGACGACAGAGACAATTTAATCTCCTAAATTAACGTCACTCCACCTAAACCTGGCTTTGGCTTGTCGCTGTCGACAGCTAAAAAGGAAAACCACATCTTGACATCAGCGCCTGCCGAGCGATTACTTGTGCCTGGGTTTATACCACGAAAAGAAGTTAAACATGCAATATGACAATGGCACATTTACATATTCAGATATGATAGCAATAATAACAATAATAGTTACAATCAAAAGCTTTGTTCGAGACTAGAATTATAGTTAGGATTAGCTAGTTTGGTTTAGAGGGCGATAATTATCCAAAAAGTCTTAAACCTATCATACGTGCAGTGGCTAATTTAGTTATAAACTTTTTCAATTGTGCAAATTTAGACCTAAATCTTTTGTATCAATTTAGTCAATGGCACAAACTGAATAGTTTAAGACTAAATTATCAAATCATCAAAATGTTTATAACAAAATTTGCACAATTGAAAAGTTTGTGACCAGTGTATTCATATCATAGGTTTAAGACTTTCAGGATAATTTTCCCGTTTAAAGGGTGTCCCTACAATATTTGTCAACGCCATTTTTTTCCTTGAAATGTCCATATTCAAAACTATGAAAAATTGAATTTTCCGGGGGGCTATGTTGACATTATTGTCTGTTTTTTTTTTTGGGGGGGGGGGGATCACGACGGGATCAAGATCGGAAGCGGCCATGTGGATTCAGATCTCGCTATAAATTCCAGTTCTAGCGAAAGGGAGAGCACGAGAGTGATTGGTTCGAGTGACAGAATGATTACATGCACATACGTACACACATCTTCAGTTTTTTTCTTCTTTTATTTTAATTTCGTGGGTCGGAGGATGTCCTTGTTTATATTATTTTTATTCTCTTTGTTCGTGTCAGAATAATGTGATTACATCACATGCGCATGGATTTTTACGCTTAATATAAGGCTTTAATGCGGGACAAATGTGGTTTAGCTAATCCTATGGACCGTACTTTTTCTCGGGAAAATTTAGCAAAAAAACAAGTCATAAATTTATTACAATTCTGCCAATTCAGTCTTGAAAATTTCAATTTGTCCAATTTAATTCTAAACTTCTTGACAATTTGCTAATGTAATATATCCGGTCAATTTTGATCAAAACCCGCTGACATGGATGCCAGCCATTCTATGTGGCATCATTGGTGCTAACGTGGACAGTTTTGTAACTTTTTAAATACTTTTCTAAATTTTCTTAATTTTCAAATTCTTTTCTCTTTATTGTGATCGGCAAGGATAGCCCTCGCCCGAGCAAGGTAATCCCTTGCCTGTGGCCAACAAGGGCGACCCTCGCCAAATCGAGCAATGGCAACCCTCACCTAGCCCTCACCTAAGACCGGCCACCGGCGAAAAGGATAAGAAAAAAATTCAGAAAAATTAAAAAAATTTCTCACGTCAGCGCCGGCCACCCCAAATAGGACTACCGACAAAAACTGGATCGCAACGTCACTATTTTTCAATCAAAATTGGCCAGAAGGACTATATCGATAAATCGTCAAAAAATTAAAGACTGAATTGGCATAATCAAAAGATTCAAAGCTGAATTGACACTAGTGTAAATAAATTTATGACTTTTTTCTGGTAACATTTCCCTACTTTTCTTTTCTAGACTTAGCCGAAAGTCCTGTTAATTTCAATTGCGTGTTTGATCCATCTAGGGCATCGCCAAATTCGTAACATTAAATTGACCTTGGGATAAAATCAATATCTTAATTCTCCACATATTATATTTAATGCTCACTCCTATGTAGATTTCCTATTTATACTATTTCATTTTCTTCTACTCGTCACAATGCTTTTTCACATGATGTCTTCCTCCACTTATGTGAAAATTTACTCTTTTTTGGTAACTCACTGGCGGTCGCGATCATCGATGCACCTTGAGGAAAAACAAAAACGTGATCGAATTATAATAATTTGGCTAGGTAATTATTAAGTGGATAAACAGAATATAGGTAGAATCATGTTGCTACGGAGATATTTGAGTGAATAGGTCAAGTGAGGTACACGACGAGTCAATCTACATCATGCAGCTCTAGTTACGTAATAATTGATATAGCCATTGCTCCCGTTGATCTCGATAGCTAGCCCTAGACTATTTTGATTTTTGAATGCACGTTGCATTTAGCATTCGTGCATGACCGAATCTGTTTGAATCATCCCATCGCATGACCATGCAAATTCATGCATTCACACGTTTGCCGACCGTGAATTTTGTTCGTAGTGTTTATCATCATAGGACACCGACTGAAATATCGAGTTAAATCTAACATCGTCATATATATTATCAGACTATCAGTTTCTTAAGAAAATTTTACCGAATGTGTTGTAATTCCATTACTATTAAGAAAAATTCATTGTATAATAAGTCAAATGTACGATAACTCTGAGTTTTCAAAACGTAAAGCTCGATCCTATTTGCCGAATGAGCCATTTAATTTGAGGATGAAAATATGGCTATTCTAAGCCGAAGAGAACCCACATTTCTTGAAAAGCAGACTTGAATCATTTCCCTGTCATCAGATCGTCTTCCTTTAAGCATGCAAATGATGATTGCCAGTGGCCATCTTTCTGCTCTGCAGCAATGACGTTCTTTCAAATAAAAGATAAGACAACCCGCGATTTACAAAAGAACAAAATCGAAGTTCTTCTTATCATCCAACTCGCTTTCTTTTGTATCCCTAACTCACGACCTTCAACGGGAAAAGTCGTGATTTCTAACAAATTTAACTCTGCTTATCCCATCTAACGAATCGACGAAACTGCATCGTTTCGCCCCGAGGACGCAAAGATGCGATCCTAAATCCCATCCTCTTTCGCTCGCCAACTTTAAAACTACATCCATAACAGAGGGAAAAAAAATAGGAGGAACAAAAAAGGATTAATCCCACAAAAAATCTCAAACAGGTGTATTTGTGACGAATTTATTTCAAACTGATTTTTTTACCACCAAAAATCTCAAATTAGTGCACCTGTAATAATTTTACCATCTGTTAGTTTCTATTAAATTTTACCGTCAAATTTCTAAATTGGATGATACGTAACAGTTGACGGGTGTACCAGTTTGGGGTTTTATCCTTTATTTGTCACAAATGTACCAAGTTGTGATTTTTCGTAGTATCAATCCAATTTTACAGAAGGCAAATTCATCATAAATGTACCAGTTTTGTATTTTTTATGGTCAAAAAATTAATTTATGGTAAATTTATCACAGGTGTACAGGGTAAGAGTTTTTTGTAGTTAAAAAATTAGTTTTAGGTAAATTTGTCACAAATATACCAGTTTGGCGTTTTTCGTGATATAAATCCAAACAAAAACAAAAAGAAAATTAGGAATCGTGGCTGTTTTGGTGATTTTCCCATTCTCAAAAGCGAGGGAAGGGAAGAAAAATTGCACGGGAAAGAGAAAGAGGAGAAGAAGA
This sequence comes from Syzygium aromaticum, assembly GCA_024500025.1. Taxonomy (NCBI): domain Eukaryota; kingdom Viridiplantae; phylum Streptophyta; class Magnoliopsida; order Myrtales; family Myrtaceae; genus Syzygium; species Syzygium aromaticum. The sequence goes on from CM044890.1 coordinate 7,613,144, forward strand.
AGAAGAAAAAATCGAAACGAGAAACGACAAATCGCCGGTCCAAACAAATCAGAACAGACCGGCCCATAAGGAATTCCACGGCTCGAAAAATTCCTTTCGCCTCGCCCAGCGATCACTTACTAAGTAACACAGACACGCGACACATGATACGACAACACATCATTTCTCAAAAAAATAGAAAAATCCAACACGTTAAATATTTAATGTATATTTTATATATATAATAAATTCTCATTTTGTGATCATTTCAATTAAATTAATTTGATTCAAATTCAAAATCACAAATAAATAAAAAGGGTGGCGGACGCGTGTCAGTGTCCGACACGTCCGACACGACACGAAGGGCTCCCGGGAGAGGCTTCATGCTTCCTAGCTTTATAACGTCCCGAATATAAATAAAAGAAAAGCGTACCGGAAAATAGGAAAAAGCAAGAAAACGACAGCAATAATAATAACGATGATAATAAAGGAAATATTTCGATTTTTGCTCACCGGAACGGAAATTATTCTCGCCGCCTTCACACGGACTTCTCTTTTCTCTCTCTCTCTCTCTCTTCTCCGTCTGTGGAAAACGAACAGCCTCAGAAAATCCCTAAAATTCTCGACTTCCGCAGCGAGTTTTTTCTCTCTCCTCTGTCCGAATCCGCCGCGGCCCTCAGCTTGGACTTCCGAGCCTCTCACTCACCCTCCTCCTCCCTTCTTCAGCTCGTGAAGACGAGGCCAGAAAGGATCGCTGCGAATCTCCTCCGAGTTCGATCCCCGCCGTCCCGCGTCGCTCCTCGGCATTGATCGGCGCCCGGCTCGCCCGCCGGATTTGGGGGCGATTCGCGGGGGGGAGAACCCATGCGTTCCCGCGCGATTAGGGGGCTGGGGCTTCGGGGTTTCGCCGCACGCGCTATCGGTGCGGGGCGAGGGCGATAAATGGTCGCGGTGCGGGATCTAGGGCTCGCCCAGGGGCTCGCCCTGTGCGCCTGCTGGGTGGTCCCGCTGATCGGGTTCTTGATCCGGAGGAAGTGGCGGCAGTCGGTGGAGCGGAGCCGCGAGATCAAGCGGCTGCTCGTGCTGGCCTCGGAGGAGGCCGCGAGGGCCGAGCTCGAGGCCTCCGTCGGGTACGGGGCGTTCGCGGCCCCCCGGGGCTACCAGTGCGCCATCTGCTATTCCCCCACCACCACCCGATGCGCTCGCTGCAAGGCGGTTCGATACTGGTGGGTCAATTTGTAATCTTGTCTGCGTGGTGTTTTTTTTTTTCCTTTCCGGTTGTTGGGCAAGGGTTTGATTTTTGTTGGGAATACTTTTGACCTTGATATTAGGTTTCGAAATGTGCAAGATTTTGTTCCGCTTATTTAGGGCTCGAAATATGGCATGCATGCACAAATTGCTGTCGGAGTTAAACGAATTTCTCCTCTTTCCCATCAAGATTGGTTTGAAGTTGTGAACTCTGTGCAGATAGAGATTTCTTCTTTGATCGTATTTTGGCTCAATAATTAGATCTGCAAAAAATGCAGAGAAGAAGGTTCATCTGCCAGCGAGTTTTATTTGTTGCCATGCCGCGTTTAATGGGCAAGAAATCCATCGTATGTTCATATGTGAAGCCTGCAGTGTGCAGAGGCAATCTTGCGTAGTATAAATTTTGCATGCATCATGTCCAATTTAACATGCTACAAGTTTTGGAATTATGTGGATTTTGTGGGTATCTTCTTATTTGTAAGATATTTATTTTTTTGCTGGTTCATGCTGATATCAATAGGCAGATTAGAAGCTGCCTTTAGACCTCTCATCGAGGGGTGGTCTTTTTTTTTGTAGCCACAGCTACTTTATTACCGCTTCAAGAAATTCTATAGCTAATTTTTTGGTTTTAGCTAGAATTTATGGATATTTATGTTTTGCTGGTTCATGCTGATATCAGTAGGCAGATTATAAGCTGACTCTAGACAGAGTTCCTTGGTATGCCCTCATGGCCAGCGTTTTCTGTAGCCACAGCTGCTTTATTTAGTGCTGCTTATAGAAATTGTATTCCCGATTTTTTGTTTTAGTTGGTCAAGATTTTGTCATCAGAAAGTGGAAACTTTCTTCATGTTGCCAACTAGAGATGATAGTGGTATATCCATCTTTATTAAATTTTATTTGAAAATATATTTTCTAGTCTGCGGGAATGCGCCTGCAATTCTTTGAAATGTCTTATCTATGGAGAGTTCTTCCTCATAGTCGTAACATGTGTTTGATTTGCCTTCTTTCAGCTCTGGTAAGTGTCAAATCATTCACTGGCGACAAGGTCATAGGGAAGAATGCCACCCTCCCGACTCTGGGAATGACTATAGTCAAAAGGTCACAGAATTTGAGGAAGATGTAGATTATGGCAATACACTTGGGAATGCATTTGGGGATGCTACAAAATCTACTGAATGTTTTGTTGGTGAACCAACATCGGCGGACAGTAACTGCTCTTCAAGCACATCGCCTGAGAAAAATAGCAATATCAAAGTTGAGTCAGAAAGTTATCATTCTGAATCTTCAAGTGCCAAATTTTCTGGATTCTCTGGCTCCACTTCCAGTAATGAATTATCTGATGATGCTTCAATACATGAAAGTGTTAGTTCAAATGATTCCGGGAGTTCAGATGAGAATAGATCATCTAATGTTGGACGGAACATGCCTGGCACTACATGTGATGACACTAGAGATGATGCTAAGCCACCATCTCCAAAATTTGCAAGTTTAGTTGGTTCGGTCCTTGGCTATGCTAGTTTGGACGAGTCAAATAAGAAGCCTGGCTGCAATGATGTGCAAGAACAATGTGATTTAAAAAGTGAAAGTATCAAGAGGCCTAGTGATCAGATGGTTGAGCCATCTGTGAACTCTTCTAATTTTTGGCAGAGTGTTGTGGTTCCTGCTGAGAAGCAAAGTATCATCCCAGATAGTTCCCTGCCGCCCAAGTTTAATAATGCGAATTTGAGCGAAGTATCTGGTTCTCAGTCTCACACGCTTCCCTCCTTTAGTAAGTTCCAGAGTAATGAACAGGTCTCGCGTAGCAAAGGCTTCGAAGAAGAACGCTTCATGTCTCATGATGCTCTTCCTCAGAACAAATTTGACGAGGAACCTACATTGTTGGGCAAAGTGGTAAAAGGCGGTTTGAGTGCTAGCAAACCTCCATCTTTGAACTGTGAGAGATCTAGTCGTATCGGGGATGACAAGACCACTTTCGTATCTGATGGGGCTCCTTTCAGACAGGAACATACTTCAAGAAGAGATGCCACCAACATTGGTGTTAGGCATCCGATTCCACCTGTCAATACGACTGAAAGTGAAAAAGTTCAACACAGCGTTACTTTACCCTCTCAGTCGGCAGCTTGTTCTTTAAAGGCTTTGCAAAATGTAAAGTCATCTATCGATACTGCCGGAGACCAATCGAAAGGATCTGTTTTGTCCAAACAGTATCTGGCAGGAGATGGAAGTGATACATCTGGAAAATTCAATGACAAGGTTCGACAATAATTACAAATTGCTTTTACTTATTGTGGATATCAGTTATTGCTGCCACAAGTTGCATTTACATTTCTTTTACTTTGCAGGGGCTCTTTCCTTATGATCTTTTTGTCAAGCTTTATACATGGAAAGAAGTGGAATTGCTCCCATGCGGTCTTGTGAATTGTGGGAACAGGTCAGTTGAAAAGATTCATAATTTTAGAAACTAAACTTATAAATCAATAACAATTTTCGAAGCTATGTGTTAGATTTGGTTCTGTATGTTGATGTAGCAACTACCAGTTACTTTGATCGTGAAGCACAAACATTGTCTTTGAACGACTTTTGGAGGAGGATAGTTCTTCTATACGGGTGTATATTAGATGTATGTCTTACACATTTTAATATTATCCATTTTCTGGTGAGTTTGCGTTCACGTGTCTCTATATTGACATTCTCATTTTGCAGATCTTAAGGCTTTATTTGTTTTTGTGCCTCTTGAGATAAGTTAAGCGAGAGATTTGATTGGATTTGCTCATGCAGATAATTCTTTTATGTTCTTGAACTCAGTTTGTGAAGAAATTAAAAGACATTATAATCTTACCAAAATAACATATTAATATGCATATATGTTGCATTCATGCTCCTCTTTTGCTTAAAAGTTCTAAATTTTTAGCATAGTTGGAACAGTTATCTTTCAGTGCACTCCTCATAATGAGTATGTCCATTCATGTGCTTATGACATAAGCATGCCTATGTCCTATTTGGTATTTATTTGTTATGGTGTCACCATCTGCGTCTTGTATTATTGTAATAGCATCCGTATGTGCTTGTCGTCTCAATAAATGATGATTCTTGCTGACAACTACACTGCTCTGAAAGGGCTGAGTTTCAACGAGTTCCTCTTTTTTTTTTTAAAATTCCCATAGTAAGAATTTCAACCGATGCTTTAAGTAGCCTGTTTTGTTTGTTGTTTTCTGCAGTTGTTATGCTAACGCCGTGTTGCAATGCCTGGCTTTTACTCCTCCTCTCACGGCATATTTTCTTCGGGGACTTCATTCAAAACTTTGTAAGTTGCTGAGACATTGTCCAATGGCATGTTTGATTGGTTGAAAATTTCGATACTAATCACTGTCTCACTGTGTCAGGTCCAAAGGAGGAGTGGTGTTTCATGTGTGAATTTGAGAGCTTGATTCAAAAGGCCAGAGAAGGGTCCTCAGCAATTTCTCCAATTAGGATAATATCCCAATTACATAAAATTGGAAGCCAGCTTCATAATGGGAGAGAGGAAGACGCCCATGAATTTTTAAGGTATTATTGAAAAAGTTCACTCTATATCTGAAAATTCTCATCTTGTTCCTATGTCAAAGTTCTCTCTTTTTGGCCTAGCTCCTTTAGCAAGATTATTTTGTCAGGTGCGCCATTGATGCGATGCAGTCAATTTGTCTTGTCAAATCTGTGGGGATGGGGTCTAGTTCTTCAGAAGAGGAAACCACTCTGATGGGATTGACATTTGGTGGCTATCTTCGGTCAAAGGTGGGGTGATGCGCTTTTCACCAAGATTTTCCTTGCATTTCTTTCTCGTTTTGAAGAATAGCCATTGAAGTGCTTACTTTTCTCTGCATCATATATGTGAAAGTTCTTATACGGTTTAAACTTTGTTAACTACAGATAAGATGCACCAAGTGTCATGTAAAATCTGAGCGGCGTGAAAGAATGATGGATCTAACTGTTGAGATAGAGGGAGATATTGGAACCTTGGAACAAGCTCTTCATCGGTTTACTGAAAATGAGACTCTGGATGGAAAAAACAAGTATCATTGCAGCAGGTTGGTTATGTTTATTTCTTTTATTAGCTCATGAGAACAGTCTTGACGACATAATTTTTGTCAATATTCGTAGTAGTGGATAGTGTACTAGGGGACAAATAGATCTTGTTGGGAAGAGTATTCCCTCTTCTACAAATTGTAGTTTTGGTTTGTCCACAAGAAGATGAAATGAGTTCTTGCATTTTGGCTCTGCATCTGAATATGAAGATGCCATTAACTCTATCAATAAGAAGGGTACGATGAATTGATTGATGGGGGATTGTATTGGTTACTACTAACAAAAACTCTAAGCATCATGGTCTTTGTAGGATATTCTTTCTGTGTATATCAACCTTGAGCTGATGTGCTTGTATGCTCTGGCCTTAGAGCGCACTTGCAAGTGTGCTGCTATTTGCCTCTAATGTTGTTAATCCCTGCTTAAAATGCCCACAGGCATGTAGTACTGTTTCGTTGTTTAAGACTGCTGAAATTCGGTCTCATCCATTTATGCTGTACAGTGATACGGGCACTTCGTCTAATTTCATTAGTACTTCTTTGCATCTGCATAGCAGGTTTTGGGGATTGTACTCACCTTGTTAATGTTAAAATTCACTCAGGTGTAAATCCTATGAGAAGGCCAGAAAGAGATTGACAATATTGGAAGCTCCAAATGTGCTTACTATTGCATTAAAACGGTATCAGGTAAAAATTGATCAATCATACTGATGATACTTTCAACTGGTGTATTTTCTTGGGTCTACTCCTGTGAAAAACTGATCCCTTTCTTCGATAACAGTCTGGAAAATTTGGAAAGCTCAACAAATTGATTCAGTTCCCAGAGATCCTCAACTTGGCTCCTTATATGAGTGGAACTAGTGACAAATCGCCTATATACAGACTGTTTGGAGTTATAGTCCACTTGGATGCCGAGAATGCTGCATTTTCTGGTCATTATGTGTGCTATGTTAAGAATCCTCAAAACAAGTGGTTCAAGATTGATGATAAAACGGTATGTTCATGCATTGTTGCTCTTGAGAATTTAACATTTTGTTATTGTATGTTATTTTTTCAGTTAGCTAATTCCCATTGATTCTTGGAAGTTGCATTTGACTACGTTCCTGAATGTCCTGACCTTTTTACTTAATATCTGCATATTCAATTGTCCTTGACATAAAATCCAGTGCCTTTAACCATTTAGAAATGTACATGTGCATGGTGCACGGCCACTTTGCCATAATTATTTAAGATTTCTTGTAGTTGCTTTCACCAATTGCCCGCCCTTTGACCAGAGCAGAGCTTCTTGATGGTTTTAGTAGCTAATTGTTACTCTGTATGAGCTTTATCATATTAGTTTATTTACTTATTCTGTTTGTTGAACTTATTTGCATATAGCAGAATGTCAAGGGTACCGAAACTGATGTTTTAGCTGTACTTTGATTTTTCTTGAATAGGTAACACCCATGGAACTTGAGAGCGTCCCCTCAATGGGGGCATACATGCTACTCTATGCTAGGTAATAATTTCTATATGCGTTTGATGATCAGTAATGGTAGCGGCACATCACTGAATTAGTTGAATTGTTGACATTATATAGGTGCTCTCCCCGGGCCCCCGGATCGATAAGGGACAAATTAATATTTGCGGACCCAAAACATAAAGCAGTACTTGCCAGAAACAGTGGGAAAATTGCTGCATTGAGCATTAAGCCACCGGGAAGATTTTCCAGCGATATTTACCCCAATTCAATGTCTTCAGATGGTTCAGCTACTATCGAATCTTTCTATTCAAAGTTCCATCGGTTGCAAAGGATACTGGAAGAAGATTCTTCAAGCGACAATTCTTCCCTATTCAGTAACACTTCAGATGAAGGATCTTGCAGTACAGATGGGACCCGAGATTCTGCCAGCGCTGACGACCTTTCAGATTATATATTCGGTGACACCGTGCGAGGTTGGAGCAGCTCTTGTAGGAACTCGTCTGATTCTGACACTTCATCTTCTTCCTCTCCCCTTTATTCAAGGCACTCACCCCTGGCCAATCCAGAAAGACATGCTTCAGGTTTTGCTGAAACGAGCCCATCTCAAAGAGACGGCTTGGATCCCGGTCTGAGAGGCGATGAATTTTTGAACTCGGACATTACTAAGTGGCGTAGGGAGTTAGAAATTAGCAATAGTAGTAGTCATCACAGTAGTAGTAGTAGTAGTAGACGTAGAGAGACTGACTCGGAGAGATTTGCCTGGTCGAACGGCTCTTATGATGTGAAAAACGGTGTCTCTTTGAGAAGATCGGCAAGAGAAAGAACGGATTAAACCTTTTAATTACTTAGGAATCGAGATAGAGGGTGGGTAAATAAAAGTTCTGGGGAAGGTTCATCTCAAATTGTAATCCTTTTGGCTGGTCATGTGTCGGTAAATATGAGTAAATCACCATTTTGCATTACTTGGCCTTTTGCAGCTCACTTTCTTTTCGGATAATCTGTTTCGATTTTGAAACTGGGAAGATCATGAGATCAAGGTAGTGCATAGGGGAGCTTTGCTCGCGATAACGAATCTGTACGGAAATGGCGGATAAGATGTGGAGTTAATTGCGAGCACGTGCTGTCTCTGTCTGCTCTTAAAGATTTGGTCAATTTTAGCGACTTCATTATGATTTTGAGTTCTTTTGCTGGCTGGTCCATGAAGTCTTTTTGGTACCTCCAGATTGAAATTTCTTGGTAATTACCCATTGATCTGAACCATCGGTCTCATTCTTCTGATGGGTTCCACCGTCGGGCTAAGATTGGTCTTAGGAGTATGAAAAGAGTTACGCAAGTACCTCGCTCGTCCAAACTGATTTGTGTCGAGATGCCCGAACTGACGTTGAGATTGATTGAGGTTAACCTTGATTAGGCTGTTACCGGTGATGTCGGTCGAGATTAAAAGTTAGAATTACCGGGGTTGCGACCATTGCTACCGCGTACCACAGTTAAGATGCATCGTGCAAGAACCTGTACAGATCAATAAGGGAAAATTTCCTCTAGTCCATGACGACCCACTTCTGGTCTCATGTCTCGATCTGCAACTCCATCCGATTGGCAGGAGGTGTCGGACTTTTTAGCTGTTTGCGCCAGCAGCCAACGTTAAGACGGATACCGAGAAAAGATTGGGAAAAAGAAGTCAAAAGAAGGGACGGCCGAGTAGGATAGTTAATAAGGTGGACCGGTCCAACCACCACCAAACCCAGCCACAGCTAACTTCGCACCTTTCACTTCGTCCAAACAAATGCGCGCGCGGGACGGGACTCCTCCTTGAACATCTCAATCGATCCCCACATGAGTGTGGCATTCTTAGCGATCGCCAAAAGCATAGTAGCACCGTGCTTCTCAAGGAAGTCGAACCGACAAACTGAGGAAAATTACCAAAAAAGTTCTAAACCTATTGCACTACCTTTCAATTGTGTCAATTAAGTCCTAAATCTTTTGATAATTTGTCAATTAGTCATTCCAACCAATTTATAGCCGCAAATTGCTAACATGGATGGCTACCTGGCACGGTTGACGTTGATATGGATAATTTTTTGATAATTATTTTATTTTATTATTTTCTTTTCTTTTCTTTTTCCTTCTTCCTCTACCAGTCATTGGGCCTCGGTGACTACTAGCGGTTCGCCGCAAGAGAGGGCCAGCGAGGGTCGACGAGGCTCAACCTTACCCAATCCCGGCAAAGCTCGAGCCTCTCTAGATCCGGGCAAGGTTGAGCTTGTAGATCCCAGTGAGCTTGAAACTCACCCGAGGACAGCAAGGGCAAGCCATGCTCTAAGTTGGCAAGGTCAACCCTTGCTTGTGGCTAGTTGCCAACCATTGCCAAGGCCCAGTGACCAGCGAAGGAGGAAGTATAAAGAAAAAGAAAAAAATATATATTGACAAATATTTCACAAAAATTTGATTTGTTTTTTTAAATTGTCCACGTGAGCTTTGGTCGCACCTTATAGTTAGTAATTTTCGGCCAAACTAAATTAGCAAATTTGCACAATTGAAAGGTTTATAATTGAATTGGCATAATTGAATAGTTCAGGGCTGAATTAGCACAAATGTAATAAATTTATAACTTTTTTGGTAATATCCTGACAAGTCATGGAAATCTCTAGGGATTGCACCGGGGACGCTCACGACTAGGTAGTGCCCTACCTACTACCTAGAACGGGCCATGCAGGCACGTGAAGAACTTCTTCCTAGTCTGCTGCCAAATTGGGATGGTGGATCTGAAATCTGAAAAGAACGCCATGGCCTGCCTTGGAGGACTCTGGAATTTCTTCTCTTCTTTGCTTCCGAAGGGGAGATTCAAGCCCTCCACGCGCGAATGATGCCTTGCCTTTGACTCGATCTAGATGGAGAATGGACATGAAATGGTCAATTCCTGCACGAAGCCATAGTTCTAGATCTATGTGCATTATTTGAATGGACTGGCCAATTCAATAATGTGAGGTCGAACGTATCCATCACGCCTGCCTACATAGAATGACCAGCCCAATTGCAGGAAGCTTCTGCATCTAGGATGACTCATGCAATGTCAACACAAGTGTACTAGAAGTCCTAAAACCTATCATCAAAGTGCAATTATGTCATGAAACTCGCAAAAAAGTGCAATTAAATCTTAAAACTTATCATATTAGTACAATTGAGTCCTTCACTGTGTCAGTTTGGTCCATTTCTATACCAATGTGCTTCTTCTTTTACTTTTTTTGCGGAGGCAAATGACATGTATGTTCTTAACAAAATCAAGTTACACAATGGCTATAGGTACATAGAAAAGTAAAAGTTCATGTCTTCCTCTCAATCCTCATTCTTCGTCTTCTGATTGGTGGGTTACGAACATAGATGCCACCCCATATTTATAACGAGTTAAATTTGTCACGCAGGTTATTCCACACCTCCTGATTTACCGATTGGACATGTAATGCGGAGGAAAATATAGCCCAACATCAAATGAAAAAAAGGGCTACACTGGAATTGGCAGTTGATCAGATAATTGTCAACGAGTGTCAAATTAACATAAAGCCATTGTAGAGAGATGATGGCGCTACGAGCCGTTGAAGCTTTCACCGACGCAAACCTTGATTGAATGTGTAGGATGGGTGGGAGTTGGTGGCAACACCCAACGGCCGATCCTAAAAGACCACTCTTCAGTCGAACGTGTCTCACCGGATCAATTCAAGGAAAAATAAGATGATCTAGCCGGAACCTTTCCTGCTCAAGAAACTGCATCGAAATTTCGACTGGGATGTCACTAAAACCTAGTCTGATTAAAGAAAGATCCTTGCATCATCCAGGAAAAGAAAAGAAAAGAAAAGGGGACTTTTCTTTCCCGACACACAGGGGAGAGTCTCGTGATAACACAATACAAACAAAGGATTTGAAATTGGGGTGGCCTACTTGCCAAAAGAGGAACAAACAAGCCGAAAGAGGAACAAATGAAAAGGACTCGCGTATGGCAGAAACAGTGATGAAATGACGGCGCATGTTCCGTGCATCTTCCTTTCAACTTTTTTTACATCACGCCGTGCTGTTCTTTGGGTTGGCATGCCTAGCCCGGTGGATATGTTCGCGCCCATGTCCGACCAGGTCGTGTTACGTCCGTCCATACAGTCATGACTCATTTGCAATTTGCACGGGGGAGGGGGGACCATTTGCGCAAGTAGAAACGAGCTGGACATAGTTTGGATTTGCGTGAATCGTGTTATAAGGTGTCTATCGATCGTTATAGTGACCACTATTTTCCACATGACGTATGTGCAGTTGAAATCTGTTCACAAAATGCTTGAATTTCAAAATGTAATTAACACGTATGGCCAAGTCATAATCCTAGTCTGTGGAACTTTGTTTCTGGTGGACTAGAATGATTCTTTCAAGCCTCCAAGGTCCCCAAATACTAGAACCAATGTCCCCAATATGAAGGGTGATCCGATCGATTTATCGAGAAAGTTTGATTCGTACCTACAATTAAGCAGTTTTCGGATTTATGGGGTTGGCTGTCACGCTTTTTCTACTAATAAATCTTTCATGCTTTGCCAGTAATTATGAAAACTTTGTTCTTAATCTGATGGGATTTTACAGGACCATAGCATCACGTAAACCTGTTAAACGGGTGGAACGGGTCGGGTCATAAATGGTCCGACCCAACTTAACCCATTTATAACCCATTAATCGCCAAGTAAATTTCTCGACGCATACCCGACCCATTTAACTAAATCTAGAAAAGCTTATTTCTCATAATTATTTTTAAAAATTATATTGCTAAAACATCTTCACGCAATACAAATATTTTAAAAAAAATTAGACTCTGTTTGCTTCGCGGAAAATATGACATTTCTGAAAAATATTGTCAGGAAAATGAATATGTTTTCCGACATTTGGCTAAAACCTGAAAATGAACTAGAAAATATTTTCCGCTAATTAGTATGAAAAATCATATTTTCCTCTATGCACTTATTTAAATATTTAAATTTTTATTTTTTAAATCATATTTTAATTATTTTTATTTTCTTTTCTTTTCCTTTTTCATTTTCATTTTTTTATTTTTTCTTCTTCCCTCGCCGGTGGCTGGCCACGACGACGATCAACAGCCGGCCACAGGCGAGGGACGAGCTCGTTGGAGGCAAGCAAAGCTTGAGGCTCACCGATAGGGGTGAGCAAAGTTCCAGGGTAAGACTTGGAACCTGAGAACCTGACCCATAGGAACTTAAAGATTCTAGGTTCTAAGGTATGCAGGGTAGACTCCAGGTTAAAAAAATTGAAAAACCTGTTTCGATGGGTAGGTTCCAAGTTCTACGTAAGTGAAACCTGGAACCTGAAACCTAAAAGAGTTTTTTATATTTTTTCTTAATCAATGTCTTTGCATGATCCTGCGTTGTTTCATAATATTAAATGATGAGCGTATAATCTAAAACCACTAATCTGAACTTTCATTTTATGACTTGTTAATGTTTCATATTCTTCGTGTGTTTACATATAAGTTGTGGTCAGTAGATCATAGCAGCAAATGATAATCATTAAAGGTGATAATTCACTAAAATTGTTCAATTAATAATATAGGTGAAACCTGAGTAAACCTTGGAATGGACCCTCGAACCTGTGATATGATAGGTTCTAGATTCTAAAATATAAAGACTATTATCATGGGTAGGTTCTAGATAAAACCTATACGGACCGCTCACACCTAATATCGATTTATGCAATGACTTCTCATTTTAATTGTATTTGTTTAAATGTAATGCTAGGAAAACTAGTCTTTTGTATTCTCTTTGGTGAATGACAAGCATATTCGGTATTGTTGCGTTCATTTTTATAATGAAATAAAACAAAAAAGAACTTGTTAGACCCTGGATCCTATGACTAGGTAGGTTCTAGGTTTTAAGTTCTGACAGGTAGGTTCCAAGTTCCAAAAAATAAGGAACTTGTATCCGAGGGTCGGTTCCAGGTTCCACCTGGAACCGCTCACCCCTACTCGTCAGCCTTTGGTGAGCTTCGGGCCTCGACAATCTGGCGAGACTTGAGCTTTGCTAGCCTCCAGTGAGTTCACCCCTCGCTTGTGGCCAGCCACTAGCAAAGGAAGAAGAAAAAAAAAATGAAAATGAAAAGAAAATGATATAAAAAATATTAAAAAATTAAAAATCATAAATTTAAAAAATGAAAATATCATGTTTATTATTCACTTAAGCTTATTGGGTGTCCATTTGTGCCAACCCATTAATACCCATTTACCACCTCTAGCGTCATGAAAATGAAAAATAAAACCATTCTTTTCTCATATCCCTTGCGAGAGAGTTAGGCTCCTTCAATGAGCATTGCTTAATCCGTGCTTTGCAAGTTTCACTCGTGTTTATCCCCGTTTTCACCGTGGCAATACAGCTTAGTGCAAGGTAAAAAAGAAGTACCTTTCACGTGTTTCATAGTTGCACTTTATCCACTAATATCTCTCTGACATAATTTACAGACCGCTCCAAAAGGTAGTAATTGCAAAAATACCTTAAAAAAATTTTACCGAGATGTTTGGAACTACAAGAAGGCATCAGAAGCGTCGGTGCGCCGCAGAATCCCTTGCATCGCGGACATTTGTCTAACAAAGCAACAACAACAAAGTCATGAAGGGCAAAGTTTCCACCCAATTTCTTTTTTTTTTTAATTCACTACCTTATACATATATACTTACACATATATACGTACGTATTTTGTTACGTGCCTTTTTTGTTAACTTGAGAAACCATTATCTTATTCCAACGTGGGATTCTTAAGCACAACAAGCAGAATTCAAATCACTGGGGTTCAAATGTTTGAGAAGGTTGCGTGTAGAACCATGACACAAGAATCATTCATCTGAATTCATTTGGACAAGACCCGCGAATCTAATCTATTATCATCGTGTTTGGTGGTGCGTTCCAATTTGTACTGTCCCACTCCATCCCTCTAAATGCAATCATGGCTCCCTTTCCGCGTGTCTAAATAGTGTAAATGTGAAGACTTAACTAACAGTCTACAGATTTAGCGAAAAAAAAACTAACAGTCTACAGGTCTTGGTCTTGTAATAGCTTTCGTTTTCCCCCCAAAGGTATGCCATTTTGTCCTAGAGCAATGCCGAATTATGTATCGACATTCGAGAGTAGTCTTGAATACATTCACCAAATTGGTTTGATGAAGTATTGCAAATAGGTATTACCGAAGGGACCGACGTAGTGGCTAAATGTTTGATTTCAATACTGTATGACCCATGTTCGAGTACGAGACCTCACTTGAAGTAACCTTGGCAGTACGCCCAGAGGGAGGAGCCCCAGCGGGATGCATGAAAACCATCATGTTTAGTTTCTCTTATTGTACTAGGTTGTCTCAAAAGCATCACAAGATTTGACATTGACATCACTCGAGTAATAGGGTATCGTCAAGTATCCGAACCCGTTATAGCTCTTTTTAAGAAAACAAACCCCAAAATACATTAATAAACCACCTCAAATATTCAATACCATCAATTATTTAAACTTGATCCCCAATCTAAAAACATAGGATTGAGGGTGCATTTGTTTTGTCTTCTTGAAAAAAGTCAAAAGTAACTTTCCAACATTCCTACCAAAATTCAAATTATCATCCAACTGATGAAAACTATGAAAGAATCACCAACTAATCCAAAAACAGATTTCGAAAGTTTTGAGTTTCTTTGCATGTAAAAAAACGAAGAAGTGAAAGCGTGCGCGGCGCAAGATTTGAAAATTACACGGGAAAACCCAAACACAATCCTCACTTTTAAAATCAACACAACTGTCCATCCTCTACTTTTATAATATAGCCTTTTGTAGCTTGTGTTTTCATGTGGGACACCCAGAAGTTTGGAACTTAGATTTACTTACAAGCACTACTTCTCTTCCCAAAACACCTCTGCTCATCTTCTAAATTACTTAAACTTCCAAAGAAAATCTTAATCATGGTGCGTTTGTTTCACGGAAATGAATGATTAGGAAAATATTTTTTTTTAAAAAAAATGATCGCTCATATCACTTATAAAAATAAATAAACGAAAAATATTATCATCATCTATAAAAATATTTTGACATATTGTCGATAATGAAAACAATTTTTATCGACTAATTTATTCAAGTGATATTTACGATCATTTTTTGAAAAATATTTTCTAAATTATTCATTTTCTTTAAAACAAACGAACCCTTAGAAAATTCACCCCCTACCAATCTAACCAACTTCTGCCGCTCCGACCCCCTTCACCCTTAAGTCAAGGCTGTCGCCCTCCTCCAACCCATGGACGACCATCGCAGCCATGGATGACCCTGACCGAGGTCGCGCATTGTGGGTCATGACCTCTAGTGGCCAAGGTTGTCCATGGAATACATCACATGGCATATAGAAAGAGAGGGACCGACGCACAAAAAAGAGGAAGAGATGAGTACCGGCGGCTAAGAGCAGGGTGATACCTACCCACCCACTATGGCGGCGGCTACAATCCGAACACGGTGGTTGTGGAGGATGGAGGTGGCCAAGAGCCGGAAATGCAGACCAAGATTTTGTGTTGGGTGAGTAGAGAATTGGGATTGTGTTTTTTCGAAAGAGAGGGCAATCTGGTCATCTCAACTAAAAGATCCTAAGTACTGTTTTTAAAGTAGAGGTTCAGAAGTGGTATATAGACCAATTTCAAAGAGGCTGTTTGTTTTTTTCCTAAAAATTAAAAACAAAATATTAAAAATCACTCCAAACAAACCCAAACCATTTAGGAGTACGGCAAATATTAGATTGTAGTAAATTTCGTATTGTGATTTCCAAAATCATACGACTCCAAAAATTTTAATAGATTTAAGAGTACTTTCTTACAAGATCTATTGAGTCAATGTCTAAAATGGATCCACAAGCCAAATCCCAAAACAGTGCCAAAATCTGGTTCAGAATCCCAAGACTAGGAACGGATTTTCAAGATTATGGTCTGGTTTTCTACTTTTCGGTTTGCGTGCCGAGAGAGGAGAAAGACAACAAGTGTCATGAACGCAATGAAGAGTTCCAATGCAAAGACTAGGAACAGGAGGCTCGACCCATGCATCCATCGCTCATTGGCTGGAGGAGGAAGAGATGACGTTCATGATGGTCCTCGATCGACAGACGATCCAAAAACACACCGGGCATGGGCTCGCACGAGATGGAGAGAAAGATTGATGGGACCTGGCATAGTGCAAGTTGCGTTCTGTATGGGCATCGTGCCGTCCCCATTTTCCCAATCAAGGAGAAGGGAAAGGAGTAGCAAGGAAGAGACAAATCAAAGTACAGATGGATGGATGGATTGATTGGTCTGCTGCCATGGTCAGCCCCAGTCGGGTGACAAGTGGGGTTTGGTGTATTCGCTTTCAATTTTTCAAAGAAGTGTGTGGGAAAAAGCAAGCCATCACACCCCCTCTCTCTCTCTCTCTCTCTCTCTCTAGCACAGACCGGACCAATTCTAGCCCACGTTTTTCGTGACACCACCCTTTACAATTCTCCCCGCGCGAAGAAGGTGAAGGTGAAGATAGATCTTATCTTTAGAGGCCACGTGGTAGATTCTGAGAACCCTCTTAAAAAGGAAAAACCCAACCACCGCCTGGACGATCTTTTGTTGGGGACGGCATTAGAAAAGGAGTAAGTCGTTCGCGCGAGGATCCAAATTGGGAAACACTAACTAATGTTGGGTCAAATACTGCTTGTACTCGAGGATCAACCTTTAGGAAGTGTGAAAAATAAGATGACACTTCGGACTGTTCTCTCGAGCACGGGGATCTGGTCGAAGTAAAACTCCCTCTAAATATGATTTATCACCCTTAGCTTTGCGACAAGTTCTAAGTCAACCCACAATGAGAATTACTTACAGCCCAAGATAAAGTAATGCTTAAAAGGATCTTATTTAAAAGAGTATTTTCGAAGCAAACGTCGACAAAATATCATTTTCAATACATCTATCGCATTTAATACGAACATGATACTCTCTTTTCTATTTTTATGGTTGAAACGCTTGTTAACAAAGGCCCTTTACTTTAAATATTAGAAAGCCAAAGACAGCAGACAGAAAGGGGAGGGAGGCGAAAAGTACATTTAAGAAATGCTGGTACCATGTGAGGATTACTTTACGCTAAAATTCAGGGAGAGCTTCGTTTGTGGATACTTCAAAAGGGCCAATCATCAACTTTCCCCCCCAGAAACGACGAGAACAAAGCAAAAATCAAGCTTCCTGTTGTGTTCTAAATTGGCGACAAGAAACATAAACAGGGAGCAAACAGCAAGTACAAGCTAACGAAATGAAAGATTCAGTGCGCAGTTCTCTCTCTCTCTCTCTCTCTCTCAATTTCACTTCTTCCCAAGGAACAACAAGAGAGCTTAACAGGTATGACAATGGACATGCCCAAAAGAAGAAGAAAGCATCTCTCGACCTTTTATTACAACTAAAAGTCAATCCAATAGAGCAAAGGCAATGAACTAAAAAGGATTCACAGTGTCGCAAAATCAGAACCCTGAAACGGAAAATTCAACTAAACTAACCACAAAAGACAGCTGATGACAGAGGCCCCCCCCCCCCGCTCCCCCAGAGAAGAAAGAAAGAAAGAATAATCAGTAAGGCGGTGCTTGCCTCGGAGTTGGAGCCCATATCACATCGGACGGCAAATGGCAACTGTACATGGACAACCCAGAATCCGCCGCCGGCGGCTGCGGGTGCGGGTGCGCGCTCTCGCCGCCTCCCGAAGCCGGCGGCGAGTGCCCGTCCCCACCCCTGCCGGACAGCGAGCTGCTCGCGCCGCCGCCGCCGCCGCCGTCGTCGTCCTCGGCCGGCAGCCGGTGGAAGGAGGGGTTGCTGAACGTCGCCGCCACCACGAAGACGGGCCCGGCGGCCAAGAGTGGCCCGGCCACGGAGCCGCCGAGCATCTGGCCCTGGGGGCCAGCGACGGAGATCTTGAACCCGTCGGGCACGAAGAAGGTGGACGAGGCCACCTGGGGGGCGACGAAGGTGGCGGAGATGGAGAGGATGTCGAAGCGGCCGTGGAAGGTGACGGTGGCGCCGGGCGAGGAGGAGGATGGGTGGCGGAGGGTGAAGTTGGCGACGGCGCCGGAGCCGGCGAGGACGCAGAGGCCGATGCCCTTGCGGCGGCAGAAGGAGGAGATGGAGTGGACGACGTCGGAGCCGCCGGGGACCTCGAGGATGTAGGGGGCCATGGTGGGCTCGGGGTCGCGGGTGATGAAGAGCGGGGGCTTTGGCTTGTTCTTGGATCCCGGGGGCCGGCCACGGGGGCGGCGGACGACCTCGATGGAGGCGCCGTCGGCGGCGGGGTTGGGGTGGTCGGCGGCGGGTTTGGGCTTGTTGGGCGGGGCGGCGGGGGCGGGGGAGGTGGTGGTGGAGGAGGGGTCGTCGTCGAGTTGGAAGTGGTGGGAGAAGGGACGGGGGTGGTGGAGGTTGGAGAACATGGCGGTTGGGTTGGGGGAGCTGGTCTTCGTGGGGAGTAAATACTCGCCTTTCATCTTCTTCTTCTTCTTCTTCTTCTTCTTCTTCTTCTGTGGTGGTGGTGGTGGAGGAGGAGTGTTGATAAGAGAGTTGCAGAGAGGGTAGAGAGAGAGAGAGAGAGATGGAAGGAGATGAGAAGGGAGGTGGATGAGCTTGCAAGTAAAGACTAATGGTGCCGCTGTTTGGGAAGGAGGGGGGGTCCCACGCACAGTCAGCCGAACCGAAGAGAGAGAAAGAGAGAGAGACTAGGAACAAGAAGATGGGCGTGGCTGCTTGAGCGTCTGCAGAGTCCACCTTACCAAAAGAAGGCAGGCACCGCCTCTCTTTTCTTGCTCCTCCTTTCCAGATAGAGAGAGAGAGAGAGAGAGAGAGAGAGAACGGATTGGATTTGATTTGCCTCTCTCTCTCTCTCTCTCCCTCGAAGTGAGTCTCTCTCTCTCTATGGATTGATGTTCAGCTTTCGTGACATGGGGGATGTTCCCATTTGCTCTCTCTCTCTCTCTCTCTCTCACACACTTTGGTCTTGGCCAATTTTGATGGGCCTGGATTTTTTACTCTCTTTCTTATTCACGCCTCGACTTTCGTCGACAATTGCTAATGGGATTCGACATACACCCCCTCCTACTCCCACCGTCGCTGTTCCATCTTAGCGTCCATTTATAGAAACATCAAGGTAGGACATGTCTTAAGTTGTCTCTTTTCCTCCTTCATCATAATTAAGCACACCGCGAGAATAGACAACCCCTCCCCCCCCCCCTCGAAGTTCCTACCATACATTATATCATGTTCGGAACATCCAACCACGGAGATTGAGCACTAACTCCCATGTTCTCGTGCCGTTCTATTCGAACCAATGTCTGTCCGACCCTCCCATCGATGGGATCTTTCTTGATTAGGCATAAAAAACCCCCCACAATTTGGAGCAAGACAGGCGCCTCTTCTTTTTCCGGCCGTCTGATCTCCCTTGCGAGCCTGGAATTCCTCCCTCCATCTTTGCCGCTACACCTTGTTTCCAGATCGACTGGGGGATTGGGAAGCTGAAGTTTCTTTGGGCATGTTCTGCTTCTTTTGTATAGAGGGAATGTTTATGCCTTAACCCTTAAGGATATGTATGCTTTTATTGGAAGGACACAAATGACATGGGAAAATTACTCAATCGTTCCCAAACCTTTTGTACAGTTACCAATTCAATCCCAAACTTTTCAATTTTACCAATTCAGTCCTAAATATTTGCGTAACATTTCAATATATTCATTTCGGTTAATTTTCATCGAAAATCATTGATGTGACGGTCCAGTCATTGTCAGCTATTCTACGTGACACAACGCTACTTTAGCGATTTCCGACAAAAGTTGACCGGAATTGCTACATTGGAATTTTACACAAATATTTAAGATTAAATTGATAAAATTAAAAAATTTGTGACTGAATTAACATCCGTATAATTCGTTTACGACCAATTAGATAATTCGTTTACGACTGATTAGATAATTTTTCTAAGGACGGCACTTCTATGATTCTCATAAACAGCCATGTACATGGTCACTTTTGTGCAAGAGTTGTTAAAGCACAAGGAATCATTACGATTTTGCGTTCCCCTTTTTGCACATGTTTTGAAGGATTTTTTTTTTTTTACTGTGCATACAGTTCAAGTGAAGTTTTCTTTGCACGATTCCGGTGTTGATGAGCGGCATGTGTAAATCTAACCGATTCTACTAAATGGAAAGCTCTACACTTTCTAAGACTGATTTACAAAATCGAATTTAAAAGCGATACGTCAAAGCGTTATTAATTCTTAAATACGGCCCAAAATAAACAGAAAAACAAGCGTGACGTCCAAACCAGAGCAGTTTGTGTGACTGTTTATACGGTGTTGATGTCATGTCAAATGTATAGGGTGCTTTATCACGTATGAGACCGAGGCGTAATAAATGCACGTGAGCAGTGTTGATGACGAGGGACGCTGAGTTTCTTCTTGAACCGATGTTCTCGTATTGAGCGACGAAATAGGAAGCAAAAGACGCATGTAAAGAGAAGAAGACAGCATGCCATGCGGGTAGAATCACACTGAAACCTCCAGTAACATTTTCGAATTCGCTGATACTAAGGTAAGGGTCCTAAGGTCCAACTTCTTCTTCTTCTCTCGTGGATTATACACCCACCATGGCCACTGCCGGACAACCCCCGAGTACTCAAATATGAAGTGAATAGAGCAATGTTCAGTGATGACTCGTGACCAAATTTCCCCCGCCTTGATATAGGAGAGATTTCGAGGTGCTTTCAGAGCATTGTGTCGATGTCCATTCTGCCGAGTATTACCATTTTGATGGGAAAAGAAATTACAAATTACCCGACACGAAATTATTTGACATAGGCAAACAGAAATGTCCGAGCACCTATAAAATCTTTACGCGAAGGCAATGAGCTGGATGACAATTGTAAAATTATGCACTCGGAACACCCATTTCACTGTTTCTTTCGTGGAGTTTAGAGTGGTGAACCAGTGTCTCGATGAGATATCGAGTTAGGTCGTGAATGGGTCAAGCTAATCACTTATGTACAGATCCACACCTATGTATGGACACATAAAGATGCCTCCACATCATCGTCAATATGATGTCATTCTGGAAACCCCAATGGAAGGAAATAAGAGAGTGCCAAATGCTCAAGTCACACTAAATGTCCATTTGACAGTGGGGACCTCAGGGTCAATCTGCCTCTTCGAGTCCCAATTGAATACGATTCTCTCTTCCCTTTTTCTTCCACTGAGGTAAAAAAAATAGTAACCTTGGTTAAAATTGGAAGGGAATCCCCGGATTCCCCAGCTTTTTCTTTGACAGAACACCCATGACAAGAAGAGCAGCCAACGAAACTAACCGATCGAGGATTTATGCGCTGAGAACAAATCACATGAGAAAGCACGGACCATGAGAAATCTTGGGTTGTCAACTTGTGAGCAAGAAGCAGCATTGCCGAAGACCTTGCGCTGTTTTCACCACGGTTCTTGTCGTGATCGTGAGTTAACTCGTGAGCATTATCACACAGTACGCTTAGTTCTCTACTATAGGGGTGAGAAATTAGCTTTCAAGAGAAGTTGAACGGATACGGAAGAAGAACGGATTTCCCATTGGTTACGCAGAGGTTTTACCCGTGCAGAAAGGCCAATAATGATGTCTCTACACCCTCAAGCGCCATAGACACTGAGCAATAATGCGCAGCGCATTTTTATAGGGCAACATGCAATTCGTGTTTCGTGTACAATGATTTTCTACTCATCAGCAAAACAGCACGTCTAGCCAACAGTCTTCCAACTTCTTAGACTTAACTTGCACTATCCTTCTGGTTGGACGCACTTGACAAAATCAGCAACGGTCTCTTCATTGCAAAGTATGTTGGCCTCACATGCTCAGTGTTATTCACAAAACCATATATCATAACACGGTAAACCAAGCAAAGGCATAGTATCTCACAGAACAACATTCACTTGCGTCGTTCACTTCAAGAGCATGAGACATAATAAAAACCACAATATCGGTCATTTATTGGAAAGACAAATTATAGGAACAGTAGAACATTAAATCTCATATCATCTTCTATCAAAGTAAAGAAGAATAAAAATAACTGCACAGACAAACAGAAACACTGGAAGTAGCAAGTGCAGCATAGAAACCTCAAATGGGTGAGATGCAGCAGAACTACAATCCCCTAATACAATAACCTCAAGCCAGACACAATAACCTGTACCCACATCTATAAGTATTACACCAACTAAATAATAACAAGTGGGATGATGTTAAACTGAGGCGATTGCTTGATCAAGGACTGGATAAGTGGGGTGGGAAAAGGGCAGGGATGGTGGGTAAATCTTTTGGGAGCTCAGGGATGGTAGGCAAGGTGGGCTTCGGCAACTCAGGAACAACCGGTATTTCAGGCAGCTTTGGGACCTCGGGCTTTGGTGGTGGAGGCAACTCAGGCTTCGGTAAGGTTGGGACTTCAGGTTTTGGCAGAGGTGGCAACTCCAGCTTAGGCAAAGTTGGGATTGTGGGAATAGGAGGTAGTTCAGGCTTAGGAAGCTCAGGAATCTCGGGCAAGCCTGCATCAAGAAGGTGACGGGAAGCAAGGACTCCATCACCAATTATGAAGGATAGAGTGAGAAACAAGAGAGGAAACAGAGCGAATTTTCTGTAGCAAGCCATCTCTATTGCTTTTGACTTGAGACCTCTTGAAGATTGCAGTTGTGTTTAAGTTCAATTTGCATGTCAAGCTGATACTTCAGGCCTTTTATACTGAAAAAAATGCACGATGCGGCATCTAGGACAGAAGAGACTAGAGCAGGGTTGGTGGGAAAGACTTTGTCTTGTTAGTTTAACTGTTTCATCCATCAAGACCACACATCAGAGAGGTTTGATACATGGGCATGCCATATGTAGCTATGATCTTCAACAAAAGTCGATACAAGTGCAGCTGCTTCTCTAAACTTTGCTGACAGAAGCACAAGTCGATTTCCTCTCGTGCATGAAATGTCGTTCTTCTCTACTTGGTTTTTCCTTCTATTTTCTTTTTTTCATTTCATGTTTCTCGGTGGACAAGAGATTCGACATATACAACTAGCAACATAAGAAACACCTCAAGGATTCAGTTAAACACAATTCCTTAAATCCATCCTTCTTCCCAAAGGCTGATATTGACTAATACCCATAAAAAGAAGAAAAATTCACTCTTCTGAGAAGAACGATCGTACTTCAAAATTAAAACTAGGAAAAACAATGAGAGGATGATCAAAGAGATGGAATCACATACAGTGAAAGGGAAAGCAAAAAAAGATAAAAGTAAGGTTCCGGCAGAAAGAAGCTCTATAACCTCACAAACGAGCCACATAGGAATTAGCTTGAGTGACGTATCTCACCCACCGATAAGGATTGTAAATACTGGACTTCTTTGCAATCTGCAAGTATTTCACCTACAAGAAAGGTCCATGCAAAACACAATGAGTCCCTTATGGCACTCCAAAAATGTAAAAACAATGCAATAGCTCGGGATGGTGATGGGATGGTGATGCCAATCGATAGGCAGATTTGGGTGGGAACAGTAACAGGAAATGGAACTCGGCCTCAGGTGTAGGCTAGCCAGGCCAAGCCCAGTCACCACGCATACTCTTTACATCAGTGATCCTCAGAAATCCAATAGAGAAATTCCTACAACCTAATTATAGCCAAGGACGTTTTAGGCCTGGAAGGTAACACTCGGCTGAAGGCCTTCACCACAGCCAAGACCTGACCATCCTTAAAAGCCAACATAGGGCAACCCAATCCAACAGCCAATGCAACTGCCCAGGCCCAACTAGCCATGCGGCCCCCAGGCCCCATGTGCAGGTGCAGTATCCCTACACCAAAATTCAGGTAGCTATACTTGACTAAATAATGTTCAACATACAGCTAAATAAACTGCCATCATTGAAGCACAATAATTGCCATGTAACATGTCACATATGTCCATTGTTACACTTCCCAGTCCATCCATTCACATTCACAAACTATATTTATAAGGCTCCATATAATATTCCACAATGGAATTGTAACAGGTATTTTCGAACTTAGAAGTTGAAAGTAAAATCTCCGCCACACCCATGTTAAGATGTTATTACCTGAAGCCCTGAAGCATTATACATAGGAATGGTGAACGTCATGCTAACTGGTCCAGATTCCTTCGTAATATTTCCTATTAATCAATGCAAACACATACATAAAAAATCTTGATTAACTCTGAAGAGGATATATCTATTGCAATTTAGAATCCTCATAGATGACTGACAAATCATACCATGGGATTCTTGAGAAAAAGTTAGCTTGGCACGCAGCGTGTTTTCTGATCCACCAACAATCTGCCACATACAACAGCCATAAGCACATTAAAATGAATTCTGTGTTTAAGTTGAATGAATTGAATTCCTTCAAGACACTGGCAATAAGGCACCTTTTTTAAACTCCATTCAAGTTTCTTGCTCACTTCCTTGAAATCTGCAGCTTGCCCAACTGCTCCAGGTTCCAGCTCAAAAGTAGCTCTGTAAACACAATCAATTTTATTCAACAAACATTTGACAACCCCCATCCCCAATCTCCTCTTTGCCAAAATTAAAAAGGTCAAAACATATGCCAAAGGCCCAACGTGACCCACCAGATATGACTCACTATCCATTCTAGAGTATAATCCGCATAACTCTTCAAGTTCATAGTGATGAAGCTTCCCTATTTTACCCTTCATCACCATGAATAATGCTAAGAAGTGGAACCACTTAATTGGACAACAGGACCTGCCAAGTAACTTGCTTATAAAAAGTGGAGAATACCTTGATGGTGATAAAGGGTCTGACTAAGAGCTAATAGGGCATCCAACAGATAATCAACAGGTTTATCCAATTCCTCTTACTTCCAACTTCTCAGTTGACTTAGATGGTCAGACTCCTTGGAATGGTAATATCACGCTCATAGAATGATAAACTTTATAACACTGTATCACGATACGGCAGAATATCTCGGGGATGCTAGTAACAGATTGAGCTCACATAGGCATTTCTTTCTATAAATCCAGCCATCTTCCAAAAAGATCTCTATATAATAGCAACACGCTGCCAATATTGAATCATGAGGTACCAAACCGAGAAAGCAACTTTTCCTGTAACACTTTGAAAAAAATAACAGTGTTCAGAAGGAATACCTGGTAGTATATTTCGGAAGAGGCATCTGTACGACAACTGTATTTGCAGTAATACTCGAAGAGAACTCAGCACGTACTTTAATAATTACTTCAGCCTATATGATTAGTACAGCAGCATACTTAGTAAAAGTGCTGCTTTACTGAAACAAACAGATGCAGACTGGGGCCCACAGCCACACAAATAGTTTGGTAGCACTTTCATAGCCGATATTAAATGTCCTCACCTTGAGATTTCCTGCTTCTTCAATCAATGCAGTTACGCGAAATGGAGGCCTGAATTCCTGGGTCATACGGTAGTTCATGACAGGAAATTCGCCATCTGGTGGTACCTTAAACAATGATGAGGACAAAACATTAAGTTGGTTAAGTTTTTTATCATCAAAATTTATAAAAAAACTATGACAAGATTAAATGTGAATCTACTTGTTAATATTTGTATATTGTGAAACTTTCAGGTGTTTCCAGCGAAGAAAAAGTTAGAGAGTGTCTATCGCAGCATATAGATTAAGTAAAAACCAAAAAGTAAAAGTCTATGTAGACAGGCCCTCAACTTCTCTCCCCTTACATTAAAGCAGATCAAGTAATCCTAATGCACCATACCAGAGTTAGAGTCCGATCCATGTCAAAGCTGTCAAGGCGCACAGATTCATGAAAGTTACAATCGTCTAGTATCACCACTCCAGAACCTGATGAACTTCTGTAATCTGTCACAGTTATATATAAATGACATAAGAAAGGTTGGGATTGCTTGCTTAGATCAAGTAGCTATAACTAGATGGCCATCAAAATTAGTGATGGCAGCATCCCAAATTGCGATAGCAATTCCTCTAAGAGAATTTTCAAGGTTTAGAGCCTGAAAAAGAAGTTACAAGAAATGCAAACAGAATCAAAGTGTAATACATTTGAGGGAAACCCTGGGAACTACCATATAATGATCTCCCGCCTCGTCCAATACTCAATTCCTCATTCAAAGCCACTCGAATCTCAGGATTGCCAGATAGATAACTCTTCATTTGAATGGTTCCATCAATCTCAGAAGTCAGTATATATCCCTGCCAAAATTCAAGCATTATGCAGAAAGTCAAGTATATCTTATGGTCGACAGCAGATCAGCATGTTTAAATTATTAAAAGCATTCTTTCAATTGACGTGCCACCACCCCTGCATGTTGGTAGTACAGAGACTCGGATCAAAGTGCATTGACAAATAGCACAAATTTGATGGAGGATTCGGCTCAGCTGATAAGACAAATAGGACAGAAAAGGACAAGTTGCCAGCGCAAATAAATGACCATAAGTTGAATCAACGGAAATCATCTAGCCTAAGTAACTGATGAGTAGTGTAATTAGACAATATTGAGGTTCATAAAGAACAGTCAAGAATGTCACAAAGGTCCACGTAGGGAGAATCATCATTCACTTTGAACTATTGACAGAAGTATGTTAAGCGACTATCAATTGACAAAGGGGTGTCTCACCTAAATGTGTAAAGACAAAGCATCTAGGATTCTTTTCATTTTCTTTTCTTGACAAATAAAAGAATATTTTTTAATTACTGTGGAATACCATGACTTAGAGAGGGTACAACAGTTGAGATGAGTAGCTCCTCGGAGAACAAGATCAAGTGGAACATTATGACTGCAGATAAGGCCAATCTGGAATATGAACTACCTAAAGTCCCGTTTCAAGATGTTTTTTCTTCTTTCAAATAGTTCGATGTTTGTCATGACCAGGATTTTGAGGTCCCCCAAGCAATAAAAGTAAACCACTTAGATGAAGATACCAGGCAAATTCCCAGTGGAAAAGATACCCACACTAGAGCTGAAAGTGACGCTGATCTTTTCAATAATATCCACGAAGATTTCCTCCCTCTTCCTTCCAGCAGGCTCATTTGCTATAACCGATTTTGTCACGGCCATCCCTGGCATCCGTTTATTTCCTTGCTGCAAAATGGTTTTTTAAATGCAAATTCACCAACTAAATGACAACAAAGTTTCGCTTTTCTTCATAACCAAAAAATAAAACTATTAGAAACACAATACCATGAATATGGCAGCCGGACCAAGAGGAGGCAGACGAGCAGTGTCCACAGCAATTGGCTCGTTAAATATATAGGATTTCAGTACTTCAGTCGATGTTGTTTGTACATAACCAAAATCCTAGGATAAACAGCGGTTAGAAATCATATTCAAGCGAATAGTCCCACCTTGCCATTAATGAATAATATATATGCTTCAGTTTACTCAAATATCAAAGAAAAGCCTTAAGCTAATGCATAGTAATCTGCTGTAAATTAGAGATCAATTGACCCAATAACTACCGATCCCTAAAACTTGCATGTAAGATATTGTTTTCAAAATACCTTCTAGCTTGTCATTAGAAAGATCTTTAAGCTTAAAAAACTTGGCCTAAATAAATGAAAGCGATGATTATAGTTAAAGGTAACTGTTCCATCTAGTAGTGCACCTTAAGTTATGTCCATTACACCATCAACAGAAGAGAGGCACAGGAAAAGGGTTTCTTAACATGAGATCAAGACAAAGAACCAAAAATGAGGAAAAGAATTAGGGGAACTTACAATGACCTCATCAAGCAACTCATAAACAAGCACAAAGTTTTTCCGCAGCGAATCCTCACTAAGAACACCGAGGTAATCCTTGATGACACGTGCGATCCTCTGAAGAAGCTCCAAGACGAGAGAAGGAGATACATTGACTCTCGTGGTTGCGACAAACAACAAGCCAGCCACCTTCACGTGAAAGTAGTTTACACCATCCACATTCTACACCGAAAAGATCTTGAGGTCAAACCATAGTACACGGGACCAAACTCATGGTTTTCCTGCAATGCTCTATGCATATAACACGCCGCCGACTCTCACGAAACAAATGAATGAAACCCACATAAACGCAACAACAGTATCAGCAAGAAATCCTCACGACAGTGCCAACAACATCCTCTCGACACAAAAACTGAGTAAAAATATAACTAGAGCGACCATAATTCACCCGCGAAGAGACGAGAATACCTACAAAGACAGGCGGCGCTTGTGCCTCCTCTTGCTCATCCTCCTTCCAGAACTTCACCTTGCGAAAGAACGTCTCGGTGCTCCCCTTCTGCACTTCTCCGCGATCTAAACCAATCGAATGGTTTCTTTCAGGTCACACAAATTCGCAAGCAAAACCGAAACACTGAAAATGCGGCCCCGGCCCCATCTAGTTACGCTAAATTCACGCGATCCAAAATCAGATTTTTCGCACAGGAGACGGAAACCCATCAACATCGGAAACAAGCAATTGGGCACACACGCGAGGCATTCGGGATCGCAATTGGAGAACTCGCGAACTCTTCTTCGCTCTATGCGCAAGACTACTGAATCCAACGTACTGGGGTCGAAAGGAACTAGTAGAATCGGAGCTAGATCCATGGCCGAGACGGAGAGAGTTACTCACAGTCGCGGAAGACTATGTTGTCGCCTCGCTGCGAGAGCACGAAGAACTGCGAGATCATGATAGATCTTCGTCTCCGCGGAGCGCCCGAGCTCCGTTCGCTCCTGCGAATTTTCCTTCCGTTCGACCTTTCGATTTGAGTTTGTATTTGTCGTCGTCGTCGCGCAGCCGTGTCTTTCTCTCTCGTTATCATTTTCACTTTGGCCCCTAATTTTGGCTGAAGTTCGCTTGTTTACCCCCCAAGAAATTTTTTTTTTGGTCAAAGCCCACCGTTTTCTTGAATTGCTTCTGCTTCAAGAAAGATGTGATTTGCCAATTTACCATCAATGACACAAGTCTTGTAGCTTTACCATGAATTATACAAAAACCAAAATTATTTTATCGTCCGTACTTTTGCCAGGAAAAAGAAGACCCGATTCGCCAATGACGGAACACGTATTGGTTTGAAGATGAAATCATCATCAGGTAGTTGTCAAGATGGTAAAATTTTGACAAGCTTCCCCTCAGCAAAATTATGAAATTTTAGGTATTACGAAGTATGCCTTTTTGGAGAACTTAAGACATTGTAAACAATGCATTACCCTCTGTTAACACCTCTTCAAGTTATGTTGTACTTCTTTCACGATGGTCAAATATGTCACAAGATATTCAAGGACTAATCTGGACATCGAGCTACGAATTGAGATTGCAAAGATTGTGTGCTTTGAGTTCCTTAAATTGACTTCACCTTACAATTTACAGGTAAACGGATCGGCTCATTGGCATCCCTCTTATCACTACACAGTCAATTTTCTTTGCATCCTATTTATCAAGTTCAGCCATCTGTGCAGCATGTTGAAATAACAGTAAAATTGATATTTGATGACAACACCTCAAATCAATAAATGATAGAGGACAAAAGGAAATCGAGAAAGCCATGATTTTCGGTGGGCTGCATGTTCTGCACCGAATTCAAGAATGAAAGCTGCTGAAGACCTCTATTACCATATTTGTTGTGTTTATTTTTTGATTCCAATACAGCCACATTTCGACTATACTACATAGTACATTTACATACACTCAGCATTGCGCATTGCAATTTCCAGGACACATTGGAGAAGATATCTCAGCACCAGAACTGGTGATCTTTCGTCGAATATCTCTTCCCTCCAATGGCACCGCTTCCTTCGATGTCGAGAGTCCATTTCTCAAATGTGCAGTCGGCAAAATCATAGTACCCTCCGCTGATGGATAGCAGTCCTTCCTCGACTCTTTCTTTTATCCATGGATATGTAAGCAAGTTGTTCAGGGACTGAGTGACAGATTCCTGCAATATCAGTGGGCTCATATATGAAGCATATAGGTCTGCTGATAAACTTCATTGTAGCCGGGAACTGCATCTTCATGAAAGAAACCTTGCAAACATCAACTCGTTTGACATCCAAAAGTAGCAATTTGAGTTCACCTTTTCACAATGTGTGCATTGCTGGTCAAAGCTAAGGTGTGGTGCGGTTGCTTCTGTTCGTAGCTTGGCAGCTTTTCCATTGATGACCCATCTCTCTACAAAATTTCTGCAGATGTGCATCATATACGATAATGGATCATGATGCATCAAAGCTAGGATTAAAAGGCGATTGTAGTGAGCCTTTACTTTAACTTCTACAGAAAAGGAAGCTAGCAGTACCTTGGATTCGAATCCTGCATGCCCATGAGGGCTTCAATTCCAGCACATCGACTATGGCCTATGACTAATATATTCTCTACCTGAAACGAAACTGACAGATTTTTAAGTGTAAATCCATTAAAAGAACCGTGTGCAGTAGGTGTATGAGAGCAGGGGAACAAGCGATAGGTGAATGATCAAGTCAAGTAACTAAATGCGCACGGCAATCCCAATCATCTGTCAAATTGTTTGTCCTACTTATAGAGCAACACTCACTGAAAACTCATATGTAACCAAAGTCCCAGACGTTGAATGAGCATCTATCTAATTGGAGGAAGTTTGCATATCGATGAATTTGCTCAAATGGAGACATCACCTCAAAGACACAAGTTCCGCAACCGAGAAAAGAACATGAGTACAGTATTCTAGAGGTAGGCTTACTTCAAGAGCTTTCACTGCAAATTCAAGAGCAGCGCCAGTTTCCGATGTTCCAAACTGCAGAAACATGAAATTAGTTTCCTAAGAGGCGAAGAAAAAGAAAAGCGCTTACTTAGAGCATAAAAATGCACAAGAGATGAGAGCGAACCTCGATTGCCGGAACAAGATTTGCGACATTACGCACCATGAAGGCCTCACCTGGTTGGAGTCCGAGTACATTAGTCGGGCACACCCGGGAGTCCACACAAGCAATCAACATGAACTGTCCCAAGCACAATTTTAGTCTCAGTGAGACCGCAAAGTTGGTTTACACCAAAATCAAGCAGTGTTGGCTTTGGATTCTGAAAGAGGCTTAGAGAAGGTCCAATTTTGTCATGCATCAGAAATATGAACACTATCAGCTCCTTTTATTCACCTTTGGCAACTGAGCTCTTGCAAGATTCTGAAAATGCGCTGCCTCCTTCCTGTTCAAGATGATGAGTTACCTAACAAACACAAAGCAAAAGACTCCTCAAGAGAACAAAAAAGAAAAAGGCCATTGGCTCGAAACAACTGCCGCGTACAAGAATTTGTTGTTCTTGAACTCTAAAAATCTCTGTCTTATCTCATCGAACGTGTCTGAGCTACCATCACCTTTTGTTTTTGCCAGATCCTTTCCAGTAAATCTTGTTTGTTGGTGAGTAATTCTCGGTGAACCAATTTCATCCGGCGGGAGTACCTCTTTTCTCCTGTACAGACACAGGTCATGATTTTCAGCATTCCATGTAAAATTTGCAATTACCACATTTTTTGTGGATCACACTGATAACCAATTCTTTTGGACCTTAAGGTGAATGCATTATCAGTTTTTAGCAGAGGAGAGAAATATTAACTAATCCACGTCAATATGACTTGATTGCTACAACCTACGACAGATGAGATTGTCAGCCATTTTTTATTGTAAAGGCTACAACAAAATATGCAACCTTCCATCTGGAATACAAGGCTTCGAGTTAGATTGCAATGACCGATCTGCAAAACAGAAACGAGGACAACCCTTGGAACAGCAAGACAACATTATATGGTCATCACACAAACAGGCTGTCGGTTGACAAAGTGATTAAATGGTGTATCACGGGTCACGACCACTCACCTTTTGTCCCGGACTACACACGTATGAAGGGTTTGGAAACCGCATCCCATAAAAACACGGCACTGAGGTATGAAAGTGAGAGTCGAGAGAAGAAAGGCCAATCTACCCTAGCTCCTCTGAAGACCAGAATTAAGAAATACCAAATCAAACTTAATCAACTCCAAATAGTAGTTTTTGGCTCTTACTTCAATTATTCGACTGTAATTGCTCAAGAACTGCAGACACCTTATTTTCACGGTAAGAACTACAGAATAGATACAACAAAGGTTAATCAAAACATGTGAAAAGGCAACCAACGGAAAGAAAAATCTCGCATTGCAGCTAACTAGCTTGTCATAGCCCTGAACATTAGAACTTAAAGCTGGCTCGAGCATGTGATCAGCAATGACCAACTCAAATAAGAGGAGCAAGTACACATGAACTAACTCACTCTTTCGAAGGAGCCAAAGTGATCTGGGTGTCCTCAAAGCTCTCCAACATGACCTGCATAATAATCAGTCACGGCTCGATCACAAGTTAACCTTCAACAAGGCAAAAAGAGACTAAAAGCTCAAGATGGAAAATGCAAGAAAACACAGAGAAGAAGCCCCTCACTTCACTGACATCGTTCCATTTCGGGGTCAAGCTAGCGAAGCAACGGTTAAGATTGATCCAGCGGACTCTGTAACCTGAACAAAAACCATTCTTCGATTAACGGGTCCCAAGACTCTTTCACAATCAAGCAAAAAGATCAAACATGTTCAGATCGGGGAGGAAGGAGGAGGACTCACGACTGCACCATGCCATCATTTCTGCGTACGAACTGAATGAAGTTGCTAGCTCTGTCGTTGCTCTGTCTTCGCGAGGGGGAAAAGTTAGGAGAAGGAATGCGATTTTTGGTTACTTGGAGAGCTTATCCAATGAGCGGACATGGATGACTATCCAAGTTTATTGGAGATGATCATGGCCATTGCCTTGTCCCTTTCCAGTCTCGCGAGTATCTTTGTCACCATCCCAATTATTATTTATTATTTTATTTTATTTTTGGCTTGCGTGATGAAGGGAAATGCCTTTTTATTTGTGAATATCATTATTTTGCAGGAAAGAAAGGAGAAAAAATTATATATATTCGAGGGAGCGAAATCGGTAAGGCTCGACGTGTATATCACGAGTGATGCCTGCGGTCTATGGTTCCAGACCGCATGCCCAACTTAGTATTTAATATATAGCCAAAAAGAATTAGGTTAAGTGGACCTGAAATCCTAGGATTTACAAAAAAAAATTATAATCGAGTTTCGAACATCTAGACTGATCTGAATTTTCTGGTCTGAGTAAGATCAACCTGTTCCTGAGGTTGGATTTTTAAATTCTCATTCGGGATCGAGGCGGTCCGGGTTTTTCGGTCCAAGATGCTCGGGCTTGACTCAGCCAAGCATAGAAATATTTTTAAAAATAGAAAGTATGTCTAAAATTTGAAAATTTAATTTAAATTAAAAGGTTAGTCATTTATTATCTATGTTTAACCTCAACAAAGTCACAAAAATAAAATATTAACCATCATCAATAAAAGCTTTGAAAGCTTTGATAGGTTAAGCTGAGATGTACGAACTTCGTTTCTTTTGATGAAATCTATGAATTTTAAGCAAATTTATGACAGTTATTTGATGATTGTTTTGTATGTATGGTTTTAAATCCGACAACAAAGAATAATTTTGAAAAAAAATTAAAAGCAAGAAATTACAAGCTACAGACCAAGGCAGCCCAGACAGAACCGAGTAATTTCAGTCGGAGCCTTTTTTCTTTTTCCAGACTGGGCCAACAAACTAGGCCAAGAAAAGTCAAGTCCGGTCTACTCTGATCAGGCCAACCCTCTAGGCTTGGCCCATTTGCACCCCTACCGATGACCCTCCCGCAACCACCGGCGACGTCAGCTGGTGGTCATGCTATGCGAGTGCCACCATTCACCACCTGAGCAAGGGTCGACCAGGCCTTTGATGGTGTTCGTTGTCGATGTTTATTAGTCAAACAAACAAATAAGGCGTTTTCCTTGTCCCACGTAGGAAAGAACTGAAGATTTTGGTCTATTTATAAGTTAAGATATTATCATTTATTGTAAATGGAGAAAAATGGATGAGTGGGCAAAACCGCACAATACCCGCATACGGGTGTGCACTCAGCACTTCTTCTTAAGATTAGACGCGTGCTTTTTGGCACCTCTTAACAGTCTTCTAGGATGATGATGAAAGGGTCAAGACTCTTGAGATGCGAGATGTTGCCTACTATCTCATTCTGGAACACCAACCAATCCGTATCGAATTCCCTCTCCCATTATAATATAAGTAAGGTCAAGTGCTCATTACTTCGCCTAGGATGATAATTCTAATAATTTATATTCATTTGTAGTATATATATGAACCGGTTGATTTGGTTGAGTCAGTGGATGAGCCCGAAGATGGTAAGGTTGGTGAGTCAATTGGTTAAGCTACTCATGATTGTGAGCTAGAGTAGCATCACTAGCACCGACATAAGGAGCATCTCCAGGTTCGGAACTAGTAGACCCAAAAGACGCTGAGTCAATTGGGGTTCAATCGATTCTGTTGATTCTGTAAACGGTGACTTCTACTGCGGTAAAGACATGTCGAAATAATCGGGAACAACCTAAACAAGAGGGGCTTCTCGACTACCAGAATGTTGGGAGGAACCACTTGGCCTTAG
Organism: Syzygium aromaticum; assembly: GCA_024500025.1. Taxonomy (NCBI): domain Eukaryota; kingdom Viridiplantae; phylum Streptophyta; class Magnoliopsida; order Myrtales; family Myrtaceae; genus Syzygium; species Syzygium aromaticum. The sequence goes on from CM044890.1 coordinate 7,647,468, forward strand.
ATTCTGCAAGTTTAGGGGCATATCTGCTCAATAAATTCGCTGGTGGTCCAACAACTACCGTTGCCATGTCTCCGTCCAACCATAGGAGTGGATTTGTCTGTCAATCAGAAAAGGCAGGCTGCCGCTCAAGAAAGCAACTGCAGAAGACAGTATAAATTGAATTGCCTGCCGCATCAAATTGTACGACGTCCAAAAAGCCTTCGCTTCTGGAGATTGCCTTGCCGCAATCACTGAACAGTGGCGAATCCCAAAGAACGTACGGAGCACGTAGGTCGGACGTAGGTTTCCTCAAGCAATACATGCTGAGGGCAAGCGTCAGCGGGACAATTCAAAAGCTTCGGGATTTCGATAGAGTGTACCTCCACGCCCGAGGGGTCAACTTGGACTGGCTTATGTTCTTCTTCTTTCTCCTTCAAATCTATGCAAGGAACACAAAGGGCATCTGAACCGGTACTCCTGCATTTGTGGCCATCGCCAAGGTTCTTCTTTTAAAACCAAGCTTGATTCCTCTCTGCCTCCAGTCTCTTCAAGGTAACTCCAGCAAAACCGCACTGCAAAAGCAGGCGCGCACTCGCGAATTGCCGATGTGATGGAATTAGCATCATAGCATACGTTTATTCGTTGCGGCTTGTGCGTGCCTCTATCCGAGAGAGGGAGAGAGAGATTCGCAGAATACACCAGAGGCATAACAAATGAAGAGTATCGAAACTAAAGTATTGACCGCAGTTAGAACCCAAAGATGGGCCAAGACTAGGTTGCATGAGTGTTCAACCAAGGTTGGAGGAGTGAGCATGGATCTTATAACCAAACTATCAACCTAGCTGAAGCAGAAAACAGTTCAATGACAAGTCCCACCTATGACTGCAAACAACATAGCAATCAGCGAACTTCGAAATCCAAGATGATTGTGATTGTGTTCAAGAGGAGATTAACGGCCATGAGCAAAGAGGTCCTACTTACTTTTCAAGAACATCCATCAAAGATCTTAAGCTACAATGTTTACATTACCCAACTGCGGTGCAGGACAGCATACATAAACATGCCCAATATTCTACAAACAAGAACAGAAGACAACTAACAAACAACAACAATGTAACCCGCTTAAAGTTTGTCGCGCGCCATTACCTCAATCTCTGCTCAGAACATCTGATGAAACCCTCCTCGGCCTCGAACATTGTGATTATCTACTTCACCTCTCTCGAGCTCTCGACCATCCCCATTTCCACAAAAGCCCACTTTTGAAACTGATGATCTCTTACGGTACTCCGAGATTCAACCAGCCATCGGAAGCATTGCAAATTACTCTGCTTTTACTTTAGAGGGACAACCACGTTTGCCACGGTCCACATTACAACGGGTTCTTCCGCGGCCTCCCCCTCTTCTTCTTCGGCACACCCCCACCCGGCGCTGCGGCCGCTGGCTGCTGCTGCGGCTGCGGAGCCATCCCGGCATTCTTATCTGCCGACGGCTGCGGGAACCAATTCGGCAGCCCGCCCTCGATGGGTCCGACCTTATCTCCGCCCTCGAACTTCCCGATCGTGAACCCTAAAGGGAACACCGCCCAGCAGCAGTTGTACGCCTCTTTCCCGGGCACCACGGGCGGCGGCCCATCGATCGCCACCGCGTGGAACGCCCTCTCGCAGCTCACGCACCTCAAGCAACACTCCTCGTACACCGCAGGGTACTCGTACACCCCGTAACAGTACGGGCACGCGGTCCAGAAGCTCGCCGACCTCGCCGCAGCTCCCGCCGGCTTCTCACCCCCCTTGCCGTGCCCGCTGCCGCTGCCGCTGCCGCCCACCGTCTCCTGCTGGCCGAAGCCCCGGCTCAGCTGGCCGCCCCTCCGCACGGGCAGCTTAGCGCCCGCGGCCGCGGCCGCCGCCGGCGACAGATCGACCTTGGAGAACAGGTTGAACTCCTTGTCGTAGAGGGACTTCTTGCCGGGGTCGGAGAGGACGGCCCAGGCGCCGGCGACGAAGCGGAAGGCCTGATCGGCGTAGGGGTACTTGTTCTTGTCCGGGTGGAGGAGGAGGGCGAGGCGGCGGTACTGGCGCTTGACGAGGTCGTGGTCGTCGGATCTGCGGCCGATCTGGAGGATGGCGTACCAGTCGTGGTGGTTGTTGACGCGCTTCTCGGTGGCGAGGAGGACCTCGACGATGGCCAGGATCTGGTCGGAGCCGTCGAGCAGGGGCTCCGTCTCCTGGGCCAGGATGGCGAAGTCCTTGGACCCGCTGAGGTCCCGGGCCATGAGGAGCTTCTCGGCGACGCCGAGCAGGCGCTCGGCCTCAGTCCGGCTGGGGCTCTGCATATTTTCTCGGGAAAATTTTGAGAGAGAGAGAGAGAGAGAGAAAGCGAGGAAGCGACAAAGATTTGACGGAAGTCGTCGAGTTAAAAACAAAGAGGAGTTTCGCAACAGTTAGGGAGTCCCCTCCCACCCCCCCGTGCGTGGCTGTTGAAGACGGGACGGGACGACGACGGGATTGTCCTGAAAATTTTAATTGTAAGAAACGCGGAGTGGACGGAATTGGGTCTGGTGGTTGGGCTTCATCACGCGCGCATCGGGGGCCGCTGCGCATCGGGTGCGATGGGTAATCTCGTCTTTTCACTGGTCCAACTCAGTTCGACGGCGTAACCGGCGGCCGGCGGGGGCGTAGGGATCTTTTTAACTTCGCACTTCTGATTACGATTCCTTCCCAAATTAGTAGTTTTATAAAATGTATTCCATTTTAAAAAGGATAATACTTTTTTCACTCCCTCCGTAGCTAAAATATTCCTTAACAAAATATTCTGACAATATTGCCCTTTGTGGTTCGCTTTTTAGCATCCCTTTGTCTATTTTTTTTTATTAATTTCATATTTCTTTTATTGCGAGTTTTATATCCACTTTCCTTAATATTCTTCTTTCTCTCTTATCTCTTTCTTTCTTTCTTTTTTTGTCAAACTCTGATCTCTCTTAAAAGGTAGACAAATGGAGAATCGCGAAGGTCACGTCCTTGTCACGCATCCTAAGCAGGGCTACATCAACCTATCACCGGGACGTCGACGAAAGTTGAAAGTCCTAAAACTCGTTACAATTGAGTTAAAAGAAGAATTTATAGTACCATTGTTTAGACACTAGGGATAAGTAAATCGAAAATCCTAAAACTTGTCACGAAAGTGTAATTAAATTTTAAAACTTTCAAAAATTATAATCAAATCCTAAAACTTGTTGCAATTGAGTTCTAGAATTTAAAAAAATTGCAATCAAATGCTATTGTTTAGATATTACAATAAGAAAAAAAAGTCACAACTGTTTTTGCTAGAAAAAGTAACTCATGTTATCGGTTTTGCAAAAATGTAATACTTTCTTAAGTTATCAGTTTTGCAAAGCCCATTTAAGGAATTTTCTTAGCTCACACTTCTGAGTGATAAGTCACAAAAAAAAAGTCATAATATAAGCTATTCAAAATTTGCAAAAATGTAAAATTTCATAAATTATCAATTTTGGCAAAGTCCATTTAAGGAATTTTCTCAGCTCACACTTCTGAACAGTAAGTCACAAGCATATGCAATATTTTATTCTAGCCTAACATTTAATAGTGGTTACAAGTCATGGGTATCATCCATACCCAAACTTAACCAAAATTAAATGGGAGTGATGTCCATAATTGTAACTACACCAACATGACATAACTTGTAACCCTCGAGAAAATTTTATTCGGCTGGAAATAAGGATCATATTGCCCCTTTAATAATAGGACGATGGTGTCTCCACCCCCTATGACTAAATTCATCCGATTTTCAACAAAAAGAGAAAATTACCCTCGATCATCAAATTGCAATTCAACGTGGTAACCCCAAATTTATTTACTTTCCTCTTTTTATAATTTTTTATAAGAATTTCATATGTTTAGTTTTTGGTTATTGTAGGTATCTCATATATATGAAAGGCACTATATTTTTTTCATCATTAGTATTTACTTCCGTACAAATTAGTTTTGTTGAAAAGAGAAATTTCCAAGATATCTAATTCTATTCTACGTTGTCAGTAGAATCTAGAAAACAAAATAATATGGATAATTTTTTAACACAATCACTTGTTTATAAATTTTAACTTTTGTTGTGCATGACCCCATTTAACCCATTTTTATTGGTTTTCTTACATATGCACACATACACATGTAACGGGATGATTGAATGAAGCAAAAAAAAACCTTTTTTGAATATAAATAAAATCACAATTATATCCTCCAAAGCGAAACTTTAAAAGATAAAATTATATTAAATTAATACATTGCATCAAATAATGATTTTTTTCTTTAGAATTGCCAGTGAAATCTCATTATAACATATACCATTCATGAAGTGTTTGTGGAAAAATATCAAGACACCTTATTGTGCATAGTGATGTTAGTGTATTCCTTGATATTCCAAGAACGTCTGACGTGCTTCATGTGAAAGCATCTCGCCAATAGTTGGGAAAAAAGATAAATTCTTCACCGTAGTAAATAAAGAGATTTGATATATATATATATATATATATATATATATATATATATATATATATATATATATATATATATATATATATTAAACTAGTGAAATTAAAAATAAAAAAATTTACCAAGGAAGTAAGCTTTTGAGAAAAGAAGGAAAAACAATAGATAACTTGTTATAAGAGCAAAAATGAAGTGAGACTTTTAAGTTTTTTTACTATATCAAAAGTTTTTTTTTTACTTACAATTGGCAAGGTACTTTTACATTGATCATGTAAAACATTATAGGAAAATCTAAAAATACACTAAAAAAATTATTTAATTAACAAAAAAAATATTTGAAATGCTTAATAACGGCAACCAAATTCTAAATGGAAATAGAAAAAATTAGAAAAAAAAAAAAAGGAATCGGGGGAGGTGGGGTTACACAATCTTGTCCGTTTAGTGTAAAATTAAGGGACCCATTCTATGAAAACTCTTAACAACTTACCCTCTATCTTTGTGCCAGTAGGCCTAGTATTTCTGGTAATTGCTGGGTGGGATCAGTCGTATAAAGGTTGGAAATAGCATCGCCAAAAAAATATAGTTGTTGGACAAGGCTTTTGATCTTCATATTCTCCTTGAACTGCGCCTACAAGATAGGTATACATTAAATCGATTTGTAATATACTGAATTACAAGAGAATCCATCACTTTAAATTGCAATTGAATTATCGAGGACAATTTTATCTTTTTAGTGTAAAATCGAGGTACCATCTTCAAGAGTTCGGCGAAGATTGATGAAGATATCAATGAGAGGTGAACAAGTCTAATATGTGAGGATTTCATGAAAACTTGGAAGTACCGTGATCTATCTTTCGTCGACTTGAAATCTTTAAAAGCTGATATACTTAAAAAGATTATTGGACATTTGATCGCAAGTCATTTAACCATCGACAACATGACCAAACTAATAATTATGTGCACGTGCAAATGTTGAGTGATAAACAACCTCACATCATGTTGATATCGAGTCTCGAGAAATGCTATTGAGCGTGTCATCTCCGAAGATCACCATTTATCAAAATGACTCTAGCTGTTGACAAGTTGACTGAACCGTAGCAGGAGAATCAAGAATATGTCAAACAACATTTGGCAATTTCTAAGAAAAACAATGGATGTGACAGCGTCAACAAACTCCATTTTGTGAAATCCTTACAATTGCCGCTGGAACGAATTGTATATGCACTTCTAGCCTTGGAAATTGCTCCCATCAACTCTTTGCTGCCCAAAAGAGTTTTCAACAAATAAATTAAAGATGTCTATTTACAAAGGATAAAAAAAGTATGAAAGGGTCGGACGGAAAAATAGAGAAATACTTCGTTGCTCCTCATTTTCTCCTTCCGATAATACTGTACTTATGTCCGTCTGAAAGTTCTTTGCATAGAGTTCTTGCTACTTTGTAAGCAAGTTATAAGTAAGGGTATAATGGTGGTAGCAATACTTATGTCCTGATGGTGTGATCTATTGATTGATAGGAGCAATATGTGTTGATTGTAATTTGGCTTAAAGATTACCGGTAAAATTCAGTCAATATCAAAGCCGTTACTTTAAAAAGAGAACGTAGACTTAGAGATAAAGTCAAATATTTATAAATCTCTATGCAATCCTCTCCATGTCCTCATTATCATCTTTATCAACTTATTATTAATTGCATTTGTTTATACAGAATACTTACACTTGTCATTATCAATCCGCCATTGATTGTTGTTAATAAGGATGTGCATCGGGATCCAATTGGTAAATTGAATCGGCCGATTTTAGGTGATTGCCAATTCTTTGTGCGGAAAGGGACCAAACTGGATTGGCAGACCGAACCGACGGAACTGTTGGGTGCTTGATGAAAGTAAAGCTTATCACGTGGAAACTAGAGGTGAAAGAGAGAGATGAAAGAGGTTCTTCAATGGAGGAACCGTTGGGTGCTCGATTCAGTCGAGAGAGAGCAGAGAGAAAGTAGAGAGACTGGTGTGGGTGTTTTAATAATAAAAGGAAAAGGGACACCCACAAAAATATTGCTCTAGTGGCGCGTCAGTTCCCTCTCTGCACGCTTACCTAGGGAAATGTATCTTTGGTCCCACGAAGACTCAAAAAAGTAGTGATATATCTTTCTTTTCAATTTTTTGATTAAATTTTAAAAAAAGAAAAGAAAGTATAGTTGTAGACAAATATTTTGCTTGATTCCCATATAGAAGTAGGAACTGGATCGAACCGAAATCAAGAACTTGTTCCCAATTCCATAATTTAAAAATCAAAAGCCACGAGATCGGGTTCCTATTCTAGGCCAGTGACCAACCCATACTGGAACCAATCAACCATAATTGTTGAGCTGCTGCTTATTATCCTTCAAGAGAAATTTTGTTTAAAATTCTTAAATAACCTATTTATCCTTTCTAAGTGATATCGTTAACCCTAATGGCACTTATTTAGCGTCCCGTGATAATTTTAAGCAAATCATAACATGACACGTGTGCTTCGACGCCTATGTCAGAATCCCGAGACCAACAAGTACAAAAGCATAATATAACATGCCGTATATTAATGATGTTACAATCTGTCGTTAGGAAGTGTTGTGAAAAAAGCATGTTACTTGGTACACCGGTGCATCTAAACATTTTCCCTTCCAAGTGTCAGAAATTTATTATTCTATTTTTATTTTATCAAGGGATGGGTGGCTAGTGTTAGACATGGCCAGGCTGGTTTTGACCTGGGTCAAACCCGGGATTAGCTAGTTGACCGGGCTCACGGTTCAGAACCGGAATCGGCCCATGGCCTACGAGTCCGGTTCTGGTTCCAACAATTTTGGAACTGGCCCGAAACAAGTTCCAAAAAAAAAAAAACACTTTGATTACATTTTAAGTTCAAGCCCTATCTCTTTCTCTCTCTTTTTTCCCCAAATTTGTTTACAATGTACATTTTGATTACATTTTATATTGAATAATTCATTAATTCATAATTTAATAATTCATTATGTTTTATTTCATAATTTATTTTTTTAATTTTTACCGATCAGTTTTGAACTGGGCCGGAACCAAAACTGGCCCGGAACAGCCGATTCCGGTTCATACATGGCTACGAATTGGAACCGGCTGGTTCCGAACCATGGTAATGTTTAGCTGGTGTGACTGTATTTGGGTACTTCTTGTTGCTAGAGAGACCAAGTACATCGACCGAATGGAGTCAGTTTTGGAAGAGAGACTCGTGGGCAGAGACTGATCCAGTTATAAATGTCAGAAAGAGAGAGGGAGAAGGGGGGTTGATGGGGCCAGACTGATCCACCAAATGAAGCAGGACTGCTTGCGATTGGGCCCTAAAAGAAGCACTCGCAACCTCATAAGGCCGAACAAAGAGAACTTGGATCTCACTGTGCTGTTACGACGGCCCTTCGGTCCCTTATTACCCCAGAGCCCTCCTCAAGTCGAGCATAGCACACCAAAACCCGAAAAGGAAAAGTTCCATTCTGTGACCTTGAGCCCCAAAATTGATTGTCAATTCGTCCTCAGCTGCGGCGATTGACGAAAATCTACTTCGAGCAGCACACAGCGGGTCTCGCTGTTTATAAAGTGCGATACGCCGATTCCAAAACATCTCGACATCTTTTGAGCATGCGATAGAATTAGCGAATGTCCTGTAAACTTAGGTCCCCCATTTTGTTCTCGCCTTTTCTTTAACAACCAAAATTTCGTATTTTGTTTTCAGAGGGGAACTTAAACTCGAATGTGATTAGACACTCTCTCAACTTTTCATTTGATCCATGTTTTCTCTCTGGCCCCACTTTCTCTAGTACTCCTCTTTTCTCTCCGAATCACTCGTTCTGGGACTCCTCTTTTATCCTCATATTTGTTTTTTTTTTAATATAAAAATCGAGTGCCCGATGCTCTTTAAGCACAGGATTAATCAATCCCCTTCCAGTAGTAGTCCCCCTGTTCCTCTTATATTGAGAAATCATAAGAGACACGTTGGTCTGTGCTATTTTGGAGGCTATCTAAATAGAATGTGTAAATACGGTGATTCGAATCCAAACCTTAAATAAGAAGGACGAGCATGCTTATCATTTGAGAGTAATGCTTAGGGTTGTTCTCTTGCGTAGTTTTCTATAAGAACATTAGCTGGATGGTAATTTGTTTCATGATGTAGATCTAGAATTATACAACATTGTTACATGAGGTAAGCTAGCTCTCCCACTGCCAAGGGGTTAGTCTAATATATAATGTTGTCAAAACTTTACCCAGGCAGCAAGTGAGCTTCCTTCCTAATGCCCTTTCTTTGACTTGCCTATCTCTTCGTTCTTTGCCTTTTTTCCTTTCAAATAATGAAGACATTCATCTTAGATGAATAGAGACGGATATTAGGAAAATATCATATTAACCTTGTAAACTAAATACAACATGAGTCAAAATTTAGATGAATGAGAGCATAGAAGTATTTATGTATGACAATAAAAAGAATTTCTTCACTCTTGATCCTTTCCCTTGACAAACACAAATTCGTTTATAACAGTTTGAAACTCTCTTACCTGAATACCAAGTTCCTTAATAATTCACTAAAAGCACAATTTTTTTTTTGGCAATTGTAAGGTATTTCTAGCAAGTATTGTAGCGTTAACATGTGCCTTTTGTATAACTTATTTGAACTGTACATACAAATTCATCGGTATCTCATGTGAAGCACTAGCTGAAGCGTGACAGTTTCCACATAAATGCCATTTTTCCATCTTGCTATTTCTCTATACGAGAGAGAGAGAGAGAAAAGAGGAGGAGGAGGAGGACCCCTCAAGATGTCGCAAAATCGCTTTGTTAATAAATACATTACCAATGGTACTTGTGCCTCGGAGAGATGAGGACTTTCTCTAATGTTCCAATTTACTTTGTTAATTGGACACACTACATGGTACTTGTGCCTCGGGGGAACGATGGAATTGTCACAAAAGAGAGAACAAGAGGTGCTGCTGTTCGAGAGTCCCATTTTCCTAAACGGGAAATAATTAATTCCAAGTTGGCATATCGGGAAACATAATCCAAGGACGGTCCTGCCTCGCTTTCACATGGAAGATGACTCACCCTCCCCTCTAAAACTAGTAAAAAGCTGACTGGGGATCTGAAGAGCGTGGGTGTGGAGTCCACGGCTAAATATAGCCAAATATGCTTCCCGGTTCCCCTTTTCATTTATATGTTTCTCCTCCAATTTCTATGAGCTTTGCCTGTCTTTCCCACGTTGGGTCGTAGACTTCTTACGAGGTTCTGACTTGGCCCTTCATGATTGGCTGCTGGAACACCTGGGGCATGCCTAGATTCTTTCGGGTTTGAACTCCTCCTTTCAAGATTGGTGGTTTATTGCTTCAAGAGATCATTAAAATAGTCCAATATTATACCTTATGTAACAAAAAGAAAATGAAAATCGATGGAAAGGGCTATTAAGATATGAAGGTCGACCTACATATTTAGTTGTGTAGCCTCGAGAGAGTCCGAATTAGATTTGAGATTTGGAAGAGTGGTGAAAATGTACCAGGGAGATTTTTTTTTTTTTCCCATTAGAGTTCGTTATACAGTGAACCTTTGATGAAATGTCGAAAGTTTAAACCATTTAGTTAGGGCCAAAGGACTCCAACTTTGACTCACCTAGCTGGGATGTTATGTTTTATATTAACCAAGGAACCCACGTCCTTATTTTTCAATGCTACAATAAAAGAGAATGTGTGTTCTTGAAAATTAATTTGTCATTTGGATGTCTTTCCAAATCCAGCTCTCGATCACGTTGAAATATTGGAGGCTAGTCGGTTACATTGTAGCTTGATTGATCTACACATAACCCACCGCGCTCTATTTCACTGGTTCACATTAGCATGTCGCTCGCTCTATGCCAAATTTGTCCCATACGAGTCGAAGATTGTGAGGGTTGCTAGAGGTGGCATGATTTCGAAATGTGGTCAAGATGGAGGGCAATGACACTTGCTGGTGGCCATGGCAGATCGATAGAGTGGAGAATACGTGTTTGCGCATGCGTGTGCAAGTGTTTGTTTGTGTTAGGAGTTAGGGTTACGGTTTGGTATAAAGAATTTTTTCTTCTAACAAAAAAGACATGGTATTAGTGAATGTGACATAGTTTAGTATACTCATTAACACCCGATTGTCATGCTTTTTGACAAGCAAAACACTTATTTATAGCTGCCAACGAAATCCCAGTGGATGCCAATTTTGTCCCCCAACTTACAGGTAATATCTTCTTAAAGGAAACTTAAGAAGTCCTGATAATTGAAAATGTCTGCCGAGCAAAATAAAAAAATGTTATTGTTTTGGAATTTTTTTTCGATAAGATATTATTTTCTAAATTTGGCCTTCATGTATGCTAGCTCAAAAACAAGATAAAATGTCCAGTTGATTCTAAACCTATTGTACGGATTTCAATTCAGTTATGCATTTTTCGATTTTACTAATTTAGTCATAAACCTCATATGTTAAATTTCAATATAGTCATTTCAGCTAATTTAACAGTGTGCCACATAAGACGATCAACAATAATTAAACCACTATATAAGCGATTTTCAACGAAAATTGATTGAAAAAATTATGTTGGAATTCTACATAAAAGTTTGGGACATACTGTGGAAAATTTGTGAGGAATTTATTATGGCGCATTATTCTTCATCCCGACATCATGCTTTCAAACTGAAAATAAAACGGGAACATTGGATGCAACTATACACGTTTCGTGCCTTTTGGCCATATTGGCTTGCAGCCCTAGATGTTCAATTGCTACTTTTTTAATTTTCCATATTATCTCGATTCCACCTTTTGGAGAAATTTGAGAATCCTTCTTTCCCCGAAGAAAATGGGAGCGTTGACCAGTATCAATGCCGATGTTCTCAAGGAAGAACTTTCTTTTTCCTGGGTTTCATTTTTTATTCTTTGTGATTGACAAATATTTACATGAATCGACAGGTCACTTTTTGGACGACCACGCAATTAATATGCAATTCCCAACTTTATTCGAAAAGTGACACTCTTTAAATTCTTTTAAGGTCCGTCTATTTGGTAAAAAAATAAACAATTTAAAAAATGTCACTCGTGTTGTCTATAAAAATGAATGAAGGAAAATATTTTATCCGCGAAAGTATTTAGACATAAATTATTATCTATAATGATAATATTTTTTACTAATTAATTATTTCAAACAATATAAACAATTATTTTTAAAAATGCATTTTTAAAATTATTCATTTTTCGCGAAATAAAAGAAACCATAGCTGTTCTCCACATTTATAAAGATATCTATAGATAAAGGTTTTGGGAGAACACGAGTCATTGTCTTGAAACATTTGTTTTATATTTATCTAACTCATCTAACTCTTTTCATATGCAATCCCAACTTTATTCAGGTACGCATAAATTCGGGTGTCACTCTTTAGAATACCTATAATGGAAGCGGAAGGTTGTAAGAGAGGACACGTATCTTTCCTTTAGGCCGTCCATTTATTGTTCTTGTTTTATTTTGTATTATCCAGCTCATCTAATGATTTTTTATTATTTAATTTTTTGTTTAAATTGGCAAGTTAATCTTACACTTTTCATCACTGTCTTTCTACTTAATAGCTAGAAGAAGAGTGAAAAAGCGCTGTCCTTTCTAAAACTTTTAGTTTCTCTTCCTCTTTAAACTTAACTTTTATTCTGCAAGCAAAGTGCGGATTACATGCTAGGCTAGTATTTATGACGAAACTTAATTCACTATATTTAAACGTCTAGGAGGAAAAAAGGGACTTTTTTAATGAAAGGGGGGCAGGAATAGCTAGCAAACGGGTGGGATTTTCTTGATTATGAAAATAACAATTTGTTCATTTCCAAAGGACATCAACAAAAAATTATATTGATATGGTTCGATTTGGGGTATTGAGGGTATCGGTGCCACTTTCAATTCGCTGGATCTTTGAAGTAGCTTTCAGACAACTTGTGTCGTTACGAGATAAGTTTAGAGAAAGTTTATTCGATTAGAAATAAGATGTTTACCGAAAAAAGGAAATTGCATGTAAGATAAGGGAGAATTTTCATGGACCGACTTCCATCAATCGAAGTTCCGCTCTTTTCAGACGATGAGAGCATGAGACCACGTAAAAAATTTGTGATTGGAGATGGCCTCGTTCTCGTTCTGTGGTGTGATTGCCGTTCAATCCGCAACGTGTGAGGTGCTATTCACCCTGGCACCTATTCAGTCGACAGAGTTACCTCGATTGGCACAGAAAATGGTGGACGCAATCATGTTGAGGCTTGGAATTTGGTTTGAAGCCAGGGTGCTAAGGTAGCTTGGTATTAGATTAATTGGAATTAAGCCAACCCTAAAGCATACCTTTCTTGTTGCAGGCTTATCATGACAGACTGAAAAGATGGTTGTTCCGGTCCCAGCTCTAATTCTATCTGTCATGGAAGAATATCGCCCCACATTTTTTGGTTCGAAAATTTTTGTTTAGATCTGAGCGGGGATTAATCCTTCTCTAAACCGAGATTTAATTAATATTTCACAAGGACGAAATTTGCAAAAGATTTTATTAAGACGCGCCCCTCAAGCATCTGTTAAGAAGCTATAACCTATACCGTTTTCCTCGTGTTATCCGTAATCAATATTTCGGAAATCAAAGTATTTCATATTAGGTATTCTTAATTAATATCCCCGGAGTCATTTGTTAATGAGCCTCGTATGTAAAATTTGAGCTTTCAAGTTCTCGGTTTTCAGAAGTCCGAGACTTTTAACTATCGAAAAGTCTTGATTTCATAACACACCCTAGAAAACTAAAACGTCGAAATCCTACGTCGAATTTCTATCCGACATGAACCAAATCTGTGGCTATGTCCAACGTAGTACCTCAAGAAAAACTACTGGAGTTAAATTGTGGGCAGAAGAAAGTAACAGGATACCAACCACAGGAAAACTTCAGACCATTTCGGAAAACACTGTTTTTTTTTTTTTTTACCTCAGCTATCGAAAAAGCAAAAGGAAGATAAAGTAAAAAACGGGGAATTACTCGAGCGAATCGACATCCAAAGCTTGAAAGAAAAACGAGGCCTCCCTTTAGGCAACATCTATGACATATCTGGAAACACATCCCACCATATTTTAAATGGAAACCCTATACGTGGTAGCATCTCGCCCCCATGTTTTTCTTTCGTTTGTTTTTTCTTTTTACATCATCTTGTTGTGGTCCTTTGTTTCCTATATTTGCGTCGAACCAAGGAAAAGTGTGCCCAATCAACGTTCGTTGAACTCAAACCGAGACAGGACAACCTTTCTTTTAAGGTTTTTCCTTTCACTCGTTTCGGTTTTGCTCCTTTAAACGGCCGACGGACCTTTTCCGGTGCTTCGGTGCATCGTGCGCCTTTTGAGACCAAACTTTCTACCGGCCTACCGGCAAATATTCTAAAAGTTATTAACGAAGGCAACCCAGACTTTGATCTAAGACTCGGGATAATAGGGGTCCGAAAAAATATGAACTTGAGACCCTTTACTTTAATATCACGTGAGATTATGAATCCATTGATAATTATTTTAAAAGTTTAAATTCAGATAAATTATATACCACCTGTGATTGGGTGAGTAGCCTAATTATGAGATTATTTGAGTTGTGTATTTCGGCACTTGAACTGTTCATTATTAAACTTTTAACCGTTAAATAAAATGACGTATGAGGAACCCTAAACATTTGATTATGGATGCCATCTCAAAGTCGAGTACGCAATCATTTGTCCTTAACTATTAAACTGTTAGAAAAAATCAATAAGCGATTTGCATTTTAGCCTAGTAATATGGATTCGAAACTTGTATCGTACTCCTAACTCATCCGAAAAAATCCCTTTCTTAAATGATTACTATAAGCAATTTTTTCAGGGTTTGGATGTGGCCAAACTTTATACAGGTTTTTAATGTGTGAATAGGGCTATAAAGGTGGATTCACTCGAGGCATGCGACGCTCTACGAACAGTAAGCCCATCGCGAGACCCATCAACAAAGTTCATTGCATCCCTACATATTTAGGTATGTATCTTGAATGGGGCATGTTCTATCCTTTTATAAAACCCATTAGCTCTCCTTCTCTCTTTGATTCTCGGAAGAATGCATATTGACTTTAGTATCGGAAGGTCTCGGTAAATGCCTAGACGACTTCCTTTCATTTGATGCGCAGTTTGCAACCAGTGAAGGAATTGTTCGGCAGCCCGTAAGCATGTAAAAACCAGTAGTCAAGTACATCTTGAGATAGACAACACTCGTACATGGACTATTTAGTGCGGCATCCGAATTGTGTTTTACTACCACATGCGCCTATTTCTTGTTATTCAAGTGTGCGTGCATTTTTTGGTGCACTTTTTCTTGGATACGTAGCTGAGAAGTAATATTCAATTTAAAAGGTTCTTTTAAAAGGATCCCATCGGTTGCTCAAATAATAATTGCGTTTTCTCATTTCGCTCAAGATATGGATTCAAATCGCCATATATGTGCATTATCTTGAGCTAGACTTGTATATTTCCGGTAATTACTGGTTGTGTGTGGTACGACTACGGGGGGCTGTAGATTGGCGGGTATTTTAAGATTCTGGACTGTTTATTGAAATTAAAAGAAAAATCTAAATGTTTTTCCATACGTTTTTCTGTTCTCTTATTTTCTTTGCCAATGGTTGGTGAACGTGATTTATTACGACATTTATGTATAGCTTGCCTTCTCTGCCCAAAGCAGCTCACACCCTTTATAGTTTCAATCGTCTGACAAGTAGCAAATTTGAAGCTTTTGCATTCTACCCTAAATCCTAACAGAAAGTGCTTCTTCTAACGTTCTACCCAGGGTAAAAAAAAGCTCGGAAGTGATGCCTGGAATTCCGGATCATGTTGGTAATGATTAAAACCTTAGTGAAATGATTTTACACACATACGTAAGACGCAACCAACCCCCCCCCCCAATGAATTGAAAGGCAGTATAGATGCTTCCTCTTTGTGCTGCATTTGCACGTGGAGACGAAAGCTTTTGCATCATCAGCACAAGCCATGATAAAGCACTTTACTTTCGTCTTTTGGGTATTGTTAATACGTGCGCGCTTGGGCACACACTGAGCATACTTAATTTGTGATAATTAATTTATTAAAACACGCACGACACGAGATCCGTTAATGCATTGAAAACTAGATGCCCTTAATTGATTGCGTGAGCTATGCCCTTAGACACTCATTAACATAATATTCTTTAGTTAGAAAAAGACACAAAATTTTCTTTTTTAACTAGCTAGGTTAGTGCAGGTCTTTTGCACACTGGTCGTTGGTTTTATTCCCATCGATCATTATGCGGCGATTAACATTAAATTTGCATAAATAAAGTTTATAAGTTTTCGTAACTTCATGATGTGTGCAAAATACCATATGTTAATTGATAAGAGTGTAAAATTTATGTTATGGATGCATCATGCGTAATTCGCCTTGACTTATTAAGAAAATCATCATTCGTAATTTGTAACCGGTCTCCTATGCTATGAGCTCCAAAGACTGATATCTACTTTGTTAAACAAATTTAATAAGAAAGCATTTGAGTGCAAAATATAATTCCATTAAAGGGCATGTGGTAGATTTAGATTTTAGTACCTTCTGAAAATGGAGATCATAATGTATTGAGCAATAAATAAAGTATGAGGAAGATCAACACACAGCTTATGTTAATGGCAGTGTAAGTTCTGCGTACATCGAAAGTATAATATACAAAATTGATGGGATTTATCTTCTAAATACGTGAAAATAATATTACCAAAATGTTTGGGTTTATATATAGCTAGCATGATTGTGTACTACTTTTCTAATTTGTCTGATTTTTGTTATGATTTCGGGCTATTTATGGTTGGTTAGTTTCTTCTTAGTCAACCTTATTATGAATATGTTTTCAAATTGATTGAACCTGTTATTTTCTCATGGGGCTCCTTGATCATTTCATGCAAGTTCAGAGATTAGCCAACAAATTTTCTTCTTTAGGATGCACATTAAAAGCCTATATATCCATTTAGCAGCACATAGGAAATGAAGTTAAGCTTTCACTATTATATATACGAGCGCGTTTGTGTGTATATATATATTTGCAAAAAAAACAGACTAATACTGCTCGGATTGCCGTAGCACACTGACAAAGTTCAGACCAACCGTACCCATTGATCATGTCACATGGTTATGATGTGGAATGTCTTAGCTAATTCGAATGGAAAACACTATTGTTCTTCGCACGCAACTCACCCGCGCTTTGTCTCGTATAAAAAGAAGGGAAAACAGATGCGCGCGTTAACAAGCTCGTTTCGCTTTCGAAGAGAAACTCTCTGGCTCTCGTCAGGTCCACTTCCACCCAGAGATTTTCACCCTGTTGGTTGATGATGGAAGATCAAGACTCTGACGCTCGAATTATGCAATCATCTGCAATTTGCATTAAAGGGATTCTATCCTTTTGTCATTCCGGGCTGCATCAAAGATTTATAGGATCTATCATTAAATCTCACGAAGTTAATATCCACCAGCTACCCAATTTAGAAGCTAAAAATTAAATAAACTTGTTAAACTTAGACCATTACTTCAAATTATTATTAAACCTAGGGTTTTTTTTTTTGGTAAGGATTATTAAACTTAGGGTTAATACTATGAAAAACCAAAAACTGATACATTTATGGCAAATTTATCATAAACTAATTTTTTGATTTAAAAAACTCTAAACTGGTACACTCGTGACAAATTTATCATTCATTAACTTCCGTTAAATTTTTCTATCAAATTCCTCAGTTGGATGACACGTGGCAATTGACAAGTATACCAATCTAGGGTTTTACTCATCCGTATGTCACGGGTTTACTAATTTATGTTTTTTCGTAGTATTAATCCAATTTAACGAAGGATAAATTTATCATAAGTATATCAGTTTGAGATTTTTTGTAGTTAAAAAATTAATTCGAGGTAAATTTGTCACAGTTGTATAAGTTTGGAGTTTTTTTGTAATGTTAACCCTTAAACTTACATGACCTACTTTTTTCAAACAAACAAACCAGCACTAAAATGGGGAATTAGATGAGCTCTATTAACAAGTACATGGACTTCACCTATTCCTATCATCTATGTCGCACAGCTAACACAAAGTACATCACTCGCGCTCATTTCTTTTTCCATCATCTCTCTGTTTGCTCTTGTCAAATTTCGTGAAATCTTTCGTGAGCAACTTTAGGCATGATGCTCTGTGAAATTTCTTCTTTTGCTCCAACCCCTTAAATGAAACATCATATAATCAGCACCCAAGAGGCAAGATGCTCGACATACTTTAAGTTCAAGCATCGACAATAACCTAAATAAAGGGTTTACCTTGACGAGACTCTCTGAAAACTTCTAGTTGGCTATAGTTATTGAACTTCGTCGAGACTTGCTTTCCTCCTAAATCTAGGTTTTCAGAGTTTCCAGTATTTTGGTTGTGGGCTCATGGCTAAAGTGAGGTACTTGTGGCAGAGATCGGTAGATGAAGATGTACCCCACTGAAAAGAAAAACTACGGACGCTGAAATTACTTGAAGAAGAAAATTTATTAAACCCAAACAATGTTTACATTGATAAGAACCAATAAGACTTAGACAAACTACGTCCTGGGAGGGCATTCTTATCTACAGAAATCTCGGTAAGTACGTGGTCCACAGGACAAAACTTGATATTTTTATGAACGAAAACTAGTTTGTAAAATTATCCCAACTGGCGGTGATTTTAGAAAATAATCTCATACGGAACTACTTTTGAGAGAGCTATCAAAGCGATACTTTCCTTCGATCGATTGCGATTTATCACATTAAGGTGAAATTTCAAAGATAGCTTGATCTCCTAAAATTATCTCGACACTGTTATTCTCATCATGGAGCACTATCGGTAACATAACGGCATCACTTCGCCATTCCATGTGGTAACCTACTGGACATGCTGACCTGGGTTAGGTACGAAAAAATTCAAGATATTCATTGATTGCACATCTAACAACACCTAGGGCAGTGTAGGGATGAATGCAGCTTATAAAGAATCTAATGTAAGATCTCACGCTCGAGCTCAGAAATACCGCGATGAATTGACAGGGAGAAGGCCCGTGGGGAGCTGGGGTAGACCAATAACATCAGTAGTAATATCACAAGCTAGATAGAGTGAGAGTGAGAGAGAAAGTGAGTGAGAGAGGGAAGCGGTAATCATCGTGCTTTTGTGAGGTGATGGGAGGTATGGCTCCACCCGTACGGAATGCCGAAAAAGAAACGAAACATGAAACCTTATTCAAAATTTTGATAATCAGTATAAACCTTAACCGCGCCATCACTGTCAGGAACAGTCTATATTTCCTTTCTTTTTCGGGGGGGTTTGCAAGAAAAGAAACATTAAAATAAAATGGGAACCAGAAGGGAAGGGAGAGAGAGCAGAAAGTGACTTGCCCTAGTGTAGGAGGAGGTGGTAGGGGAGGCTTGATACATATTCTATATATCGTCTTGAAGCCTCCAACGGCGCAGATATTTCCTTGCTTTTTTAGGCAAAATGTTGAAAAACTGGTGATTATAAAAAGAAGTCCCGTTTAGCTATAAAGGGAAGCCCCATCCTTTCCTCTTCCTTTCTTTTTCTCACCTGTCCCCCCACCCCTCCCCTCCTCTCCCCTTTCGCTCTCTCTCTCTCTCCTCTCAATTCTTCCTCGGATTGGTGTCTCTGCGGGTCCTTTGATCGACCATCATCTGAGCCCGCCTCTGCAAGCAAGGTAACAAATGAGCCAAACAAGGGAAAGAACCCACCAATTTTTCCTCGTCTTTGGTTTTTTGTTTGGTCGAAGTTTTTTGCTCGTCTTGCGGTTTGGTTTTGCTTGCTCTTTTGAGGTTGGTCACTGTTTGGTGGGTTTTCTGGGTTGTTTTTGGAAATGGATCTGGTTTTCCTTTTCTGGTTACTTCTGTTTTTGGTCTAGGGTTTGTGCTTCTGCAAGATCTCCTCCACACAAAATCGAACCTCACTTGCCATTACTATTCTGTACAATTTTCCTATTCTTGTTCAGCGTACGCCGAGACAATGTGTGGTTTTCATGGTCTGGCTCTTGATAAAGTTTCCTTCTTTGTTTTCTCTCTCTTGGGTTCACAGTGAAGGAGGAGGAGGAGGACAAGGAATATGGCGAGAGAGAAGATCAAGATCAAGAAGATAGACAATGTGACGGCGAGGCAGGTGACGTTTTCTAAGAGGAGGCGAGGGCTTTTCAAGAAAGCCGGGGAGCTATCGGTCCTGTGCGACGCCGAGGTGGCTGTCGTCATCTTCTCGGCCACCGGCAAGCTCTTCGAGTACTCCAGCTCCAGGTATGTGATCTGGGTTGCTGTCTTGTCTTTCCCCTCTATTCTTTGTAGTTCCTTCTGGTTTCTCTTTCTATTTTGACTTCTTCACTTGACATTTTGACCATCGAAGGTTGAGTGTTTGTGTGTCTTTCTTCGTTTGTCTAAGTGTACCCTGTGCGTGTGTGCTTGAGAGAGAGAGAGAGAGAGAGAGAGAGAGAGAGAGGACGCTCATGAATCATCATGACCATGAAATCTGGAGGCAAATCATGAGAGTCCTATGAAACCGAAAGAATCAAAGAGCTTAAAATCTCCTCTCGGGCTGAAGTGTCAGCGGCGCTGATGCATGCGTCCCTCTCACACCTCCTATTATATAGCGGCTAATAAAATATGTACCTCAAATCTATGTATTTTAACTATTTCGCATCTCATCAAAGGAATGATGCCGTTCGAGCATGCAATCTTGTCTTACTTACTTGTCCATCTAATGCTGATAAATCTCTAACGATTTCTTCTTTTCCGAAAAATTCATCTCTCTCTTACTGAGTCGCCAAAGTTTCCCACTTTGGTATTCTGGTTTTCTGGCCTTTGCCTTCTTTTTCTTCTTCTTCTTCATCGACCTACACGACCTTAAATTAGGGTTGCCATTGATTCCAGCCGCTCGTTGCTAAACCAGTCTTCAGTTTGTAAACCCAGGAAACCGTTGAAGAGTACATTATCTCTTACTCTGGAAGGATCTTTCCCTTCGATCTGGTGGTGTAAGAATGTATCTAAAATCCTCCCATGATGTGCGTCGCTGATGCATACGTCCATACATACGACCATTTAAACGAGTGTACACGTATGTATAGACTGAAAAGTTTTGGAGGACTTTAAGTTATCATTTCATCGGACCGAATGATTTCATAGATCGCTTTTGAGACATGAGGAGACGAGGTTTCTAGGTCATGAAAAACCACAGCCACATGGTATCTTATGTGGGGGCATATACACACAGTAAGAATATACCCACTGACAAAGGGAAAAGATCTAGCTCCAGTCACCTAGAGGTGCGTGTGTATATAAAAGAAATGGTTTTTCCTTCATTCTTTATCTCACTTTCAGAGATGAACTTACTTCGTAGAGGAAAGCTTGACAAAGGACAGAGAGAGAAATCTCAACTTAGTAATCATGGCCTATTTAAGGCCCTGTCGATATTGCTGTTGCTCTTGCTGGCCTATATAGTGAGGTCATGGATGGTAATATAGGGTCTGCATAAAATTAGCCAGGAGTGTGCATTAGATGTTCTTGTTAACAAGAGCTTATCCAGTGTGGCAATTCGTGTGCTTATGTTGGGTCATCATTGTCTGGTCTCGAGTTTACATTTGACTTAAATATGACACGTTGAGCAATCATGGCATGACTCTAATATCACAACATTACACGTTTATTAAGTGAGTTACCCGACACATTTGACATGTTCGAGACATGAGCACCCACATATAAACTTCTAAATATGTTTTCAAACGTGTCTAATCGGATTTAAACAGTTGTTGTTGAAAAGGTCAACTCACACAAGACATGTACGATATTCTTCTATAAACGGGTTTAAATTGTTCATCCTGTTTATGTCAAAACTTGCTTAAGCTTGATATGAACACACTTAAGTACGTGTCATGTAAATTGATTGTGTCGAAAATTGCCAGTGCTTAGCTTAGCCATGACCTCACCGATGACGTGCCACTGATGATCGGGAAAGTCCCACAGGCGCCGAGGGCAGTCCTTTCTTCAGTGATATCCTCTGGTATGTAACCTTGAAAAGATTCTTGTGAAGACCCTACAACAAAGCTTTAGCTTGTCCCCTTTGGGCGTATTGCTGTGTACTTGACCATCACCACCTAGTTGTCCTTCCCTTTAGCTTCTCGATATCCAAGGCACAGGTGTCACGAATGCTAAATCAACTTGTGTACTAAAATGATATTTCAAATGAGCAAATATTGAAAACTTAAATGTTGGGGATTTCCAAGCAAAGAAGGACCACCTATAGTGGGCTTAATATATACCCAAAAAGAAGAAACAAATGAGTTTAGTGTTGGAGAAATAGAAACCGAATTCTTTGGTTCACAAAGGGAGCATAAAGCCACTGATATCCATCACCCTAAAACTTTGAAACTGCTATTCAGTTCTAAGAACTGTGGGCCGACTTCTTATGAATGCCAATCCAACTCTTGACGGTCTATAAAAAATCCATCTACTCGAGACTCTAAATGACTTGGGACCTATTTTTACTAGATAGTGTTTGGACTACTACAGTTTTAACAGAAGTATGGTAAAACTATTTAAATAGCTGGTAAACTATGGCATCCAATACAAGGTTGTTTGCTTTGTTTAATTCGCCAATTGAAGCTTTACACATGGTTACTATACATGTTGATAATATACTCTCTTGTGGCAAAAGAAGTACACGTATGTCAAGTGATCTAGTGCCATATATTCACACACTGGCGTGCATAAAAAACTCATACTGCATACATAGGATATATATGTCTCATCATATGCATACAGTCATCCAAGAAAAAGTGCAATGAATCGACACGGTCTCTGTTATAAGCTTAAGTAATCAAGTTTTCTTTTGTGCATGCCCTTTAAATTTAATTTTACCGGTCACTAACTGCGGACCCGACATCTTTTAAACCATATCAAGACAAATATCCCAGTATGTCTGGGCAAATTGAGTTTGTAGGTTGTCTCAAGGGTCTTTCATTTTGTCCTCAAACTCAATCTGTTTCAGCAAGCTGGTTTATGTTTAACCAACAAATAGCTTCTCAATGGAATTTTCAATTTTCTTGTCCTTCTTGCTGCACTTATCTTCTTGTTTCCCTTGTGACCTCTTGAGAACATCGACTTCCGACAAACTCAGGGTGAACAAAAGCCAATTTTAGTCCTGACTAGCAACAAACTTAATGATATCTCACCTACCACTTCTAGTTCAGCAACGTCTGGTGCTACATCTTTGGTAACCCTTTTCTTATGAACTAATCTTAGAATCAATCTTGCTTTTGAATCTTCTGGAACGATCCTGCTTTGATACAATTTGTTGGAAAAGTCTAGCAGAATTGAAGTCTAAATATCACATTAGGAGATCTAATAGGCAATGCCTAAATAATATTTAACTTACATAACATTTATGAGAACAAAATGATCTAGATAAGTCCCTTGCTCTATAAACAGCCAACTGGATACACCGAATATTGGGCATAGTCATTCGAAATTTGTATGATTATTCACCAACTAGAATGATCTATGTGCTTGACAAAATAGTTGGAAAGCTTTTTCATTCATGAAGAGGTAAAAGCACTTTCTAGTACTCTCAAATGCCTTAAGATTGTTCCCGTTAATTCTTTTCCCACTTTTGTCCTGTAGAGTAAGGAACTTAATCCAACTTCTTTGGAACTCCTCCCAACCTCTGCTGGCTGAAGCATCTAAGTATTATATCATCTATCCATCTAACTATTTGCCTCCCATTTATTTATTTATTCATACGCTTGAATTATAAGTCACATCTTAGTCTATGCTCGTGAGAACATATTGGAAAGTTTAAATGGCCAAAGGGGAAGCGTGTGCAGGAATGAAACGTAAAACTAGATAGGTAGTAGGAAAAACGGAGAGATTTCACGAGAAGGAGAAAGGAGATGACGAAGAAAGATGGGCCAAAATTTGTTGGTCTTTCTTCAATAGTTTCTACTCTTTAAATAGCAGAATTCTCAATGGTTCGTGTAGGATGAGGTTTTGAGCATTTGAGAAGGAAAAAAGAGAATGAACCTTGTAGAGTTTCCAAGAAATCCTTTAATTTCTTCACTAGCGAACATGCAAAACGATAAAAGAAAAAATGGTAATTTAGGCAGAAGAGAAAGAACGCCAATCTTGGACCTTCTACTCTAAGTATTCAAAAATGTCTAGTACCAAACAGTGGTACAAAGGTAATATTTGCACGGTATACCTTTTTTGCGAAGATAAAATACTCCTATCACTTAAACTTGAAGAAAGAGCAATAATTTATGTTAGGAGAATCTTTGGATTCAAAGTTGGATTTAAAAAGGTTGACATTGTACAACCAAAGGACATCAATATAGCCACAAAATTTGTGATTAAATGTGTTTGCATCTTTGAAGTGAAATATAAAAATTATAATATAAATTCTGCGAATACATAAAATGTACCTTCTGCTAAGACACTATAGAATATAACTGAAGATGCCACACTCCTTATGTTTTAAAATTAAGATATGACCTATAAATGAATAGAAGTTTTACCCTTCTTCTACGTCTTTGAAAACCGACCATTTGAATTTCGAACTAGGATTTGAATCCATAATATCTACAGTTAAAAAATAAATTTATCAGCTAAATTGAGGTATTTAATAACTTAAATTAATCATGGGATTTAGATGTGCTACATGATTATTTCATAAAGTGTGAAATATGTGTCTACATTGACTTCTATTTAAATTTTTTTTCTTTAAAACAATAAGGTTCACAAATTTTGTTTTTTTTATGCAAAACACTAGAAACTTTCACTACATTCATGTATGGACTTATAAGTTTTCTTGAAAAATTTTCATGATCTTTTAAAGTTTGGCCGATACATTAAAACTTTAAGGGGAACCAAAGTTGCCTTGTATATTTGAAAGGCAAAACAAACATTTACTCCAAAATCAATAAATAAATCAACTATTGTTGTCTTAAAGCAAAAGTAATTGATAATGGTGTTTTTGACCGGCTAATTGGTTCCCGGCATGTGTTCCATTGATACCGACGGATAAACAAATATGACTGGACTAGTAGACCCCCAAAAGCATAATCTTGGGATCCGAGTTGCTTGGCAAGAAACACTTGATGAGACACTATGTTGGGATCCCCTCATTGGTAAAGGAGATAACGGTGCGATCACTATCTGAGAGACTGGACAAGCATTGATCCCCAAGGGTAATGCGCACGCCACTTATCCACTTGTCATCTAAAGATACTCCCTATTAAGTATCACCTAGTAACCCACTAAAAGAGGTACCTATAATCAGTGATCTGAACACACATGTAGAGGCTGGCCATTTCATATTCCTCACTGCTCTACAAGCTTTGTCTCTCTCCTACAAAAACTGACTTAAGTATTGGAAGACCAATCCGAGAACAAAATCCAGATGCTGTAATCGGGAATCAATTGTGCAGGTCAAATTTCCGATTGAAGCTCCAGCCAACTTTGTGACTCCCAAATTGGGCTTCAACTGTAATAAACAAATGGCAAGTAGCAATGTGGCCTCTAATGCATGAATCCCTGTGAATCAAGACTATTTTTCCGAATAAGGATACTGCCTATCTTCAATTCCCTTCAAATGTGACTTCAGGATATCATCAATATAATGTAAGATTTAATAAATCATTAATATAACGTAATATTTAGTGAAACTTCCTTGCACATTGTAGGACTAGAGATAACACTAGTACGGGCAACAATCTGGAGGTGCTCATTACGGTTTGTGCGATTAAAGTTAGGACTAGCAGAAAGTTGTGTGATCCCCCTCTTTGGTGTGAGTGAACTAGCTCAGAAAAGTTGATAGATGCATATCCTTAAGAAGATAGCTCAAGTCGAGATAGTAAGCAGCAGTCTAATTGCTTCGATGTTGTTCTGTGAATTTACTTGTCATTGACCTCAATTGACAGCCTGAATTGGCTCTGCTTGTCGAGAATAAGATTATAATTTGTGAAATCTTAGAGTGTTGAACTGGAGGTAACAAAATGTACATATGCAGACCTGCATAGAGATGGGCACGGCATAATGAAAGTCAGTAACGTTTCATTTAGGATGAATCTAATTAGTATTATCACATTTCAATCATTGTGGAAGCAAGGAGTTTATAAAAACGTTACTTGGTGGTGGAAGTTGCATCGACCGCCAATTTTCACAGCTCTAGATGAAAGGACTTTGTTCGCCTGGTGAGTGAACTTTGCTGCCAAAGTACATTCAGGAATCTCTCTCAACTATGCAGCGAAAGTGATGGAACCAATAATAAATGACAGATACTTCTAATGGTCACATTTCTCAAGAAATCATCAATCAACTTACGGATCTCTCTTTACTTGGCTTACCTGATCACATACGTTAGCGTTCAAGGGATATACTAGCTGTATCAATGATATAAAACAATAGAATCATCAGTTGAGTGGGGCGTGCACTGTCAAGAGAGTTGTTTCATTGGAATATGAAGACATACAGTCTCCAATGGATATAAGATCAATTTGAAGGAACATCATCCTAATGACTTGCCAAGAAAGGAAAATGCAAATCAAGAAAATTAGCCGCAAATCAAGAAAATTGGCCACAATTCTCATGCTTATGTTTTAAATTTGAGTGTTACATGCTGGTATATCATCTGATATAATTAGGATAAAATGATAGACTTACATTGATAGTGATTTTGCTTAAGTTTCGACCAAAAAATTTGCTTAGGTATACTTGTCGTGGGAACTTGTGTTTGTTTTTGTCCAGCATAGGTGGAAGGAAGAATTAAAGGATGACCATGGGAAAAACTTCACATAGAAATCATAACACCTCCTCAGCGATAGATGAAAGAATGATCTCAGCCATGATATTCCCAATGCCAGATCTAGCAACCCATATTTGTATATTTCGACTTATGAGCTTTGTCATAGCTGTGTGTATCTCTGTCTAACTAATTTAAGATACAGTTATTTTCATTCGACATTGTGGGTGCTTAACATGAAGATTGGTTGCTTGTCATGAATCTGGAGTCTATTTGAACTACTTCTACAGGATTGCTGCTTTGAGAAGACCTTGGTGTATGCACACGATCACAGTTATGTTGACAGACTACTAACATTAGTCAAGAGGTGTCACACTGTAGAGTAATTGGTCCTTGAGAATTGATGTGTATAGCGTTTCTTAAGTAGGTTGATATGATTGATCAGAGTTGTTTCTCAAATATTTTGTCTTTATTAGTCTTTTACAATCGTGGCAATCATGCTGTTATGCATGCAACTGATTCATGGTTGCTGATATACATTTTTTTGAGGTTCACGAGTTTCAACAGCTTAAGCTATGAGTTAATGGCTTACAGCTTGGATCAGCTGTGTATTAAGTAATCAATTTAACACCAGACGGCTCTACACTACCAATTTTTCCGACAGCTTAACTTTGTTGAAAGGATAAATGTGAGTTTTATTGAACGCAGTGAATGCAAATTGTGATTGCTCCACCATAATTCTGATTGTGCTAATTCTACATACCTGTGAACATTGAATATGAATTATGCTCCTCTTCCACAAGCAGATGTGAGAAGTTTTAATTGATCCTAAAACATGTTTCACTTCCAAATATCTTGCTAGTGACCGCACCCAAAGTATTGGTGAATACTTTTCACTCTGAGAATTCTCGCATAGCGTGGCAGATGATTAGTTGCTCATTACAATTAGTTTCATTTATGCTCAGTCGTAGATGAGGTCTGCGCGTTAGTAAATTACAATTGTATGGTGTGTTTGAGAAAGACCTCTATAGAGCCAATCTTGACCAAAGCTTGCCCATCGGCACACTTAGTTTCCAAAAGAACCCTAAGTTAGATGACCAGACACCTTTTGCTTAAAGGATTAAAATCCCACAGAGGATCCATGATACTCATTTTTGAGCTCTTTTTTTGTGGAAAAACTTTTCCATATTGCGGAGATTTGTTGTTAACTTCAACCAGACACAAGTCCTACGTACAGCCATCTTCTTTTCTATTTGTTCTGATTTATGTCCCAAGTTGAGCTCGTTCAGTTTGAGTGAGTCCTTGTCCAAATAGGATAGAATAATGCGTAGTATGCTCTGACTAGTTTACAAAATCTCTTTATTGAGTGATGTGGCAAACTTTGCTTGAGTCTTGAATTTGACCCACTTGACTAAATATGAACTTAAAATCTACCAGATCACATACTGTCATAGTTGTGCTGATCGGTCTTTTGCAAACTTAGCATTCATTGATAGGATAAGTGCGTGAAGGAGGCCCTTCAAAGTTTGGAATGACTGTGTATTGTTGGTTTAAAATACATATAGTTTTGTGACTAATTGTGCTTGAGTTTGAATGTATGTCGTTTCCTGAAGTAGTTACTTGGAGGTTCAAAGAAACTAGATATTAATCTTCTCAGCATGTGATGACATACTATTCTTTCTGGAAATGTTTGTTACATATGTGTAGACCTAGTGTTGATTATGACTAAAGGAGTGACGTGCCTATTATTCCCATGTATGTCTAAAGCATGAAGGACACTCTTGAGAGGTACACTCTCCACCACAATAATCTTGAGAATATGGATCAACCTTCTCTTGAGCTGCAGGTAATCTCTCTAAGATCTGAGCTTGCAATTTCTATTTTCTGATTGACTACCGAGAGGTGTATGATGTTACTGTAATACTACTGGGAATGATGTGTTATGAACTTGACAGTTCCTTTTTGTGAAGATGCTCTACAAAACACATAAATAGAATGGTGTCTTGTAATTTACCTATGAAGTCCAAGCAATTGTATTGACATTTTCTGAGTTAACCATCATATAATGTGTCACTTTGGTTAAAATCGTGTTCATTTTATAGCTGGAGCATAGCAATAACATGAGGTTAAGCAAGGAAGTGGCAGAAAAGAGCCATCGACTCAGGTATGCATTTTTTCAATTGGCCTACATGAGGAATTTGTCTTGATACTTGTTTGCGTTCCAATTGTGGATCTTTGGCTCCTGCATTGTAACAGGCAACTGAGGGGTGAGGATCTTCAAGGACTGAATATAGAGGAGCTGCAGCAATTGGAGAAAATGCTTGAAGCCGGACTTAGCCATGTGCTGGTGACTAAGGTTTTGCGATATCATTGTCTCTTTTTCACTCCATTGAGTTTAATGGAAACACATGCATATTGATCTCGTGATGATACCTGGAGTTGTATTATCTATTTTTTTACAGGATGAACGAATTAGGACCGAGATCACTGATTTAGAGAAAAAGGTCAGTTTGTGCATCAAGTGATTTTGAGCTGCTACTTGTTAAAGCTGTATCTAGCATTTTACTCAGTATATACAGATGAAATACAGATAAAGGAATTATTTTGAAGAATTGATTTCGAGGCCATGTGTGTGAACTTAGTTTAGGACGCTGGTCTTTGTAAAATGAATGTGTCTGATGAAGATGCTTATGTCAAAGTATGGGGCTAATAAAATTTCAACAATAGATCAACATGCATGACATTGCCAGGCTTACCAGAATATTTGGCAAATCCTTATATTTTCAAGAAGGTAACTGGCCGCAAAGTTATTTTTATTTTTATTGACTAACCAACAACCGCTGTGATAGCTCTGGTACGACAAGTTATATCCATCAATTATTCAGTATGCTTTAATTGTCATAACAAAATGACAAACTGAATTATTTTGGTACAAGAGGTCATACAAGTGCAGGAAAAGATTAACATAATGCAATCCCTTCCATGGTGCTGATATCTATGCATGATCTTCCCGACAGTTTGGGTGCTTTTACTATTGTAAAGTACTTCTATCATTTCGCCGTTTTGACGAATGCAGGGAGCGGAGTTGATTGAAGAAAACAAGATATTAAAACAGAAAGTTAGTCACTCTCGTTCTGTGTTTTTTTATTTTACCTTATATATTCTACTGTAGACATTCGGAAAAAGGAATTGGCTGATCAATCTCAGTTATGTTTCAGATGACTATGTTAACCAAAGGAAAACGGCACATTGTCGCAGAGCCAGATGTCGCAGTTCCAGAGGAAGGGGTGTCGTCTGAGTCTGCCACCAATGTGTGCAGCTGCAATTCCGGCCCTCCTTTGGAAGATGATGGCTCTGATACATCCCTCAAACTTGGGTACAATGCTACTCTCCTTGTACTTCATCTTTGATCGACATCACTTAATTTGATGCATAAGATATGGTTTTTATATCTGAAATTAACTGGTTCAAATTCACAACGGGAGTATGCTCTACGGTGAAGTACTACTCCAGTCTTCAAGTTAGGAATCGAAAGAGAGGTGGATTAATAGATTTAGCAGATAGACATTTGTGATTTGGTCGGGTCCTCGTGCGCTCTAGAAAAATGGGCATTAGATGTAAACTTTGCGGACCAAACAGCTAAAATAGTGCGAGCAACAAGACAGGCTCAAGCAAACCCTAGCTACGTATAATGACTCCCACATAGATTGCATTCCATGGTTAAAAAAGTGAGTCGTCTTCAATTCACTGCAAGCTAGTCAGTGCTTTTGCACTCAAGATTTATATCTGTTTCCCATCAATCCAATGCCATAAATCAAGTCACGAGTTAAATTAAGAAAACATGAAAGGCAGATATAATCTCTTCCCCTAGGATGAAAAGACGCACATCGTCGAAGCTTCACGCGATCATTTTGATCATTTTGCAATTATAAGTAGTTACTCTTCTCGCTTATAATTTGGCTTGTAACTCTCTTGCAGGCTTCCTTTCTGAAGCTGAACTTGGAGAGCAACTGATGATTCAAAGGGATCTCAGTCTCTTATTATTACAAGAACCTTGGAAGTGTACAATAACGGAATGCGCTGTTAATGGTTATCTTGACGGATGTGATATTGCCTGTAACTCTTGTTCCGTTCCCTGAAGCTTTGATCTGTTGTATTGTATGCTTTAACATGAGTGCTAAATATTTAGCGAATATATATGACTATGTAGTTAGTTACACCTTTTGGAGAATGTTCCGTATTATCAAGCATGAACGTACGCTATGACAAAACTTGGCTTTTCCATGCACCTTCTCGAAAACCGCATGGACAGATGTCATATGTTGGCTGCGGTCTTGCAAAGCGCAGTTCCATGTCAACTAATGACTGCGGTTTTTGGTGACCTGCAGCTTTGATTATGGTCTAAGGCTACGTTGCTTTAAGACAACCTCTCTCTGTCTGTCTCTCTCTCTGAAACTCCTTTTTCACGTACCATAGTTGTGAAACCCTAGTTTGTTGCTTGTTCTTGGCGTTTCATTGTTTTGGTTAGCTTCCACTGCTCCATCCGGGTCGTTGCCTTGTACTCTATCCATTCAAATCGTCGATTCTTAGGTTGCGTTTGATTTGCATTTTGACCTGAGTTGTAGATCCCTTCCAACTTCTCTCTCCGAGTTGAAAATCCAGACGGCAGGGATGGTGAGTCATACTGCAAATGCCAATCTCGAGCTCTCGAGGCGAGAAATCAGAAAGGACGGCAAATCACCTGCTGTTTCCCACCATTTTCTCACTCCTCTTCATTGTCTCGCTTGCCTCATTCAACAACATGCCAGCAATTCGATGGCAGGTTGATGTGTGAATGAGTGATTTGAAGCTCAACGTCTCTTGGCTCGGTAAGTTCGCTGTTTATTTGGATGTGCATTGATTCAGTTCATCTCAAGCAGATGTTTGTCTGGTGTAATCTCTTTTTGACTTAGTTCTTGAATTTCAATGTCGTGCTCACACTATTTTCTCGTGAGGAGGTGTCAATGTGAAATGTTTGGTGATGATTCCCATTTGAAGCTAATTACGTTACCTTCCTTGTCTTAGAGCTTGCGAATTTCTGCTTGATTTGGGCTTTGCTAGACAGGAAGTTAATGGAGTAAAACTAGACATTTACTGTTGCTTTGATTCCATCGTGGTACTTCTTTTTGGCTTATTGAAAGTATCTGGAAAGAATTCCTGAAAATATTTCTCTTTGAAAAGGGCCTATTTATGTAAATGTCATTGCTTCAATCACGATTTTCTGAATTTAATGTCTTACTATGTGGACATTCCCACTGTCTGCTTGCATACTTGTGGTCATTGTTCCTTGACCAGAGTCTGCTCTACCATCGCATCAGTTTGGCGAGGAGGTATAGACTTAAATTGCCTTTTGTTAGTTTGATTAACAGCTACTCCACTTCTTCCTACTTGCACATCATTCTAATTTCTTGACCAGGGGGTCTCTTCTAAATGCTCGTAGTGGGGTTGGTCCGAGAAGAAGCACATTCTTAAAGATAATTGCAGCTTTAGTAAATACCATCAGAGCTTTCGATACGATCTGTTCTGGTCGATACTGTTACCAGTGGTCGATTCATCATCATGTATGTGCTTTGCGACATGATCTACTTTCTTCATTTACTGCACCACAAGAATCATCTTCAAATGGGTAATGGGATGTCGCACAAATATTCGTTTGCCAAAGAACCTATCTGAGCTCCTATCTCTCCATGGCTCTGCTTTTTCCTTCTGCATCGTTTAAATTTATTCGTTGGGTCTCGAGAAAATGATATCTGTTGGGCGACAAGATGTTTGATCGGGTAGCTATGTCTTGGCTTCAGGCTTCAGACTGAGATGTCTCAAGACATAAAGATGTGGATGCGTTCCTCAAATTATTGGCCAGCTCTCCGAATTTCTATAGTGAACTGTTGTCTTTGTTCATTCTAAGGAACAGCACCGTTGCCGGAGTTGCATCGTTTCACAAAAAAGCAATATACTGATGTGTTCATCTCCTTGCTGGCTTACAGTGCAAGGATAGAGACAGGGCTAAGGTGATTCTACTAGTGGACTCAAATCAGCAGAATGAGAAAAGTCGAGGCTATATGGCCTGGAGGGAAATAACATTCAGTCATTTTTCAAGCCTGCGATGCGGTTGCTACGTTTAGGGCCGAGGTCATTAAGCTCTCTCCTATTGTTGGCATTCATTTTCAGGCGACGCGACTTGTTAGATATCCGTTCGTGAACTGATTATTGCTCTCGAAATTTTGCAGTCGGTCGATTTGGAGACGAAGTACACACGAGCTTGAGAGATTGTTTCTTGCATACAGAATTTGGCTGTCGATTGTCCATTCTCTACGGATGGGAACGTGGTAAACCCAAAGCGACGTCGTTTAACCCAAACACAATGTCATTTTGTGTTCAAAATTAAACCGTGATTTTTTTCAAAAATTAAACTGAAAATTCTCAAAGTGAGGGAGTCATGCAAGTGAGTGTCGATCCCCGTCGCCCTGCCCTTGTGTAGTCCTCCATCATGTAGCCTCTCCTTGCCTATTTCGAGACCTTTCGTACGGGTTAGTTAGGTCGAAAATGGTTTGATCCAAATTGACCAATTTCCATGCATTACAAATTTAGTTACCTATACTCAACTCGATCTATATTGCTAAATGGAGTGAGCGCAAGATCGAAAAAGAATGAAGAGAAAGTCATAGAGATGGATTAGGTTTAAGCAAGTTGTAAATCCATTTAATACTCATATTAAAGAGAAAGTCATAGAGGTGGATTAGGTTTAAGCAAGTTGTAAACCCATTTAATACTCATATTAAACCCATTCGACCTATAGAGTTGGATTTAAATTCATTTATGGCTCATTTACTGAATATAATAAATCCATATAACAATCCAATCTATCAAATATGGATAAAGAAATATGTTTATGATATATTTTGACCGGTCCAATTACCTCTGTCTTCTTCTTCTTCTTTTATCATTTTGTTAACTTCAATTCTTTTTTCCTAATTTTAAGTCATTT
Source organism: Syzygium aromaticum (assembly GCA_024500025.1). Taxonomy (NCBI): domain Eukaryota; kingdom Viridiplantae; phylum Streptophyta; class Magnoliopsida; order Myrtales; family Myrtaceae; genus Syzygium; species Syzygium aromaticum. Next base: position 7,680,826 of record CM044890.1, read on the forward strand.
TTCTTGGCGTGTCGCCTTTTGTCAATACATCAGCGCCACTTGTGCGAAAAGTATAGAGGAATTTAATAACAAAAGGCCACATAAGTTTATCCGTTCGAGAAAATCTCATGGAGTTAACGAAAAGACTAATGTGGAGAACGCAGACAAATTTTATGAGTTAAATGTACGAAACTAAAGTTTTAAAGTTCAAGTACATTATTGCAACAAGTGTTGGGACTTTATTGTAATTTATTTTATGTGTTCTATAATTTGCATATAATTCCCATGAGTTTTGTTGAACAATTGTAGGAAGAATTAAATATACCATCGGAAAATTTTAAAACAAATCAAAAGGAGACTAAACAACTCAGCATATCACTACATGAATAATAATTGTATTGACTTCTATAAATATCAACTATTTGGATAATTAAAAAAAAAGAGATATCTTCTATATATTAAATCGAAATACCAAATTAACTCAAAGTTACTTCATGTAATTGTTATACATGTGGCAGTGACAGATTATATAATTAAAAGTGAGCTATTTTAAAATGTGAGTGCCATGTAACACAACAAGCACTTCATACGAATAACGTAATTGATTGCTCATATCACATCGACATATATATATATCTATCTATCTATCTATCGCGCATTTTCCAACCTAGCTCCATTTAGTGAGTATATTTTGCCTAGACTGGTCCATGGACCCAAACAAAACACAAGAGAATGTGAGAAGCACACATACATGGTCTCCGTTTGGTTCAGCATTTGGGGAAAGTTTTTGGCTAAATGCAAAGGCCTTTAGCCTGAAAGACTTTGGGAAAATGCAAGACTGTTTGGTAAACCGTAACTGAAAAGTGCTTTGGGGAAATGCTAGACCGTTTGGTAAACATAAATTTGGAAAGCTCTTTGGTGTGACCAAATTAAATTTTTAATTTTAATATTTTTAAAATTGAAAAAAAGAAACAATGACTATAACCTTGAGTTGGGCTTGACATTTTGCATGATCTGTACCACATCAAGTTTCAAATATATGTAGGCTTCCATTTTGCGAACGGGTAGAGGGATTATGAATCATCCCAAGCCTTAAAGGTTTTTATGGATTTGAATGGTGAGAGGAGTGGAGCATTTTCAAGATCAAATTTCTTTGATATGGAGCACTTTCTATCCAATTTATTTGCAAATCCCGTATGTTATCTGACCTTTTTATGTTTTTCAATTATGTATATCTGGTTGAATGTTTATCTTCTCCATTCTCGGGATATCATATGTCTTCCTAGGTTGTTCCAATTCTTACAAAGACCCTTGCGCAGCTAATATCTGTAATTCGGGCTCCCAAAAGTAGAGAATGATATGTTGCCATTGGAGGTGGCTCACCTTTGTGTAAAATAACTAATGAGCAGGTAAAGCAGTGTACTGCCTTTTTCAATCTTGTTATGTGCCTAATATCTCTTTCAAAGATGTTATCTACTTTCTTCTTTCTATATATACTGCATTAAAATGATATCTTTAGTTTACATAGCTAGGTGTGAATGTTATGTTGCACTTTTTGCAGCATAGACACTCAAAGGGGCTTTGGAAGCAGAGAACATGTCTGCAAATGTCTATGTTGGCATGCGCTACTGGTATCCCTTCACCAAGGAGGCAGTTCAGCAAGTTGTTGCCAATTTTTAAGAGGATATCTAACATTCTTAAGAGGTTATCATTTCACTATAATAAATATGGTCACATATGTCCGCAAAAAAAAAGTACGTTATTCTTAATATTACAAACCTCCTCAACGACTTTGTAAGCTTATGGCTATTTCATCACGTAAACGTGTCATGTCGGAAGATGCATTATTATTTGAAGTTCTAACCCCCTCACTTGAATTATCATGGTCATCTAAATATCCATAATCGAGATCTAATTCTGCTTGTTCAAAATCCATATTAGTCACGACACTTCTTCGTATATAATTGTGCAAAGCCATTATCGCTACGACAATTTACACTTGCTTTTCATATGGATAACTGGGCATACGAGTTAGAATTCCCCACTTCTGTTTTAATACTCCAAAGGCTCGCTCAATTGTTGAGCGTAGTAAGGAATGAGCACGATTGAATACTTCTCGATAACCTGTAGGCAAAGAACCTTCTCGAAATTCTGGTAAATGATATCTAACTTCTTTATATAGCCCCAAATAACCCATGTGATTTGGATATCCAGCATCTACCAAGTAATATTTACCTACGCCAATATATTGTAAATCTAATCAACATATGCCACATAGATATATGGATGTAACTAAACCATTAAATAACGAACCTGGAGGAGGATGGGGAAAATGTGCATCAAGTCTTCCAATGGTTTCATAGAAGATATGTGTATCATGAGCTTGTCCCTCCCAACTGGCCCAAACATAAACAAATTCCATATTAAAATTACATATGGCTATCATATTTTGAGTCGTCGTTCCTTTTCGACCAATAAAACGAATTTGATCGTATGTAGATACCACCGCTGGGATATGTGTACCATCAATAGCTTCAATGCAATCTTTAAAATATGGAAAAAATCGATGATCTTTCTTGATTTTCTCCGGAACTTCCCTATATTGTCAATCGGTTGGTTGGATCAAATCTTTTCCCATATCACATACTTTATCTCAAACTAAGCTAAAGTGCCTATTTATGGTTTCCTCAGAGCACTGAAAGCGTTCTTGTGCTAACCTATTGCCTATACCATGTCCCAAAATATGAAGAAACATACCAACTATTTCTGCAACATCGGTATTTCTATATCCTTTAAGACCATAGCGTGTTACTAAATCACGGATTAAATTATTAAATACATTTTTATGCATTCTAAACATATTATAGCACCTTATAGGATTGGCATCTTCGTCCATCAACTCTTTTAACCATGCATAACCTGTATATGTCGAGGTCATGCAAGGTTGTTTGCAAAGGTATGTTGCTTGATAAAAAATTGCAACTCCTGTGATTGACACAAGATCTCAGTAGTCATTTCCCTCTTGTTCACGATTTTTCCTTGCATGTGAATCATCCATAACTGCTTCAAGTAACAAAATATAAAGGCTATAAGAGAAATAATGAATAAGCTTGATCATCCATCGAGAGAAACAATGTAATAATCATCATATATATGCAAACTCAACCATATAAAGAGAACACCAATTGAAAACAATTCTCACATTAAAACATTAATAGAAATTGGGTTCACGAGAATGCAAATAAAGATCCATCAACAGAAACAAAGTAACATTACTTTCTTAAAATAGGAAAAAAAGTAGTATGACTCCCTTCAAACATGAAAACAATAAGATGCTAACAACTTATTTATGAAAACCTGACTCTTTTCCAAATTCATACTTGAGATACTTGACTCTTTTTGCATCATCCTTTAAGCTCATAAAAACCTGTCTATTGTCTATCTTTTCCTTCAAATGAGAGATTGCAAAATAGTACAACATTTCGTCTTCCACAATCTCAGGTATGGTATCCAATATATCTATGAGGTCCTTGAAAGGACCGACTACATTGGTGGTTGCTTGAGATGTGGCAGTGGCATTGCTCCTACTTTCAACAGCTGCAACTAGCCTGTTAATTTGTGTCCCAAGCACTTCTCTTGTGCTCAATTTCTTATCTTTTTTTCCTCAAGCTTGCCTCGTTGAAGTTTGCGCGGCTCTTTTTTGGCTTTGAGTTCCAATTGGTTCAACAATGGTTTCATCTATATGACACTCCAAATTTTCATCAGTAGACCCTGCAACATCATCAATACCAAGTTGTGTGACCTCAACATCATTATTAATACGTAAGCCTTGCCTAGGATTCCATGTGACTCTTCCAGTAGCAACTGTATCTCTAAACATCATATTTAACTTCTCTCCAAGATCAGGGTGTATGCCTTTCGTCCTAAAAGCCTTAAACTTTGGATTGACTTGTTATAATAAAGCATTTGTGTAAGTTATATCATTGAAGGTGATCCTAACACAAAAGTAAAAAAAAAAGAAGTGATGAAAACCTGAATTTTACTCTCCCACCATTCGTCACTCGCATCAATGGTTTTCTTTCTTGAATCCCAACCTAGTCCTGTTTCATTATAAAGCAATGACCTCCATCTTTTCCATTCTTCCTTGAGATTATCTCACTTACTCTTCATTTTATTCTTATCATACTTTTTTCCTGTTAGCTCCTCAAACTTGCTAATTATGACTGTCCATCTATCCCTTTTATTGCTTGCAGGACGATTGCCTTTTTCAATTTGTTTAATGCACAACTTATAAAAGGTTTCTACATCTTCCGAGCTCCAAAATGCCTTTTCTTTTGATGAACTTGCCATCTACTAGGATAGTAACATGAACAAATTTGGAAAGTAAAAACAAACAAGATTAACCATGAACAAATTCAAATGAAGACATGCATTTCTTAACACACGGATAATCAATCAACTCCCATATGTTTATTACATAACCAATTGAACATAATTAGTGAATAACATAACCAATTAAACAAAAAAAGGCAACATGCTGTGTTATTCATACTCAGAGGGATTACCCCCACTATGAATCCAACTGTAATGAATGCAATCATAAATCACAAAAAAATAAAGAGTCAATGACTACAAGAAACAATCATACTTTTTGACAAAGTTACACCTATTGAATTTGCTTTGATATGAGTACAACCTAACTAGGGGTGAGCGGGGTTCCAGGGTAGAACCGGGAACTTGAGAACTGGACCCGGTGGATCCGGTTCGATTCCAGGTTCCATGGATAGAGGGTCCAGTTCCCGGTTCCTCATTTTTAAGAATCAGCTGTTTCGATTCCGGTTCCTATAGGAACCGGGAACCGGAACTTGGAACCTGAACTTGGAACTAGTACCGGAAACATAAACTTAATATTTAAAAACCCTAATTCCCAAATGCTCCCTTCTCCTCCTAAATCACACCCGATCCTCCATCATCATGTCTCACAAGCTCCCTCCCGCTTCCGCTTTTGCCTCACTCCTCGCTCCCGCTTCCGCTTCCGCCTCACCCTCGCTCCGCTTCCACTTCCGCTTCCACAGATTCTCTCCCACTTCTGCCTCGCTTCGCCTTCTTCGCCATAGGTCTTGTGATCTACCCACGCGGATTCGCTCCGATTATTCGGGCTCGCTGTTGTCTTCCTCCTCTGAAGCTTCGTCGCTCTGGTACGTAACGTCTTCGAACAACCCCTCACCATTCACGCCATAAGTTATGGCATGTGTCTGTGTTGTTCTTGCAATCAAATCTTGGTGTGGATACTGGATCGAGCTACTCCATTCACGCCATATGTTACTATCAAATTATTTGGTTTCATGGCAAGCATGGGTTAGGTTGAACCTTTGCTATATTCCTGGAATGATACAATTGTCTTAATAATTAATTTTTGTGTTGCTATTGAGGAAACGGTGAAGAAACTTATTGTAGATAAAATTCTCTAGACTGAGTGATTTATGACAATGTTCGCTTGATTCATACCCTGTAATTCTTTAAATCTTATTTGATCAAAGGCTCATGTCCATACTTCTATTGTCTTTCCAGTTTGATCTTTTTGAAGTTTTAAATCTCAAGCATAATCTTTTTGCCATTTTAAAATTAGAGTGTCCTGCTCTTGCAGTTTATACCATGTTTGTGTTTCACATTTTACTAATTGATCAGCCAAGATTGAAAAGATCTTATATGTTTTGGTACTCTTGCAGCGATAAAAGAAACTTATGCCATATCGAGAAACTCATTTCATACATCTAGTTCTTGGCTGTACATAGTACTGTGAAGTATATGTGTGCAAACATGTGCCTATTGTCAAATCGTTTTTTTGTTTTAACACTTGAAGAAGAATAAATGTGCGGTGCTGAGCTAAAATAGTGAGTTGTTGGATTGAAAGATATAAACCTTTTGTTCATTTTTGGGTAGTTTCAGCTTGGATTTATGAAAATAAGTAACAAGACCTACACAGGAAGTGCTGTAAGATTGTGCAATGACGTCCTTACATGTGCTTGTGCTTGTGCATGTGCGGGCACTTCTGTGTTCTTGCATGTAAGAGAGACAGAGACTGTCCAATGTGGATGTCGTAGTCTACCAAAGCTCTGGTGGAAATTGACTAGCTCCATTCCGTCTAATATGCTTCTGTAATTGTCATTTGTTTCCTCAATATTTAGTCTTATGGCACTCCCATCGATTGACTTATTTAAGTTACTGTTAAATAGTGATGATGGTTTATAGTTGACTGTGTAGACTTTTGAGATTAGTGGAAATTAGCCATTGATTTCTTCCGGTGGAACAACTGTATAATTAAGAGCCTATGCGACATTAGCTTCTTTTGTTTGAGTCTTTAGAACTTTTGCCTTGTCTTGTTCCTTATTTGGCTTTTGTTAATGGATGTTGCAATTATCTGGAATTCTCTGGTCACGATCTTTCATATAAGAACACAGAACTAGGAACAAGAATTTGCTAAGATTTGTATATTGTGCTTGAAAGGGACAGCTTTTGTTATTTGTTTGATAGCCGAAATGTAATATTTTAGTTTCTTTGTGTTTTGGTCTATAGTTTTTGACTAGCTGCTAGTTATAGTTCTTGCTTGTCCTCTTTGTGTATATATTCCTGCCCTTTAGTTGTTTGCAGTTGTTGATTTGTAACAAATTGCTTTCTTTGTAAAACCCTTCAATGACTTCAAAGTTTTCTGGAATTTATATGAATGTTCTTGACTTCAAAACCCGTGTAAATGCGCATCCTTTGCATTCAAGATCCATTATGGCTGCAACTTTGGAATATGGCTGCTTGAGATTCAAATTGCATTTTCTTTTCTGCTGTCTTGTTCTGTTTTCGTGTCGTTTGATTGATTGTTCAAGTTCTCTTGGCTAATCTGTTCTCGTGTTGCTTGCTTGGCCAGTGTTGTTTGATTGACATATCAACTATCAAGAATTTAAGATAACATGTCAATGGAGGTTGAGGGACGTGAGGAGATGACTCCGATCACAGAATTTGAATTGTTGGGTGATGAAAATAAAGAAGAGCCATCCCCTACCACGAGTGTGGCAAACAAGGTACTTGATTCTCGTCGTCCTCCTTTTAATAACAAATGTACATTTGATTGCTAGAATCATTTTGCAAGAATCAAATATGGGAATGGAAAAACATATAAGGTGAAGTGCATTCATTATGGGTCTGAGTTAAAGTACAATGTTGCTCATGGGACTTTTGCAATGAGGAAGCACTTGAAAACATGCAAGAAGTTTCTTTGTAATGTTGATAAGAGGCAGAAATTCTTTGCACTGCGTAATGTAGACTTGGCTGGCAAAGCAGGAGGAGGTTCTAGTACTGGTAGTGTCTTATTGATATGGTCATTTAATCAATAACGTTGCAGGCAAATGCTTGCTCGGTTCATCGTAGTTGATGAACTACCCTTTTCCTTGGTTGAGCGTGTTGGATTTCGCGAGTTTGTCACCGAGTTACAACCTCTCTTTAAACGTTTTACAGTGGCTAAAGATTGTATGAAGCTGTATTTTTGTGAAAGAACTTGTTTGAAGACTTACTGTGGTAAGATAAATTCTAGGATCGCACTCACAACCAATACATGGAGTTCCATTCAAAACTTAAATTATTTGTATCTTACTGCACATTTTATTGATGAAAATTGAAAGTTGCATAAAAAAATTATCAATTTTGTGGTGATGTCTAGTCACAAGGGTAGGGAGATCGGGAGAATGGTGGAGAAATGCATCAACGAGTGGGGAATAGAAAAGAAGGTATCCACAATCATCGTGGATAATGCTAGTTCGAATGACATTGCAATTGGTTATTTGAAGGAAAAACTTTCAAGAGAAAAGTTGTTGATCTTAGATGGTAGTGTTTTACATATAAGGTGCACTGCTCATATATTAAACTTGATTGTTAGAGATGGCTTAACTACGGTACGAGAATCTATTGCACGTATACGAAACGTGGTTCGGTATGTGAGGAGTTCTCCCATGAGAGCCAACACATTAAAATCTTGCATTGAGGGTGAAAAGATTACTTACAAGGGTTCAGTTATTCTTGATGTCGTCACTAGATGGAACTCCACTTACCTCATGTTAGACACCGCCATAAAATTTAGAAAAGCTTTTGAAAGGATGGAAGAAGATGATTCAGCTTTTGTCGGTGAGCTTAACCATGATCTTCCTAAAGATGATGATTGGGAAAATGCCATTATTCTTTCAGAATTTCTAAAAAAATTCTATGATGCCACCAATCGGATGTCAGGAAGTTCATATATTACCTCAAATGATTATTTTGAAGGGATAGCTCTTTTGTATAAATATTTGAAAGATGAGGCGGATGCTTCGGATCATAAGCTTTAAGCTATGGGTATGAAAATGAAAGAGAAATTTGACAAATACTATGGGAGCTTGGATAAAGTGAATATGTTGATGTTAATTGCGATTGTGTCGGATCCTAGAGCCAAGTTGAGTTATGTGAATTTTTTGTATGGACAAATTTATGATGATGAATTGAAAGTTAATGAGATGCATTACAAGGTGGAGGAAGCATTACAACATTTATATGAATTTTATGAACAATTTTCTCTTGCTTCAAGTGATCAAAATTTCGGTGCCCAAAGTTTGAGTGCTAGTAGTAGTGGTTCCAATGTTGATGTCGTTAGTAGTGAAGGTAACAAGATCAAGAAGTATGACGCCCAAGCTTGGTGAAGAACCTTTATGCACTCAAACCAATAGGTGTGCAATGACAACAAATTTGAGTTTGATCAATATCTTGAAGGAAAAAATGAAAATATTCTTGATCTTGACCTTTTGATGTGATGAAAGACTAATGGCTCAAAATATAAATTCCCATCTTTAATGGCTCAGGATATTTTGTCTATTCCCACAACTACTGTTGCTTCGGAGTCGACTTTTAGTACATCGGGTCGTGTGCTTGACGGCTTTCGAAGTTCTTTGACTCCCAAAGTAGTGGAAGCTTTGATTTGCACTCAAGATTGGTTGAAAGCCATTTGTATGCCGATTGATGTTGAAGAATGCATCGAAAATGCAGAAAAATTTGAGATGGGTAAGTGATATTTATATCTTTATATATTGTAATTCCTTTTATATATCTAATAAGTGAATATTTTATTTAATCTTTCTTTTTTTTAGATATGGATTGTCTGAATGAGGAGATTATCATCGGTAAATAGAGTTTACCAGTTGAAGCGGAATGAATATATGTGGTAGGCTTTCTAATATTTATTTTATTTTACCAATAAATTGATATGGATTGCCTTAATACTTTGGTTGTCTTTGAAGGAGCAGCTAAGGTTGTGTTATTTGTGATTCTGCTAATTATTTGTGCATGCCTTTAACCTCGTGGTTGTTTAAAGGAGGAAGAATTTTAATGCCGGAAGGGATACTGAAGAAGCTTTTGGTCTCCTTATCAAAAAAAAAGAAACTTTTGGTCTTCTACTTTTGTGCTTTTGCAGCATGTATGGGAGAAAGGTGAGATCGGATGTGAATGCTATTGAAATGAAGTAGGACTTGGAGCCGTTTTTTGGAGAAAGGTGCCTAGTTTGAAAAGATTTGATAGCCGGTCTTTTTTTAAGATATGGATTGTTGAGAAAAATGTGACATCTTATGTTGGAATTTAAAGTCATATATATTGCATCTCAATAATTGCTATTTATCGTTCTATCCTCTTTCTTTTAAGAAAAATGTGACTTTTCAATAACTAGTCTTTTGTATTTTTTTTTATGAATGTTCATTTTCGTTTTGATCAACTAAAAAAAAAAAAAACCTGTTGGAACTTGGAACCGACCTTGGAACCTATAACAGGGTAGATTCCAGGTTCCAGATTCTAACGGGTAGGTTCCAGATTCCTCATTTTGAGGAATTTGTACCCGATGGTAGGTTTCAGGTTTCAGGCGAAACTTACCCGGAACTCGGAACTTGGAACCGCTCACCCTTAAGCTCAACATGCTGTGTTATAAGAGTTAAGTCATTATGAACTATGAGAATAAAAACTTGGATCAATTAGCAAAAGAAATAGAAGATAAAATCTGGGTGGTACAACATAACTACCCTAATCTAAGAAATGCGAGAAACAAGCCACTATACATCCATTAGATATGCCCCCAAGAGCATGCTCTGTTTTGGGTAAGGCCCATACTCTGTTAAGAGAGCCAAGTCATCACGGACATCGAGAACAAAAACCTGGATCAATTCACAAAAGGCAAAAAAGAACAGAGGAAAAAATTTGGGTAGCAAAATTGGTGTTCCAGTTTGACTCTCAAAATTGGGCTCTTGGCTCTTAAGTGGGGAACAACACAAATTCATATTGCTGCAACAAGTTCGCCCACAAAATGCGAAAATTGAATGCTTATGTTGAAAATTCTCTTTTCTAATTAATAAAACTAATTTATGAGTCAAGTGATTTGAGGTGGAAATAGACATTAAACCCAGCAAGATCATACTGATAATAGGATGCTTGTGTTGTAATTATTAATTTTTTCCCCAAAACCCAGCAAAATCATACTAAAATTAGGATGCTTGTGCTGTAATTATTAATTTTTCCCCCAAAAACCTAGCAAAAAATATTCAAATTGAAGCTAAAATGAGGCCGGCTTTGAAGAGAAAGATCACCAAAGGAACAAGAAGCACTACAAACAAGTCGAACATAAACCCCTTGAGCGACCGCACGTATAATCAGGTGTTTAGGGACGAAGAAAACATTTTCAAAATGGACAAGAAGCAATGCATGACCGTAGATGAGTACTCCTTATCTAAGAATTGAATGAGCCTCAAATTACCTCTTTGGCAAAACAAAATGGAAAACCCTAAAAACATATTTAAGATAATACAAGCACAAAAATCACGAAATGCACAAATTCCATGGTGAAATCACAAGGGAAGAAAGGATAAAATCTCAAGGATGGCCACAAAATGCACAGATTTAAGCAATCGAAAGCACATCCATTGGGGGGAGAGAGAGACGAACCTGTAGTTGAGTGAGGGAACGAGCGAAGCGAACCGTCGAAGTGAACGAGGCGAGCAATCCGTCCGAAGGAAAGCAAAGCAACTGAAGCGAACGAGAGAGGCGAGCAATTCCACGCGAGAGTGAGACAAGAGTTGGGAGCAACAAAAGGAAAATGGGACAGCGAAGACACAGAACACTAGAGATAGGGTTTTGTTTTTTTAAATTGGCAAAATTAGACTTTCAACAAAATTTTGAGGGCAAAATAGGCAACTGACCAAAATTCATTAATGAAGGAAGTTGCATCCCGAAAATGTTAAAAAGCCCAAAGCACCTCCCCACTTGCTTTGGGCTTTCAGCATCCCAAATGCTGACTTTGAGCTTTCCGTATCTCAAAAGCACTTACCAAACGGTTTAGCATTTTGGGAAGGGGATTTCGAGGTCAAAAGCCCATTCCTAAAGCTGAACCAAACGGGGCCATGGTCTACATATTCATTGATCATGATGAATTCGATACTTGTGGATTAAGAATTTGCCCACTAATTATTTACATGAGGCGCGTGGCAAGCTTTTTTTCTTTTCGGAATGCAATCGCAGGTCGACACTTGCCCATGATGTGGACAAGTGCCAAAAAACTTGTCTATATATATGTTTTTTTTCCTCTCTTCCTCCTCCTCCATCCGCAGTCTTGGCTAGTCAGCCAAATTAATTTTTACGGCACAAAAAACTAATTGGGCTACAAATACAATTTGGAATTATTTTGTAACACGAATATTAATCTGAGATAGAAGGCGACACGAGCGTTACGCGTGTGGGATTTCTTGCGGTGGTAGCCCCTTTTCTGTGGTGGCAAGCCTTATTAATCATCCACCATAACTATTAAGAGTCCTTAACTTGCAAAACGTAATTTCCCAAAATGGATCCCCGAGAAATCTGGTAGGGCCTCCCGGTGCTCACGCGACGGGCACGTGACCTTCCCCCAAGCATTTGAATTCCGGATCCGACCGCCTCCCATTTTCAATTCCATCTCCATCTCCATCTCCTCCGCCCCCGCCCCCTCTGCATCATTCCCCCTCTCGCGCTCTCTCTCTCTCTCTTCATTTCAAATTCTCTCTCTTCTTCCGCCGTTCAAATCCGCCCGATCAGAAAGAAAGAGACCCCCCCTCTCTCTCTCTCTCTCTATCTCTAGCCCCTATCGTCTTCTTCACTCCTGTCCAGCACACTCTCGGCTCGAGAGCGACGGGCTAGATCCGATCGCGCATCTCCTCCAGCTCCAGAACTTCCGCCATGGCGTTTTGGATCCGTGCTCGTCGTCGTCTGCTTCTTCTCCTCGCTCTGGTCGCGTGACGCCCGCCCGCCCGCCCGCCTGCCGGTCGACCCCGCGCGCGCTCGAGATTTACGTTCCTCCCGGTCGCCGGAGTTTTTTGGGGAGTTGGCGTTTTTTTTTTGTTGTTGTTGCTGGTGGAGTTCTAGGGTCTGCGACCGGTCTCGGTTGGTAGCATGGATAACTGCGAGGCGAGGCCGGTTCCGAACGGGTTGGGGAACGAGAAGGATTCGTCTCAGTGCGTGAGGGTCGCGGTCAACATCAGGCCGCTGATTACCTCGGAGCTCCTCATCGGCTGCACCGATTGCATCACCGTCGTGCCAGGAGAGCCTCAGGTACCGCCGCCCTTGTCCTCGTTTATGGGTACGTCCAGTTGCGAGGTTCGTCTGCAGGGGGGCGTGGTTTCTCGGTCCGGATGTGCTTGGTTTGTAATTAGCGAAGTGGCGTACTTTATTGATGTAACTAGCGAGTGAGGATCGAGTTATTTTATGGAGTGGCGAGCTTGCTAAACTTGTGCCTTTTTGCCGGATTATCTGCTAGGTGCAAATTGGGTCGCATTCGTTCACGTACGACCATGTATATGGGAGTATGGGATCGCCTTCTTCAGCCATCTTCGATGACTGCGTTGCTCCCCTTGTCGATGCACTCCTCAGAGGCTACAATGCCACCGTCCTTGCATATGGCCAGGTTTTTCCATCTAGATTCCTGTTAGTCTCCTTGTGGATACGTGTTCAATATGAATGCTGAAATTCAACTTATGTTATTCTGAAGACTGGTTCCGGCAAAACATACACCATGGGAACTAACTATAACGGAGAAGAGAGCAACACTGGAATCATACCCAAGGTGATGGAGACAATTTTCAAAAAAGTCAAGACCATGAAAGATTCCACTGAGTTTCTTATCAGAGTGTCCTTTATTGAGGTAAATGTGTCAGTATTTGATTATGGCATTTTCTAGCATCAACTAGTCACTTTGTGCCAATAAACAATGATGTCTCTTGTTTATTTGCTCCGGCAGATTTTCAAAGAAGAAGTTTTCGATCTTCTTGATCAAAATTCGACTCTTTGTAAAGGTGAAGGGGTGTCTGCAGCAAAGGCAGTAGGACCTGCTAGAGTTCCAATACAAATTAGAGAAACAGTACATGGTGGGATAACACTTGCCGGAGTGACTGAAGCAGAAGTTAAGACAAAGGAAGAGATGGCGTCGTATCTATCTCGTGGTTCTTTGTCTCGTGCTACTGCGAGTACCAACATGAATAGTCAGTCTAGGTAATATGTTTATATTCTTGATACATTGATTGATTTCTTCGAACCTACCATAAATGAGTTTGTGTATGTGAAACATATCTCTTCCTAAGCTATAGTAGTATAATATGATCGAAACTCAATATATTTCGAATTAAGATGGAGGCAAATTGTTTCGGGCCTTGTCTTATAATTGTCATTTCTGCTTTTGTCTATTTTTGCTATGTTGTAAGTTTTAAAGTTGAAAATATATTTGAACATGTTTCAGCCGATCACATGCTATCTTCACAATCACTATGGAGCAAAAGAAGATGGCTCATTTTCCCAGTGATGATGACTTTGGTGATGATATCTTGTGTGCAAAACTTCATTTAGTTGATCTTGCTGGATCAGAAAGAGCAAAACGAACTGGTGCAGATGGAATGCGCTTTAAAGAAGGTAGTACTCAAATGTCTTCAAACATAGAGTGGTATAATGAATCAAAGTTTCTTTCAGCAGGCAATGTAGTTATCAAAACTGGTGGGTAGCTTGAGCTTGATAATTTTCATGTATCTTCACCTCAATATTCTTCTAGTATTCTTTTGCAGACACATCCCATGAATATTTTCTTGATTGTTGACTCTAAGTAACTATTGTTTAGGCATTCACATCAACAAAGGTTTGTTGGCTCTTGGCAATGTAATAAGCGCGTTAGGAGATGAGAAGAAGCGGAAAGATGGAGGCCATGTTCCATATCGTGATAGCAAGCTAACACGCTTGTTACAGGCACGTATTGCATTCCTTTAGTTTTTTAAGTCATGTCAAATTCTAACTTTGTATAGTCCCTAACTTATTGTGTTTTCAGCATTAATATGAGTCCTTGATTCGTAGAGGATTACATAGCCTTTTACATTTGCAATGGTTGCTTGAAAGCTGAAGAGATGTTGAAATGAGAATGAATCTTCTTACTACCAATACCATCATTTGCGATATATATAGTTGTTGTGAAGAAAGCAACAATCCGGTTGTGTGGGGTTAACATGGAGATATATGAGCATGTGTAGTGACAAAGAAAAACAACACGAGCAAGTATACGAGTTACAGGACTTTTGAAGAGCAATGCAGCACTCAAACCTTAATCTTAGAAGCGCTTAATGTTTTTTTCCTGTCCTACCTATCGAGTTAATTTTTTACGGTCATAGCCTTTTTCGACAACTGATTTTGCAATTTGGCTATGTAGGATTCCCTCGGAGGAAATAGCAAAACATTGATGATAGGTATGCTACTAATTTGGCATAGACTAGGATTTCGTTTCTAACCTTTTTAATCCTCATTCCGATGGCATTTCACTGGTTATATATGTAGCTTGTGTGAGTCCTGCTGAAACAAATGCTGAGGAGACATTGAACACCCTTAAGTACGCAAATCGTGCTCGCAACATTCAAAACAAAGCTGTGGTATGTCTTCATGGCCCTAACATGCTTTATTTATATCATCATGCACTTTCTATTTGGTGATACTTATCTTCCTTATTTGGTTCTAGATCAATCGTGATCCGATGGCAGCTCAAATGCAAAGGATGCGAAGCCAAGTAGAGCAGTTGCAAGCGGAGCTTCTACTATATCGCGGTGACGCTAATGGACCATATGAAGAACTTCAAGTAGAATACTATCTTTAAGTCTCTCACAGTCCTTACAATCTGGTTTAGATTTTGACTTGAAATTGCTTTTACAGATCCTCAAGCATAAAGTTTCTTTGCTTGAAGCAAGCAATGTGGAGTTACAACGGGAGTTGCAAGAGCGTCGTATCACTTGTGAGCATTTGATGCAGCGTGCTGTCGATGCACAGGTACATCTGACTGGTTTTCCTACGCTGGAGCATTTATTGCAGAGTTTTTGCACATGAATCTTCTGATTCATGCTCCTTGAATGTGTTAGGTCGAAAAAGACAAATTGGTCATGAAAATTGAATCAGCTCGAAGTGGCAAATCGTGGTATGAAATTGATCGTAACTCAAATCAGGTCTGCAGATATATCTTTTGTTTTTTTATTGTCCTGAGTCTTTTCCTCGTAATTGGTTTAACTAAGTTGCCTCTGTTGTTTAGGATTGTGATTTGGTCAAATCTTATGTGTCCAAAATCCAAGAGTTAGAAGCAGAATTGCTTCGCTTACAAAGCTCACTTCACACAAAACGTTATGTTCTGGGTTCCATTGATTCGGACGATGATGGATCTCTCTCCAACAACACATTAGCTTCTTGCTTAAATGATTTTTCTTCTGGTTCCGAAGCTAAAAGTGTGGACCTTGCTGGTATGATTTATATGCTTTGTATGGGTTTCTGGATTTCAAGCTAAAAATAATGCTACTGTCAATATGCAGTGGGCTGAGCTAATTATATGCTGATCATTTTCATTTCCGATTCCAAGTATCTGCTATTTTGTATATGCCCATATCAATAGAGACTAATGTAATTTATTCTTGGTCGTCTCCTACTGCTTTCTTTGAAATAGGGGTGTGCAACCTATATGCACTAATAATTTTTTTTTGCTTTTCTTATGTATGCAGATGAAATTGAGGTTGACGAGAAAGAGTTAGAACACTCTTCACTTCAAGAGAAACTGGGGATGGAGCTTAAAGAGCTGGATAAAAAACTTGAGCAGAAGGAGGTAAAATTTGTTTCCTCTTGTAAAGTAGCAATACGTCTGTGTTCTGTTTTTGCTGAGAATTGTTTATCTTACTGCTTAATGACCAGTAATTGTTTTCTATGATCCTTTTTCAACATTGAACCCCCTAACTTTGATGGAATGTAGAGCTTTTTTAATGGAGATGGTTCAAGAATTTTTTTCAGCTGACAGAGTAAGGAAAAGGACAATCTTGCATTTGAAAGGTTCATCTAAAAAGCTTTGTCCATGGCAAATGTGACCGTTAAACAATATTTCTTGCAGAGGATAGTTGCCTTGCTAGAACACTTAGTGTACTAGTGTGAAATCTCTATCTTGTCAGTTGATGATTTGCTTGGTGACGATTTGTTGGTTGTTCCACCCATCAGTCATTGGGTTCATCCTTTGCTTTGTTTTACATTTTGAAGGCTGAAATGAAGCGCTTTGCAAATGTTGACACTTCAGTTCTAAAACAACACTACGAGAGAAAACTTTTGGACATGGAACAAGAGAAAAAGTCTTTACAGGTTTGTCTTCACTCCTGAATGCTACAGACTATGATTAAATGTAGAATGATACATCATTAGCTTCACAATTACGCAGAAAGAGATAGAAGTACTGAGATGCAACCTTGAAAACATTTCATCTACATCCGGTGACAATGCTCAAAGATTAAAGGAGGAATATCTTCAAAAACTAAATGTTCTCGAAGCGCAGGTGAACTTTGAACTGCAGTTACTATTTAATTTTGATTGTATCCTAGTCTAATTTGAAAGTTCTCCAGGTTTTAGAGTTGAAGAAGAAACAAGATGCACAAGCTCAACTTTTAAGACAAAAGCAAAAAAGCGATGAGGCTGCCAAACGATTGCAAGATGAGATTCAGAGAATAAAAAGTCAGAAGGTGCCAATACTTACTAGAACAAAGTGATGTATTTGAATTCGTTTTTTTACTTCATGTCAGCACCAATGTGAGAAATTGTGCTTTCTATAGGTTCAATTACAACATAAGATAAAGCAAGAATCTGAACAGTTCCGATTGTGGAAGGCATCAAGGGAGAAAGAGGTTCTCCAGGTATATGCAAAATTAATAAACTAATAATGCCTTCTGTTCAGTTTAAGCTCCAAAGCTAAACTTGGTATATGCTTAAGTGGTTATTAGTTTTGACTCAAATTTCGGATTTTCTGACTTAAGGATTTATTTTGTCTTGCGTTGGCTTTACCTAGAGTGTCCCCCTGGTTGCAAACCTCATTTTGTCTGCGTTGTTCTTTTCTTGAGACAATTTGCATTTAAGGAATTCCTTTTCCTTCTATATATTAGGGAAATATGTTGTGGCATTCTTTTTGCTCACAAATAGCATATTGTTACAAACATTTTCTGGACAAGAATTGTCAGGTTTGTAGAGAGAGAGAGAGATTGCTTCTTTATGAAATTGACAGAAAATACAAAAGTATCGTCTATTATATTTTCATTAGAAATTGAAGAGGCTATTATATCTATTACTCGGAAGAAGAAGATTTTCTAGGGTTTGAGATATGGGCTCAGATCTTTTATTTTATTCTACCTCTTCCGTGACTCACTGATTGATTGATCACTTCTTTCTTTGGACATTTTGTCGAGTTTCTATATATCTGAATAGAAGTTCATGAAGGTCATAAATGGATGAGGTCCATTAACCTTAAGTTCTCTGTTTTTATTTTTGGTATAGAAAATTGATGAAGTATGACCATTCAGTCTGAAACAGTTTAAAATATATATACATATATAATATAGATATATGTATGTATGTATAAAGTTTGACCATCCAAAGTAAAGCCATAATAACATAAGGAATATTGACCATTGTACCTATTATAGTGCTTCCGTAAATTTCAAATGCTTTTAATGTGTAAACTATGAATAGAGACACAATGAACTAAGACTATCATAAATAAAATTCATCCAATGTTTGTAAAATTCTGTGGAGTCTTAGATTACCCACTAAAACTAGAGAAACCTGAGATTTTAAATGGGCAAGTCGAGAAAAGATTTTTAGAACACCTGTGACTCTTTTGTAACCTTTGTCACCACTCAATCCCATAACAACACTGACCCGACCTGTGATAACTTCTATGCAACCCGTAATTGCGACTTAATTACTTTCTCCTTTCTGCTTCTATACTTTCAAGTTTGACATATCAATTCCATGCTAGGTCATGATAGTTGAATCGAAGGTGGAGAAACAAATAATCTTGGTATGTTGTTTTTTAATGGGATCTTGTTTTGTTGTTTAGAACATGCAAGACCCAGCGTCACTATTCTTTGTATATCTATGAAGAAAGTTAAATGCATAGGATGCACACTGCAATATAATATGGCTTTACTAAAAATCTGACTGGACATCGAAAATTTTAATGTTTGGCTTTGTAACCACCTGTATTAGAGTGTCACGTTTATTTTATTATTGGTTCCTAGAAATCATGTTTGCTACCTATATTAGGTCTCCTATGAACGTGTGTTTCTTGTCTCACAGCTGAAGAAAGAGGGACGGAGGAATGAGTATGAGATGCACAAGTTATTGGCTTTGAACCAAAAGCAGAAGATGGTAATTTAGTTTCTTCTTGGGTAGATAACTAGAATTTTTTCTAACTCAAGAGTCTACTATTCTCATCCTCTATGTTCGTGGTCAATGTCAGGTCTTACAACGGAAGACAGAAGAAGCTTCCATGGCTACCAAAAGGCTGAAAGAACTGCTGGAGTCTCGAAAAGCTTCCTCTAGGGAGACATCTGGTAGGGAGCTTACATTAACATAGGCATTGTGCTCATCTTTTTGTCTTTACTTGGTCAATTAATTTTCATTTGATCTGCAGGTGCTGGGAGCAGCGGTGGTCCTGGAATTCAGGTATTTTAAGCTTTCACAAGAGTATTTTAGTGTCTGTACACATCCTGTT
This sequence comes from Syzygium aromaticum, assembly GCA_024500025.1. Lineage (NCBI taxonomy): Eukaryota > Viridiplantae > Streptophyta > Magnoliopsida > Myrtales > Myrtaceae > Syzygium > Syzygium aromaticum. The sequence continues at coordinate 7,699,913 of CM044890.1, forward strand.
TATCGTGTGATGACGAAACTTAATGTTACCCAAGGGGCCTACTGGTTCTTGGCACCTGGAAGCCCAATTGAACATTTAATCTCATAGATATCTAGTGTCTTAGTGCGTATACAAGCTCCTTCTCTAATGTGATTCTGACAACATGTATTTTGTTGAGAAAAGCCTTTGATGCGGGCCATTGAGCATGAGCTAGAAGTCACCATACGGGTTCATGAAGTACGATCTGAATACGAGCGTCATATGGAAGAGTGAGTTTAATTCTTAATTATCACAAAGGAAATCCACTTGAGATATGTTTCTGATCTTCATGATCATGCATAGTTTGTTGTTTGTTTGGGTTCTAAAATTTCTTTTTCTTCACAATAATCTGTCTCAGTTGTGTAGTGTATTATGGTTTTTATTTTGTTTATGTCATTCACTGATGCCATAGTAGATTTAGTTCAGTTTTCTGCTATCTATGACAGAGGCAGTTGCTTCTTGTTTCTTAGTAAATGTCATTCTTGAAGAGTTTTTCTAAGCGCGTTAAATTATGGGTGTGTGTTCATGCGCAAGTGTATTTGGGTCTAGATGCACATCTATACCAGTGCAGTCTCCACTATTGTTTTAGGATTTTGGCCAGTTAGTAATGATGGGTGACTTTATCAGTTTGTGTTTTTAAATTGTCACTTGCACGCATGTGGCCCAATGTATTCCCTTTTTTCCTTTAAATAAGTTCCATTCATTCTGTAGGAGGGCAAAAATGGCAAAGGAGATTGCTAGACTTAAGGAAGAAGCGGAATTGCATAAGCAAGCAAACTTAAGGTGGGGGGAAGTGGCAGCAGATTCCGTTTGTGATAATTTGCCAGTGGCTCGTTCATCATCTTCGTATTGGCGTTGATTTGCTAACCAATGCTAATCATCTTTTGATGATGTACTTTGTAGGGACTGTCCCCCTACAATGTCTCCTGGTGCGAGAAACTCAAGAATTTTTGCTCTTGAGAACATGCTTGCGACTTCTTCCAGCACCTTAGTGTCCATGGCATCGCACCTTTCAGAAGCAGAAGAGCGTGAAAGGGTCTTCGGTGGCAGAGGACGTTGGAATCAAGTTCGTTCCCTGGCAGAAGCGAAGAATCTTATGAACTACCTCTTTAATTTGGCATCTTCTTCGAGGTATTAAACAATAATTGTACTACATAGGTCAGAGGATTCAGTGTAGACTATGTTGTGATCTTATAGTAGATTTAAAATTATCTAAGTCTTACATGTCTTTTAGAAAAGTTTGTATATAACTTCTGAGATTGTATAATGTCAATGCATTTGATGTAGCTAAACTTGACTCTTCTTGAATTTTAAAGGTGCCTACTGTGGGATAAAGAGGTCAATTGTAGAGAGAAGGATTCATATATAAGAGATTTAAAGGAGAGAGTTGTCAAACTAAGCACTGTGATCAGACAGTTGGAAATGCAGAAGTCAGAACTTGTTCATCAGTTAAAGTCGCAGGTGAGAACACTCGAGCATTATATGCATTTGGTAGCCAGAGCCTAATGTGGATAGACTTGGTGTTTACCTGCTGAAACTGTGTTATAGTTGCAGTTTAGGTAATTTGGAAGATATTGCTGCTATAGTATCTTTAATGATTCCTTTTAATAAAGGAGCTGGCTATTGATATGGTAGTTATCTAACTTCCGACAATGCCTACCATAAGCATCTTGGTAGAGCATTCATCTATTGTTGCAACCAAGCTAGTCTCCTAATGTGTTCATCTCTCTCTTTTCTTCTGCTTTCTATCCTAACTGATAGTTGAAGTCTTTAGATAGGGGATTAGATGAAGCTTTCTCGGGAATCTGATTTTCTTTTATATCTAGCTTTTTGTTAATTCTTTGGGTAAAACAATGCTCTAATGCTCTTTTGTGCTTAGTTCTTTTGATAATATGAGTATTTGTTTTTTTTTTTTTGGTGATGTAACTGTCCCTAGTTGCTTTTATAGCTAGCTTTCTGATCTTGATTATGCTTTTAAAGTGGTCTTCACTTGCAAAACAATTGGCAGGACATCCTCTTGAAGAAGCACCACAAATCAAATGCAGCAGATTCAGGGGATTCTGGCCTAAACATCGGACCAAATAAATATGGCCTGCGCAAGCAGGTGTGGGAGATGTCTGCCTTTTTCTTGCTCTATTTTCCATGAAAGTGTTGGGAATTAGTTTTTTTTTTTTTTCTGAAGGTTACCTGGTAATTTATGCTTTGGTGATGCATGCTCTATGTGCCTGCATGATGTTGAGATTTTCCATCTCATTGATTGGCTTGTACTGATTCATCGGGCGATTTTTTCTGTAGGATAACAGGGCATCAATATTTCTGTTCGAGGACATGGACACATCAGAATCGGATTCTTCAGATGGTAATGCAGCAGATGATGATGATGATGAGTGGGTAGTAGATGAAGATGATGACGACTGGGTAGAGTCAGGAAAAAGGCCACGCAGGAGAAGAGCTAAAATTGGACGCCATTCATCTTCTGATACCCAAGAACAAGAGGTTAATGAAGTAAATGGCTTAAAGATGGAGAATTCTGGCGAAAAAACAATTTCAAACGATAATACGGAGGATTGCTGCTCATGCAGCAAAGCCTCATCATGCAAAACATCCAGATGTGAATGTCGTGGCAATGGATCGCTCTGTGGACCATCGTGTGGCTGCCTATCCATTAAATGCACAAACAGAGAGTCAGCATCTGCAAAAGAGTTGGAGGAATCTTCAGAACAAGAGAAAAGCGATGCCTTAAACTATGGGAACAATGAAGAACCAAGTGAATCTAATCTAGCCTCCCATGGTGCAAGTTTACTTCAGAGTGCATTTGGTGAAAAGCCTGTTGATTCAACTGATGATGCTGGTGTGAGGAGGAAACCTTTATCTGACATCGGGAACACCTTGGTATGTTTCCTACCTGCATAGTATGCCAAAACAAACGCTAGTATCTCACTTCTGGCAATGAACTCCAAAGGTCACATCCAATCTGTAACTTGTTCTAAAATGATTGCAAGATTATCATCTTTCAGTTTTAGGCTTGTCTAGATTAAGGGGAAGGTCTTTTTTTTCCCGTTCTGTGCAAATGCATTTACCTCCTAAGTTGCTTTATTTCAGGACTGGAGTCACTTTTGGACTATCACGCACTAACTGTTACATGTCACTTTGGTTCTGATTTTTTCTGCACGTTCTTGCTCATTTCACATCCCTCACAGGCCAAAACAAAAGCGCCAAAGCCTAATCAGAGAAAGAAATGGGGGAAAGCCGCAGTCCAGCTCGTTCCCGTGGCTCCACCTCCTGCATTGCCGGAGACAACATCGAATGCCTCTGAGAAGCCAGGTGATAGTATCTCTCTCCAGGGAGACATCCCTTTGAAGTTACCTAGGGCTATGCGAACGCCGGCTCCAAGCGGCAGTAATGTGCTAAGAGAAAGGAATGCTGACCGGAGTGATGAGACAATTCTCAGCAAGGAGGCTGGTGCAGCAGCTCCAGAAGTTTCGGTTCCGCAGGCAAGAAAGTCGGATGAGAAGGAGAATCATGCATCTTGAGTCATTTTTCTCCCATTGGTGATTGATAATTCACCAATAGCTCCCTCACACAGTGCATCACCATGCGGTGATCCTCGTCGAAGGATATAGACTGCATCACCATCCGGTCATCCTCGTCGATTCGGGAAGGGCATAGACTTTCATGTGTATTCTGTTTTATGTTTTGTAAAGCAACGTTGGTTGGGAACTTGAGATTACGTTCACCTAACCTTTGCTCGCCGAAGATTTTGTTGCTATCGATTTGATTGGCTCGCTGGTGCACGATACGTCGGACACGTTCGATGATTAAACTCTGGATTTCTTTCTGTTCTGATTGTATCATTGTGCTCGTCAGAAATATTGATCAAATAGCCATCTGCTTACATCATTAATATTCCTGTCGAGCTTAGAAACATGGCAAAAAGATGATAGGTGAAGAAGAACCGCTAGTAAAAGCATCTTTTGTCCGTTCTTGTTTTCTCTTCTCCATCTTTTCTTCATTTCTACTTGGTTTTCATATAATTGAAATCTTTCTCATTAAAATTCTTGAGATTTTCCCAATTCCTTAAGTCGCAAATTGAAATTTTACGTGATACTAAAAACTAGCATTCCGAGAAAAAGGGCCTGATAAATTTCTTGGTTTATAAAAATAAATCTACTTACCAGTTACCATGTCCACTTCGGTTATATATAAATCATATCGTACAAACAATAAATTCCTAGGAGAGCTCACCCTGAAAGCTAGCTAATCAAGTGATGGACTCAAAAATTTTCTTAGAGCCACACATGATTTGATATATTTCCAATGTCTGAAAGTCTAGTAATATGTGTATTTATCTTAAGATCGCTTTCCAAAGGACATCAAGAATAAAATGTTGACTTTTCAACATAAATTTCCTCCAAACCGCCTTGATGCAATTACAATGTTCAATTTAACAAAACACGCAACATTACAATTCACATCTAAAATACAAATTGATACATATGTTTATGCGCTAATAATCGATTATGTGTTTTATCGTTACCAGTAGAACGAGTCTTTGGATCGTTTCAGAAACCGTAACTCCCCTCATTAGGGCGAAATTCCCCACGTTTCATTAATCATCTTCTTGAGCTGCGCCATTTGAGCCTTGGGCAGGACCATCGTCACTGTCCTTCCAAACCCACCACCACCCTTTTCGTCCCCATTTTCTGGTCCTGGAAGGACCAACACCACTCCTTCATCTCCAGCCCCACTTATCCTGTAATTTGCAAAAATTGGCTTCTGGCCCTTCAACTCTAGCCCATATACATCTGCACCCTCCAAATTCACAAACGTCAAATTTGCCCCGTATATAATGTAGTCCAGCTTACCATCATCTTTCCCCACCATCTCTTCAACCAAGCCGTTCTCATCCGCCGCCTCGGTAATCAGCCTCGCGAGATTGGACACTTCCGCTTCCGCCGCCGAGGAATTCACTTCGGCCCTCCTCAAATCCATGCTATTTGAGGGTAATCGATTTGCCTCTCTATGGACATTATTCGCACATATGGTTACAACCTTTGGACCCCCGTCTCCCCTTATCTTTGACAAGGATTTCCAAATCGAAGCGGACAGTAGTTCGAAATGCGAGACTTTAGATTCGCCATGCGAGCGGCATCTACTCGTGATGTGATCAAGTTGTGGTGGGGTGAGGTGAACAGAGTACGTTTCCAACTGACAGTCATTGACGACTAACCAACTTTCCCCAACCGGGTCGACCCTTTTAATGGTCGATGGTGCCGTGTTGGGGAATGCGGAACGTTTGGGAATTGGCGCGCGGAGGGACATGGGCGGCGCGCGACCCGCCATGATCTGGCCCCACGTGTTGATGAAGGACGAAGCCGAGAATGCATCTCCAAGGACATGAGCCCAGCTTAGACCCACACAGATTCCTCCGCATTCGAACCAAGTGAACTGTGACTCCAAGACAACAACATATCACTCTTAAGATCTGTTACGTCTACGGCCCATTTCTAAAGTTTCTGAACAAGCGAAAGAAAGATATCTGTTCCGATTGATAAAACAAGAACCTTCTTTTCCTCTCCCTTCTTTCCCTCTTATATTTGAACAAATAAAACAGAAGCAAGTAAACAACCCTACATCCGAATCAATAATAAAACGGAAATGGTCCATAAGTACGACGAAGAGGAGTTTTTTTTTTTTGGTAAGGACGACGAAGAGGAGTTTTCCTCTTCTTCATGGGAAGTTTGCAATGCAACACCGAATAGGGCGCATTTCTCATCGAACAACTAATAAGATTTAGCTAACGAAAATTGTAGTGTTTCTTACAGCATCTGTCCTAATGAATGCTCGAGAGCACACGTCGACAAGAACCAAGCACACCACCTTGGTTTGGAGGTACCATGTTCCCTTTCTCTAAGATGTTGAAAGCTGTTTCTATTTCATACAGAAGCACAAAGAGCAATGAATTGGTGCTGGCCTGCTGGGTACCCATTACCCTTTTGGTTTAAGCTTCTTTCTTCTTTTTTCTTCTTTTTTTGGGATGTTCATTTTTGGGCCAGCCGTTCTTTAGGTAACAACACTTTCGAAAGGGTTCATAAATGAGAAACCGTTCTTTTGATGCTGCTTTCCCAATAGCAAGAAGCAGGACCATCCACCCACATTTAAGGCCTCCATAGCAACTACTTTTGTGATCGCTTCCATAAGTTTGATTTGGTCAGACATGCCGTTCCATGCCGTTTTAATGAGAAAATAGTTGCAGATTATTGATGATAAATGAAAAACAAGAACTCTAACAAAAAGGAAGTTATCAGCTAAGTCCACGTTTCTTTGCCATTTCTCTTGGCAACTGTATTTTTCCTTTAACCCCTTTTGATCTAATTCATGGTTATGTCGATTAATCAATATATCAAATTAGATAAGTAGACTTAATTCCCTTGGAAGTACTATGATGATCGAATCCTATGCATGGCGGCATTGATGCAAAAGGTAGGGTTGTGTTAATAGACAGTACAAGGTCATAACTGCCAAAGAACTTGAGAATGTCAGAGTTCAACAGAAACTCTTATCTCTTGGTCCACGAAACTATTTAACTGTCATAAAACTGGAAAGATAAAATGATTTGTTTGGTAACTTGCTAAATAATGACTGATTTTATTTTTTTATTTTCAAAAATAAAAAAAATAAAGATTCATTTGGTAAATTTTTTGTTCTCGGGCACAAATTTGTTCGTACAATCAGTTTTGAAACAGAATAAAAAAGCGAAAATAAACTGTTTCTTGATTCTAGAAACAAAAATCAGAAATAGACGAAATTTTTTTTTTTCGTTTTCTTCTTTCCTTCCAAGCTGTGGTTGGTTCTTCTTTCTTGGCTGTGGTTGGTTCTTCTTCTTTCCTAGCTTGTGGCTTGCGAGGGCTGGACTCTCGCGGTTTGGGCAACGGCCACCCTCACCGGCCTTTTCCAGCCCTTCCCGAATCTGGCGGCCCTTGCCCAGGTCTCGAGTCTCAATGGTGGCCCTCGCCCTCCTCGACGAGGGCTAGAAAAGGCCAATGAGGGCGGTGGCGAGGGTCCAGCCCTTGCCGTCATCGGCAAGGGCCTCGATGCCCTTGTCGACCCTAGCTTGTGGCTGGTCGCCAGCCAACTGGTCATGGCTAGCGGCCCGGCCACAACCAAAAAGAAGAAGAAGAAAAAAGCAAGAAATATTATTAATAAAAAGAAATTTTGTGTGGTTATCAAATATATTTTTGTTTTTTTCTATTTAAGGAATGAAAATTTTGAACTGTTACCAAACAGTTACAAATGTTTGGAAATTGTTTTCGGGAATAAAATAAAACAAATCATTTTTGAGTGAAAATTATTTTCGAAAATAGAATGGTCACCAAACGTACCCTAAGTGCCTGGTGCGAATGACTGACCAATTTAGATTAAGGTAATACAGCACTACATTAATTCAACAAAGATGAGGCCTAAGCACACAAATAATATGTTTCAGGTGAAAGTAATGATTGGTGCCCTAGATTGACATGTTCCAGGGTGTGAAGTGGAGATTTTCTTGCACAAATTCAATCTACGGGGTCAATCATCAACATAAGATATTTACGGTTTTAAACTTAAAAACTGGAAAATAGTAATTGAATTACCTGAACATAAATCAAGGGAGAGAAACCAAGATCAGGGCCAAGAATCTGAGAATGGACGAGCAAGTCCTGGAGCTCCCAGCCACCATCCTCCTCCTTGGTTGCTGCCAACCACTCATCAAGCGACTTGTCGCACCGGGCCTCAACGATGCGGACCCCGCTGTCGTTGCACTTGATGACAGGCTTCTCACTCTCGGACCGCCTGATCCTGCCGGACGTGGCGGGGTAGAGCTCCAGCCACTGGCTCATGGGCTTCTTGAGGTCGGAGATGGTGAGCCCTTGGACGGCATCGCTCCTGAAGAAGTAGAGCCCCCTTAGGTAGTGGAGCTTCATTGCCAGGTCCATGCTCGCCAGCTCGTGCACCGCGTTGTTACCCGTCACCTGGGCCGGCACCATAGACGACAGCTTCACGCTGTGCACGGGGCTCTTCTCGTCCGATTCAACCATTTTTTGTGCGGAGAGAGAGAGAGAGAGAGAGAGAGGTGTTTAGTTTGCTTGCTTTGTAGGAAGGTTGTGCTTGGGACTTCGTCTATATATATGGATTAAAGAGACTTGGAGAGAAGGGAAATTGAAGAGACGATTGGACGGTCACCTTCGTTGGGTTTATAGCGGATGACAAAGAAACGACTAATTAAAAGATCTTTCCTCCAATCCCTTTTAAGTCCCTCTTCTTGCAGCTAACTTTTACTGCACTTCACTCAGGGGAGACGATGATTTGAACTGATAAGAGGTTTCTTTTAATTTGTTTCTCCCTCTAACCACTCCCATTTGATATAGAACAAATTCTTTTCTTTTCTCCGGCCATTGAGAAGATTCCCTCTTTCTCCCTAATTCACTTCATCCAAACATCATGTCAGAGTTAGTATGTCTAGACTTCCAAAGAGTCAAAAGCAATTCTTGTTTTACTTTTCCATCAATATTCAAAATATTATCCCAACTTAAAAAAAAAAGATTATGAATGAATCATATGTAACTCTATGTAAGACCATTTCAAAAGGTCCCTAGTATGTAACCATTAGAAAAAGTCAAAGTGTGTGCTATCATGAATAGTGTGTCTTTAGACCGATGGGAGAGGTGGATTTAGTAAGGTACAGGTAAAAATTAAGTTAAGGCATCATTGGACTACTAAAACATATGTGAAAGTTTGGCAAGGTAAAACATTTAAATGGATTTTGTTAAAGAGTGTTCCACGGGCACGTGTTAAGCAACCGATGAAACAATTTTTATAGTTTTCAATGCACTAATTCACTCGTGTTATGTATAATCTATACTTGAAAATTGAACTATTCCAGGTGAAGTTTATTTAACAAATGTTCGAGAACGGTCGATAATGAGACCTATTTAAATATTTTAACACTCTGCCTCACACATCGACAAGATTTTGGCCTAAAACTAAACCATGGAAATTTATCAATGGATGTACTTAAGGGCTTGGAAAGATTTAAACTTAGGACCAAGTTAATTATAATACCATTTAAAATTCTGTAAGACCGCTACCATCTATTCTAAAAGTTTAAAGTCTGTTTGGTTAAGCTTTTTAAAAAGCAAGAGTCAATTTTTTTGTTTTCTCGCGAAAATTTTAAATATGATCTAAATTTAAAGAAAATGTGAAATATTGTATGTGAATTCTTTGTGTAGCAATAATATATATTGTGAGAGTTTCAAGTGTATGGGATTAGGAAAAAATCAAAGTGCATCAAGAGCTACATTAACCAAAAAGTAAAAAGTAGAGTTTTTATAGACACACCCTTAAGTTAATATATGAACATCTGATTTGATACTTAAATATTTCGACAACTTTGCTCTCCATATCTAATACCCATTTCACGTTTCAAAACCTACATTTCTCATCTCCCAAACCTAAGAAGACCCATTTGCCATCATGCACGCCCAAAACTCTCTCCCACTTTCTCTCCTTACACTCAGTAGTATAGACGATCGATCGATCTCACCACTAGTGATAGCAAGGCTATGCGAACTCGGGCTCAATCAAGGCTATGCGAACTCGGCTTGAGCCTGTTGCTCGCAACTGTCGAGGTTTTGTCAGGTCAGCCTTGATGAGGGCTGCAGCCTGCATCGAGCCTCTGCAATAGGCTCACGAGTCGCGCAAGCTTTGTAGTGGAGCTCAGCCATGGCTACCAGGTTGAGGTTGTTCAACATCAATCTAATCTCGTGTAGGCATGGGGACCACCATCGGGCTTAGATCTAAGGTTGGCGACGGCCTCCAAAGCAATAACGGTGGCGCACGTGATCGAGAAAGGGAGATGAGTGGTTTAGCTTGAAGAAGCCTCTCGCACAATTATGGTCAATTTAGCCCTAAACTTTTTAATGATTTGTCAATATAATCATTTTGGCTAATTTTTGCTAGAAATCACTAACATGGAACCAATTTGTTTTATGTGGCATGACTGGTCCTAATGTGAACAATTTTTTATAATTTTTCTTTGCTTTCTTGCCTTTTTTTTTTTTTTTTTCTTTCTATTTCTCTTTGCCGGTCATTGGGGCCGAGACACCCTTGCTAGATTTTGCAAGGTGGACACTCGCCAAATCCAGTGAGGGCAACCATCATCCGTGGCCACTAACCTTTGCCAATGTTTGGCAATCGGCGAAGGGAAATGGGGGAAAAAAACGGAGAGAGAAAAAAGAAAAGAGTAAGAAAAAGAGAAATTCAGAATTTTTAAAAAAAATGCAAAAATTGTTCACGTCATCTTTGGCCATATCATGTAGAACAGTCGGTATTGATTGAACCGCCACGTTATTAATTTTTGGCCATATATGGTTGAAATGACTTCATTAGCAATTTGTCAAAATATATAAGACTAAATTAGCTAATTGAAAAATTTAGAACTAAATCAGCGACCGTACAATAGGTTTATGACTTTTTTGGTAATTATTCTAAAAAGTACGTGTGCGTGTTGGGTTTTTTAGAGGTGTGGGTAGTTTGGGAAATAAAATGTAATTCAATAAATAATGTATAGGTGAGACATGCAACTTGATATCCATTGTTGAAAGGGAGGTTGATAATTGTAGTTTCGAAACATAAGAGGGGCATTTGACATGAAAATTGAAGTTAGAAGTTCACGAAGTAAAACGTGCTCTCTATGGTGAACGTGGAAGTGAAGGCCGTCGTCGACATTGAATATAAGGATAATAATAATGGGAGGTGCCCTTAAGGGTCTAGAACACCATGAGAGATGCTGCTTCATCGCTATTCAATCGACCGAAGCTCACCCAACTACTGTTGGCCTCTTCATCAATAAAGGACACAGGTGAACAGATCACGATGAAAATTTTGTTGCTCGCGTACCACGGAACTGAAATGGTCCAACAGCTTTTGACATATGATCCTAATCCAGATGGTGCAGATCTATGCTTTTCGTATTCCCGACAAAACTAATCATTAATGCCAACCATCAGAATTTACAAGCTATTCTTCCAACTTTTGTTTGCTTGCGGTAGGACGTCTCTAGCTTCTTAACTTGGTGCTTTTCAGATGTGCACACGCAAATTTTTTGGCCGCCACTTCGTATTGTATGTGGGCACGCACGTGCATGCATCTGAGAGAGAGAGAGAGAGAGAGTTTAGGGTTTTGTATGACTCAGGGTGAGAGAGAGTTCAGGGTTTTGTATGACTTATGATATGAACGTCAGCTCTCTCAACTTCGCTCGCTTGTGGACGAGACAGCTGCGCTCGTCTTTCTCTCTTGTAACAGCATGACCTCCATTAATGGAGGGTCGTTGGCAGCTGAGCTTAGCTAACACTATCACGTGCCACTTGCCTCTTGTTGATAATTGCATCCGCACGACTTGGAAAAAGTTAGGATCAGCACGATACCCTCCCCCACCTTCGCTTTCTCCATCATCTTCTTTGCAACGCCCGAACTGTCTCATTTAGTGCCTCCCCCAACTGTCGAGGGATCAAGACTCTCTCATCTTTCCATTCGTCTAAAGAAAGGGACTCCTTCGCATCACCATCGCATTGTCTTGTCTTTACCGCTGAATTTTATAATTCAATGCCTGTGGCCCATTGTGCAAACCTAACATGGCCACCGGCTAACGATTTGGACGTGCGGATCCACCAGTGAACCGTATCTTTCTTTAACACTAATAGCTTGGGCATAGCACAATGTCCGAGCTTGCACTTCATAATTGACAACATAAATCACAGTACAATAAATAATGAAATAATGACCTTTGGGTGAGTGACTGGAAGTTGCGACCATTTTAAACATTATACGTTAACATGTTGACCTTATTGAGTTTGTTCACACTTTTTGTTATCTGGGACATGTTAGCTAGAGTTGGTTCATCCAATTCAGTACAAACTGATCTTTGATAGACATTGTGACGGGATGCTTGATTACCAAAGTGATTTATTCATTAAGACTCGGGAACGACTTGGGTCACAAAACGTTGAAGGTGAAGAAAGAGCGCCATGACTTCCAAAGTCCCTCATCAGATAAGCTGAAAATGTTCTTCACAAGTAGATGCTCACCCTCAAGTCGTGTAATTAAGCAAGTCAGCATGCTCAAGAGCGGGTCGGAGGATTTGACAAGTCAGGGCGGGGACGGGCAGCCGACTTAATTGCAAGCATCCTCGCGTTTCCTGGTTCACAGAGTTTGAGGCCCCACGCCATTTGCGCTATTCAATTCTTTTTTATCCCTTTCATTTCGAGTTCAGAAGCATAATTGAGAGGAGATTGTCTTGAAATTAATAACTCTAATACATTACATATCGCGCAGCTGATCAACAGGGGAAAATCCATATATACTATACGGTACGTATGTTAACATGTCAGTACGTATATCAGCAATTATTTTGCATATTTCACATATCGATGCCCAAAAGTGTTGAGATATCTGAGCTTAAATATGATTAAACTTCGTGTAAACTTAAGATATTGCCAGCTTTTGGGGCCAAGTCAAGATTGAAGAGTCGGCTAATAAGATGTCGGGCATCCAATGAGTGAATAAAAAAATGGAAGTCTTCGTACTCGTAAGTATATCGAGTAAAGTTTTTAGATAGATTATGTAACCCTTTACGTAAATACGGCTTTATAACTTGTGATTAAGTGTGGATGGGATGGATTGACGAACAAAGTTCTGAGACTGTATAGTCCGGCACCGAACGTGCAAAGACCGGCGCTAGAGGATATCAAAGTCTATGACATGGTGATCTCTAAGGGAACGAAAATGTGTATTGACGTGGTGTCGATGAACCACAACTCATCAAAAGATTGGATTCACGATGCATCTTGATGTTTCTTAGCATTTTATTTTGCATCCTTTTAGACGCTTTTGTTGCTGTTGCATCTCGGCTTTCGTGAATTCTCATTCCGTTTCTTCTATTCAAAGTCAAGTCCCGCAAGTGTTTGACTATCAAGATGAAGTCATGCATCTGGTTCCGAATCGCTGATGGTTCCATCCATCAAGTGGAAGTGGAGGTTGCCATGTTCTGCCCCATGAGTCCTTCAATCTGGCGTGGGGATCTTCAAGAAACCTTGCTGTAGCACTTCCACAGCAAGTCAATCCTCCTGTCTCGGGCTTAATTATTGACTATTGTCGATTTCACCAAGAACCAGGGCAGTCTGATGTCAATACAATTAATTCCTCATCTTTTGGTTATCGAAATTCTTTTTCCTCCCAGGGTGAGATCACTTAGAAGATTGTTTTAAGTGAAAAAAAAAGACAGTTATTCCGTCCCGATGTGATTTTACTTTTATGCCTAGGAAAGCAAAACATTTGATGAGAAATTTACTCGAATGGACCCCTAAAAGGCTATGTGAAAATTGACATCCGCTGCCGACAGTATGCAATTAAAGCCTTTTGCGGTTCTAACCGGTCGTGCGCTTGCTTTAATTATAGAAGAAAAAACTCTTCCAGAGTTTTGGGACACATTTCATTTCCATGGTCATCTCATGGAGGTGTCAATTGGTTTTGATAGATACGCGTTGGTAAATGTTTTGTCTGGGTTTTTGGGGTCGTGTGATTTAATATTTTGGATCATTTAGGGGGAAAAATTGGAACCACTGTGAAACATCACTGATGATCCACATATCCAACTGTTAAATAGATTATAGGGTTAATATCACGAAAAGCCATAAATTGATACACATATATCAAATTTACCTCAAATTAAATTTTTTACTATAAAAAATCATAAATTGATACATCTGTGATAAATTTACTAACTGAGGCCCATAATTATCCACAAATATAGTATTCAGCTCAGTTAATAATAAATTTATTTTCTTTTATTGTTAATAAAATATCTAATTGTTGGTAACTACTCTTTGTCAAGTTTGGAGACCTGTGTCTCTTATTTTGCTTACTCATCGTAACCTTTTTTAATTAAATGTAAATTTGATGACCTTGGCGTCCTTACCTTTCTTTCGACATCCGTTAGTTGTGACAAAATTGATTTCGGAAAGCAAATTTGACAAATCATGTTTTTTTCCCTTCTTATCCAACAGTCCGCCAGTCCCGTAAAAGGGAGCTTCGACTTGTGGGATTCGCGTCACAATCATGATTTTTGGGCACAGTAAAGCAATGTTTTTTTTTGGCAGCAATTTTTTTGCTCGGAACAAAGGCTTTTAATTGAAATCTTGAAACAGAGGAACCCAGAAACTGGGTCTCAAAACAAAGCAATTCAATAAGGGCATGCGGAGGACGGGTCAACCAATGTTTGGTAAGTTTTTTTTTCCCTAAAGGTATTCGCTACCCAGTCCGCCACTCTATTACTGTTTCTATTACAATATTGCAACTTTAAATAAGGAAATAAAGGAAGCTTCCCGCGTGCTTCGCAGATCAGGGCACATTGTTCCCTTGCCAGAGACTGTGAAGACTTCACGCTGTTGACCACTGAAAGGCAATTTGACTCTAGAGTTATTCGTTCACTCGCATGAGAAGAGAGAAAATCGAGGGTATCCACCAAGGCTAAACACTCTGCTTGCTGAGCAGAGGAGACGAGGACGTCCTTTGCAAATCCATCGATCAAGAGTCCAGACGAGTTGCGGCACACACAGGCTATCGATCCTTCATAAGAACTAGGTTAGTGCGCGACATCTATGTTTACCTTAATTTCTCCTCTTTCTGGAGGGGTCCAAACTTCGTTCCCTTCACTGATTTGAGCTTCCCCTGTCCTGTTGACATTGTTCCATCTGCTGTAATTCCTGAGCAGTAGTTGTCCTCTATCAACCAACAATTTTGGGTCCGGGAGGTGGTTTCTGAATACACGGCTGTTCCTTGCTTTCCAGATTTCCCAAGGCATAATCGAGACTAGCTCGAAGTCAGGTGAGTTGTTATTTTTGCCGAGTAAGAATTCTAACAGCCAGTCATCAATTCTGTAGATTTGATACTTGGAATTTTGGATATTTAGCGTAGGCGCTTCCCAGACTTCCTTCGTCCATTCACAGAGGAGAAGTAAATGTTCTGGAGTCTCTGCATTCGATCTGCAGAATGGGCAGTTTGGATCAGGTACCATCTTTCTTATGTACAGATTTTCCTTCGTCGGGAGTGCATTCTGACACGCACTCTAGATGAAGTTTCTGATCTTGTGGGGAATTTTCATTTTCCATATACCGTTCCAAAGCTTAGTTGGGGTTTGATGAGAGGAGGATGCGCTTTGGGTATCTATATTTACGTTCTTGCGAATAATGTTGTAGCCGCTCTTGACAGAGCTTTGGCAGCATTGGAAATGCTATTTTTTCAAGTATTTTGAAGATAAATGAATATAAAAGTAAAAATGTAAATTAGTAAAAAGTATTACTTTATCAGTTTCAAACAAATACTCAGGCACTAGTTCAGCAACTAAGGAAATAAATTGGACAGTCAATACATCAATTTGTGACTTTTCTCATGTCATGTTTGACGAATATTAAAAATTAAAGAGATAAGTGTATTGAAAGTCCTAAAATTTATCTTGAAAGTAAAGTTGAGTCATAAAACTTTCAAAAATTGCAATCAAGTCTAAAACTTGTCAAGATTGTATAATCAAGTTCTAAAATTTATCCGCGTTTTGTCATAAGTGTACCGGTTTGGGGTTTTGGTGGTCAAATAAATAGTTTGGGGTAAATTTGTCACAAATGTATTAGTTTGGAGTTGAAAGATCAAATGTATAGCAATATATGAAAAGTAGTTTCTTATTGGATTTGGTTATACACTCCAACTTACACTATCGGGGTGTGGTTTATACTTTTTATCAATAAGAAGGTACGAGGTCCTGTCAAAGGGAAAAAGAAAAAAAGTGAACAAAAAAAATGAAAAATTAAAAAATTATTAAAATGTTCATGTTAGCAACGATTTCCTATCAAAATTGACTGAATGGACTAATTTAACACAAATACAAAAGGTTTAAAACTCAATTAGCAAAAAAAAAGTTGATGACTGAATTGACACAATTGTAATAAGTTTATGATTTTTTTTTGTAATTAGACCATTTTTAAAAAAGCCGAGACTACGAGAAATTTGACTGAGTTTTTTTATTAGAGCTTCCTTTATTGAGGTAATGTGACAATATCCACTACTGTGTTTTGGTTATGGTATATCCTAACATTAACTAGTGACTACTAAACAATGATAGCTCTTGCTATTTTCTTTTCCTGGTGACAACGACGATATAAATTTTGCTATGGCGGATATTCATGGGAGAAGTTTTGATATTCTTGATCAAAATTCATCTACTCTTTGTTATGGTGAAGGTGTGTCGCGGCAAAGGAGTATGGCCTGAAGCAAATAATAGCATGGCTGTCTTCTTGAAAAATAGCAATCCCGACAAATTTGTTTTTGAAAATTATACCATATTTTGATTTGTACGTGCAAAAAATTGAATCAAGGACATCAGGTGGAAAAATTATGGCCAATCAAAGTTTGACCAAATTAATTAAACCATTTGGAATGCTTGAGGTTTAGAGATTTCTAATCATCTATATTACATTGATTCAATCACGGCAATCGGATTTTTAACGAAGAAAATATCATGGCCGTCCGTTTGATCTAATTCTTTGAAATTCGTGATCCCAACACTTTTTTTGAATCGAATCGTATCTTGAAATAATTGGGTCACAATTTTCCGTAGATGCAAAAATTGAGTTAGTGGGATGTTGGACGGAAAATTATGCCCTACTCTTCCTAATTTGATGATTTGAGATGTTTGATCTTGTGAAGTTTAGAGTTTTCTAATCATCTAAATTACTTAGGCTTAATTACGGCGATCGGATTTTTAATTGAAAAAACGTCATGACCGGCCGTTTGATTTGATTCTTGGAAATTCGAGATCCTAACCTTTTTTTTTAATATGAAATGCATTTTGAAATAATTGGGTCATGGACTTTTCGTAGGTGCTAAAACCGACTTTTCAAAAGTTTTCCCAATTAGATGATTTGAAATACTTTACACAAATATAATACTTGTCTTCTAACCCCTTTTGGTGCTGCACTACCTTCATTATAGAAGTCTATTAGTTACATCTAAGATCGATAGATGATTAAATATTTTTCGATTGAACATATTTATAGGTTGAGTAATGGAATGGAACTCATGTGAGTTCCTTATGTTGGTTTCAAGTCATATTTTGAAGCATAAATCATGCAGAGAGTTTACTTTCGGTAGAATAATTTTGTTTATGCATATGCAGAATTAACTTAGCTTGCCTCCCTTGATAAGGTGGGGCTTGGGTGAAGTATATTTCTCATTTGCACTTTATATGTTTCGTGATGATATGTGAATGAAGAGCCTGACACTGGCGCCCTGAGAGAAAAAAAGCTGCTCCGTTCCATGTACTTATGTCCACTAAGAATTATTATAAAAAAACAGAGCTTTGCATACTGGAGTTCTATTATCTGACACAATCTATGCGCGGTTATCTTAGCTTTGTGATTCTTGCTTTTTACTGCGATTGGTCATAAGTGAGCGACCTTGGCTACTTTGTTTGATGGATGTGTTATGTACCAAACAGTGCGAAATTGCGGGATGAAATTTGGAGAAGGCTTTGCGGGTATATATTTGCTGGGCAAGGAACCATGTCAGTATTCCACGTCAGTTCAATCTTCTTTTCATCAATGCTGTGATTTGATTAGATCGATTTGAATATCTCCTCGGAAATTGCGCATAACTTAGCCTTCCAACTTTTTGCCCAAATCCCCAAGAATTGTTGCAATGTGAGCTTCTTAGTATTCATTACTTTAATAGAAGATTTGGGAGTTCACGGTTGTCTAAAAGAATTTTTCGGGCTAGTCTATGCCATGCCTGAGTTACGTGATCGAAATCAAAGATGTATATTCTTTGAAAAGTTGTTGGAAGCAGAGATGCGTCTTTGGGGATATGAAGAAAAGATGGGAAGGTTGTTGAGTCCTTTATGCCATGATTATCCCTTCGAACATGTGAATTTCTGTGGAAAGGGGACACTTTTTTTTTTTTTGGAGTTCAGATCTAGTTTCCTTAAACCTTCTACCATTTGCCCATATGGTTAGGCTTGGCTCAACGATTCATTAGGGCTGTGAAATTCGGGAGCCGTACATCCATCAAAACTATCGTCTCGGTACATAATTGTTAGGAACGGGAAACATTTTGCATCGCATTTGGCAAATTGCACTGATTTACGAACTTTGATTATCATACAATATATGTCGAACGCTTAGTAGCAATGCCATCGATCGATTTCATGGGTGCGAGTGGGTAGGATACATTCAGTTAAAATCTTCCTTCTTCATGATCCGTGTGACCCAGAATGATAAAAATTACAGCAACTTCAGTCTCGTTACCATGTTTTATCACATCAATTATGTCTACTTGAGTAAATAAGTTTATTGGCAACTCTCTATAGATGGCAATAACTGCATTAATCGATTGCAATCTCCATTATTTTGAGACGGATTTCACATATCGCTTAGTCAAAATCATAGCGAAATAAAAAAAAAAAAAAGAAGGAAAGAAAGAAATTAATTTAACGTCGGGGAGTCAAAATTCAATGGGCAAAATATCAATCTCATATTTTAAAATATAAAGGAACAAAAATAAAAAAAATAATTATCAAATGCAACAAATTTCAGGACTTTCGTCCTAAAATGTCCCCATTTTTTCACAAAAGAGGAGGAGAACGCGACTTCTTTCTCCGTAAACGGAGCTTCCTTAATCCTTAAGTTGTTCGGGTTCCTCCCCCCGTCCCCGTCGCCGTCGTCGTCTCTCTCGCCGCCGCCGCCGGAGAAGATGCACGGCCGGCCTCGGACGGCGCCGAAGCCGGAGGATGCGGCGGCGTCAGCCGCCAAGGCTCAGAAGCTGAGAGCTCTTCAGTCCCAGTTCCTCTCTTATCACCACGGCCGCATGTACGCACTGTCTCTCTCTCCCTCTCTCGCCGACTTTCTGCTCTGTCCTCGGTCGCGAGATCGGAAACCGCCGTCGCGGCACGAACGGAACGATCTCTCTCGATCGGGTTTTGGCGAGTTGATTGTGATGCGATGTCGCTCGCAGATACACGAAGGAGGCTCTCGACGCCAGCGCGAAGCTCCTGGAGGTCAATCCCGAGTACTACACCGGTTGGAATTACAGGAAGCTCGCGGTCGAGCACCGCGTCAAGGAGTCCGAATCCTCCGCGGAATCTGTGAGATCCATCTTCGACGAGGAACTCAAAATGGTGCGTTTTCCTGTCGTTCTGAGCTCTTAGGATGTTTCGAGGGGATCGGAAGTGGTCCTGCTGCTTGTTCCGCATCTGAGTTTCTTCGTTGCTGCTTCGAGGCTTAGGTTGATGCCTCAGGATTTCGCCTTTTGAGGTTAATTCTTAGCGTAGTGCTTTAGCTATTCATAGCTTTTGTGGGGTTGTTTGAGGCTGTAAAGTTTTGCCGCTATTAGGGATCAGGATTGAAGAATTTGTCTCTTGCTCAATCTTCAATGCGATTGTCTTCTCTTGCTAGCGCTAGGAGCAGCGTCTACATATTCCTAGCCTCTTTGGCTTTCCTCAGATTGAGCTATATTTGCGGGTATTTCTCGACAGTACGTGACTTGGATGTGTGTGGATTGTTTTTGTAGGTCGAGAATGCGCTGAGACAGAACTTTAAATCTTATGGAGCGTGGCATCATCGAAAATGGGTGTTGAGCAAAGGTCATTCATCCTTAGATCATGAATTACGGCTTTTGGATCGGTTTCAGAAGGCCGATCCTCGAAATTTCCACGCATGGAATTACAGGAGGTGGCAAATTTCATTCTGCAGGATATGTAAATCATGATAAGCGCATCACTCTTATTTTCTCTTCTTTCAAAATTTATTGCCAGATTTGTGGCAGCGCTGCTGGGCAGATCTGCGGAGGATGAGCTGCAGTATACAGAAGATTTGATAGGAAACAATTTCAGTAATTACTCTGCTTGGCATAATCGTAGGTATGCTTGTAAGGTCTCCGTGCTGCTTATGCTGATTGTTGTCAATTACACTGCTAGGAAGGTCATTTATGGACTTATTATGGACTTTTACTGGAAGTGTAATATAATGAATGGTGGCATTGCTTGTTTTAGCTGACTGTTTCTCCAAAATTCTTAAGAGTCTGTCTCTTTTGTGATAGGGACTGTGTCACTCCCTTGCACTTCATATGAGTTAGGTAATTATAAGAATGTCGAGTTATCAAGGCGGTTGTTTTTTGAATTTATAGATGTGATCCTCAAAATTAACCCCTCAGTTTATTCTTCTTGTTGTGCATCTACCATGTGGAAGTTTCTCTGCCTTTAATGCAAATTAGAGTGAGAAAAACAATTGTAAGTCGATTTTAATTGCATTTTTCCATACTCATGACCTCATTTCTCACCTGGCAAGAGATTTTTGCAGTATGCTATTGTCAGAGATACTGAAGAGAAAGGAACAAGAGTCATCTTCTCAAGATATCATAAGTAAGGAGTATGAGTTTGTACTCAATGCATTATATACTGACCCTGACGATCAAAGTGGTTGGTTTTACCATCTTTGGCTTCTTGATCAAACATTCAAAGCCAAGGCTCCTTTGCTTGTATCTTCTTGGCCTGTTCCTGGATCTGAACTCATCGTGTCAGGAAATGTGTTCCTTGGTGATCATCCTTTGTCCTCATTCTCCGAGTTTACTGTTGCTTTGGAAAGATTTCCTGTTGTCCTGTACTTCAATCAGACCGTTGAAGGTGTAAACTCATCAACAGTTACCATTCAATGTACATTTGTTCAGAATGAAGATGTTACATGGAAGCCACTTTCACCGCAGAATTCTTGGGCTTCCAAAGTTTGGGTTGGATATCTTGATTTATCTGGTGTAGATCATCATTCTTCAGCACCCCACACTATTGAGGTTAAGCTTGGACATCATCAGGGCATCAACTCTTCAAATGGTCTACAGCTTAGTGTTCCTTTTGATTTATCATTTACAGTAAGTGTAAAGTCCTTGGATACCCAATCTTCTAAAGACGAGAAAGTGGCGTGGGAGGAGGACGAGTTTTATGCTTGTGAAACACATTTGCAAGTAGCCATTCCAAGTCTTTGTTATGATGGAATAGCAGTGGAGAATATGTACAAGCCAATGACTTCAGATTGGCAGATTGGAACCATCACTGAAGAGATAAGTCAAATTAGAAACTTGTTGGCCATCTCAGATAGGTAAATCCGATCTCAAAGCTGGAAAGTTGTGCCTCTGATCAGGAAGCAACTCCGATTAACTAATAAACTGTCTATTATGCTCGTTCCATTTTTCAGCAAAATTGGGAAAATCACACTGGCAAGACTGTTGATGGCTCATGATGCAATGTCATCTCCATATGCTACAAAAACTGTTCATGCTGAAGAAGTTCTTGGGTTATACAGTGAGCTGATGAAATTGGACCCATCTCACTCTCAATACTATAAGGATGAGAGAAGCTTAGTTTTATTGCAACAGGTAACTTACTCTTTCTTGAAATAGATATTCCAGGAAAAGCATGTCTTTTCTTACTCAGTGATGGGAGACTGCACATGCATTTGGATCTTTGAAATGACTGTTTTTAAAACAATGACCTACTTTTGTGTCTGTCATTGCCTCATTGCTTATGTGATGCTTCATTGCAGGAGTCAAAAGGCAAGAAGCTTGAGTTCGTTGGTATTTATTATATTCTAGGACAATAAGTTTCCCCTGTCAACTATTTCGATTCTCATACTTTTTCAATTGTCACCAAGGTGGATTTAACATGTTTCTAGCATATGAATAGGTGTTTCCCCAGGATATATCTTATATTGTGAAGGGCCACCATTGTTTGCACTTTATTAGGCAATAAATTTAATTTTTTTCATATGATAAAAATTTCACAATAGCATTTGGGAGGTGTGCGCATGTCAATGAGACTGTTGTTTGAATGTCAATGAGGATTACCCCATTGTTCCATGCTATTGTGAATGAGAATGAAATGAGCTAAGATTAATGTCTTTATAATTCTTTAAATGATACTGCAGCTGCTTTCCAGCAGGGGGACGCTGTTGAGACACTGCTTTTACTACGGAGGCATCACTTCGTCCAGTACTCATGGACCCATATGTCTACGTCTGAATAATCAGTCAATATCTCGAATGGGATCATTTGATAAATTCTTATGGGTTCAAATGCTAGATCTTAGTGACAATGAACTCCATTCAATTGAAGGTAAGATATTTTCTG
Source organism: Syzygium aromaticum (assembly GCA_024500025.1). NCBI lineage: Eukaryota > Viridiplantae > Streptophyta > Magnoliopsida > Myrtales > Myrtaceae > Syzygium > Syzygium aromaticum. The sequence continues at coordinate 7,722,188 of CM044890.1, forward strand.
GAGTTTCTATTTTTTACCTTTTATTTTATTTTATTTTCTTTGGGGGAGGGGGGGGTGGTTGGGCCTAATTTTTGTTTGCTTAGTTGACAGAGGTGACATATTCATTTATCTTTGTGCAGGCCACCCAAATTTGATTACTTTATTCAGCATTTACAGTAATATGTGTGGTTTAATTGGCCTACAATTTTTTTTTCCTGTGGACCTATTCAGAGGCAAAATAGCACAAGCGATTTCATATTAGCACAGCCTATCATAGGTGTAAATATTTGCTGAAGTTCATTGTTATGAAGTTAATATATCCCTTGCTTGTGTTTTCCCATCTACACGAGCCAGGGTGAGTGCATTCATTATGTCTACTGTCCTCCGCCCATGAAATCAGTGGTTGATCACTCAGCACTTGTGTGGGTTAGCTACTGAGCCAGTACTTGTGCTTAGGTTATACTGGGTCAAAATGTTGTAGCTGTTCAACAATTCAAATTGTGTGGGCTATTCAGGTTTCCTTATCTTATTGAAGTGTGTAAAATAAAAATAAGAGTTCGTTTCGCGCTGGTTCTGTTTCAGGACTGGAGGCTATGCAGCTTCTTCATTGGTTGAACCTGGGAAGAAACAAACTGCGGAGTTTCACTGCGCTGGATCCTTTGAGATGTCTAAAATCCTTGAAGGTGCTGAATATTTCTCACAATGAGATAGGGTTACATTCTATAGACACCACGCGCTACTCGTGCTCTGCTTCTCCCCTGTCCCATAATGGAGAAATTATTTGGAATGGTGATGAATTTTCCCCCGAAGATGCCGATGTGACAAACTATTGGGAAGCTTTTATGGTGTTCAAAAGTTTGGAGTTGACACAATTAGATATTGTAGGAAATGCAGTCGCCAATGAAAAGTTCAAGTCATTTTTGCTGAAGGTTCTGCCAAAGCTACAGTTTCTAGATGGTCAGAATTTGCGTTGATAATGAATTTACTCAGTTACTGAGTTTCTTGCCTTTGCCCCTCTTTTCTCTAGGGCTAGCGCATCTGTCGATCTCTTTGTTCTTTTATACGACTCATGGGGACTTCGCATTTGTAATCCAAACATACCTTCTTCGTTTCCCTTTGGCCATTTACCTTCTGTGTCGGACATTTATTCCCACGATATGCTGATTTCTACGCGGGGGTGTGTTCAGTGACGAAATTCAACAATTCAAACATTTTATAAGGGGAGAAAGATTACAGCACATTGTGCGGTCGTCTTGGTGATGGATAATTTGTTTACTATCAAAGAAATGTAGATAGATGATAGCTCATGACTACAGGATTAATGAAGAGGGCGGACATCTTCTCACCTTGTGAATGTTGATAATTCTGTGCCTTGAATCACTTCTCACCTGGTGAGTGTTGGTAATTCTGTACCTTGAATCAGGGAATGCCGCCGTCGCTGGATGAAAATTGAATAATTTTGTAACTCAACAAAAACGGCGACCAGTCAAATGTGCGAGACACCAGTTCAACTGATGCATACGAGTCGTCAGTCAAAGAAGGTGATTGAACAGGAGGACAAAATTGGGTTGCCACAAGATAACTGATAAACGAAGGCAATGGAATGCACCAGCTACAAGGGCAGGTGACCAACCCAACTCTGATGCTGCTTCTGGGAAGTTAAAATTCACTATGACATAAGAATCAAAGTGAGTTGACAGATACCTCTTCAAAGACGTCAAAAGTCCGAACTCTCTTTCAATGATCGAACCCTCCTCGAAAAATAACAGCATGCGGTTCTACTCTAGTAATGGAAGAGCTCTCTTTCACCATTTTGTGTGCAAATGATGTCTCAAACTTGAGAACCGACACATCTTCATAGAAAGCAACTCAAAATAGCCACTGAAGCTGTCCGGGGACCCAAAACAGGAGAGAGCAATGTGAGAATGTCATTGCTCTTTCAACGACATTCCATGAAAATTCGGTTTGAGTCGTTTGACCACTAATTCATTTAGCCAACGACTCCTGATGCTCGAGTGCCAGCAAGTGAAAATTGGACACTCACTGTCCAAAAGCCAAAAAAAAGCAACGGCTATGCAGAAGAATTAACCAGATCTTCCAGCTACTCTTGCAGTGTTTACCTCATGGTGTTGATCGGGATGCTGAGGTACAGATCGTTTCAAAGACTTCTTTCCATGGCATGATGAGTGCGGTGCCAGATTTCCCGAGGTTCATAAATTCTTCAGGAATTGTAAGAAATGTTTCCTAGTAATGAAGTTAAGATGATAGAAATGGAGTAAATTTGGAGTGAGTCATCCAGCTCTCATTGTGAGAAACTTTTTGCATCTTTCAATTTTTGAAAAACGAAAGGAGATCGAGAAAATATTTTTTTGCATACCTACACCTGCCGCGTGCTACAAACAGCACCAGCCTTTTCAAGCCATATAAAGATGAGGAAGAAGCAGAAAACATAGAAAAGAAGCTGCACGATATCCAGAAAGGTAGAAGGAAGCTGCCAGCAACTGGAAGGAACGTATGTAGGGAAGTTTTCAACTTTGCAACATCTAAAGGTGGCTAAAACATATCCCAAAAAATTGTAGGTGCTTCACCCATGATGAGAGAGAAATCAATAATTTCTTAATGCGTAACTATAGCATCAAACTCATCAACCAGCAGATGAAGGTGTCTTAAGTTATATCTGCTAATCTATTCCCGATGCTGGAGTTTCGTTGGTGAACTTCCAATTCCACTGCAACTAAAACATACAAATACCTCTCTATTCCAGATAATTGAGATAACTCTAATGTCAGTCATAACTAACACTGACCAATTCTTCAGATAATAGCCGTATATAACTAATATCAAAAAGCAAAATTGCCCATGTTTCATTATCAAAGACTTGGCTGTTATCCAGGGAGGTAGACATGCAGAGGTAAGGGGCAAATATGCTTTAAACCATCCCCAATAAGAACATAGCAGGATCCAATCAAGCAAAAATACTGACATAACAGGCAAACAATTACACCGCCCAAAAACATTTGGCGAGTATATATCCTATTCCCCTATTATACTACTGACGGATGAAAGTAATTCATTACATCAGAGATCAACAGTTTCCACACAGATGCCATACTGCTGAGACCTCAGAGAATGGTCCATGACCTTATGCGCTGAAGAACAATCGCACAACCTGCAATAGCAGATGCTAAAAATGACATTGTCACGTCATATTCCAATGCAAGTTCCAGTTTTCACACTAAGAAATAATGTGAGTTGCCTCAGGGTGTGTAAAACATGTTGATTGATATTTAGCCATCCGCAAGGGAAGAGAACTGTGGACGTGGAATGTCTTATTAACTACGAAGCACCTCTCCTTTCCGTCTCAGTTAGTGGACTACCTTAATATCTTTCTTGTGGGAATTGGGCAAGCTAAAAGGTATATGCTTGTCATTTTGCAACTCACAAGTTGGATATCTGAAGGTTAGTGGAATTGAGTGAATCCAACAATCTTAATACCATATGTTTTACACATGCCCAATCAACTTCTGTGGCTCTTGACATGCTCTGGGTGCGGATATGAGGAGATTGCTTTCAGTCTTGACAAAATCACAACAATCAATTCAATTACCAATCTTAGGACAAATCGGCCTCATGCGATTAAGCTCAAGTCTCGAAATTTTCAACTGCATAAGAACAAGTAAGCATTCGTATGGCGTGTTTGTCAAAATTAAGTGAAACAAGAAACAATGCATCTCTAAAGGCTTCTTCCTGAAATTAAGATCATCCATGTAAATTTGAGTAAGGACTGGGGAGTTGGATAGAACAGACAGGTCCCTGCTTTTTTTCCACAGGCAGCAAGTTACTAGACAAATTCACAGCAATTCCCTAATTATTTAGTAGGTAGTCAATAAGGATGGCAAGACATGGAGGACTTTAACTCAAAAAACAAGCTGCCATTTGTCTTGCTTCTCTGAACAGGCATGATAAAAACTGATAATTGGCAGGTGGAATTTCCAGTTCCAAGCTCACATGTGAGTGTAACTATACTTCTCAGAAACTATAAGTTGCGCCTCTCGTGTGTTGAGGACAACAATGAAAGCTTCACGCGGAAACAAATGATAAACAATCTCATTGAAAAGCAAAACTTTATCCATTCATTAGCGTTGCAATACAATTCAATTACGCCCAAAACTAACCACTTTGCAAACTCAAAGTGTAGCCCCTCCTTCATTACAGCAGAGAAGAGAACCCAACAGAACAGAGAGATTACAGTCAATAAGAACCGCGCGTTGCAAAAGACAACTATGAGCCTAACCGGTCAAGAGCCTCTCGAGCGGCTGCGAGCGTCGGCTCCATCTCAAGCGCCTCCTCGTAAGCCTTCGCAGCCTCCTCGTTCGATTTCTTGGCCTCGTGGCACTGCCCCAACAGCAACAGCGCCTTGGCGCTGCGGCTCAGCTTCACGGCCTGAGTCACGTCCTCGATGGCCGAGTCGACCCGCCCGCGCCGGCTCAGCGCGAACTTCAGCTCGGCCCTCCGGAACAGCGCGTCCCCCCTCTCCCGATCGCTCAGCGACTTGGCGGCCAGGGGGGAGAGGGCCACGTCGAGCGAGTCGAGGGCGGAGGTCCGGAACCCCTGCAGGTCCAGGGCCAGGGCCTTGAGGATGTGGGACGCGGCGTCGCGGGGGTCCAGGAGGATGGCGGCGTCGGCCTCGGCGGCGGCGTCCTTGGCGAGGGCGGAGGCGGCGGAGCGGGAGGGGGCCGATCTGGCCTGGCCCAGGAGCTGGGCGCCGCGGACGAAGTGCTGCTTGGCGCGGAGGCCCTTGCGGCTGCGGAAGCGGAGCTTGGAGAGGAACTTCTGGGGGATGTTGTGCATCGCGAGGAACATGAAGACGGTGACGAGCATGATGCCCGCCTGCAGGAGGATGTCGTACCACATCTTCGCTCTCTCCGATCGGGGCGAATCTCTCTCGTCCGGCGGCGACTGCTGCTGCTGCTGCGAGAGCGATCGTGGTCGGGGAAGAGATCGATGGGAGTCGGTCAAGTTCGTCGCCTTTCGGGAGAAAAGTGATTCTAATAGAGGAGGGAGGCAGAAAGGTCCACGCAGTCAACAATGGCCGTCCCGTGTCGCTTCTTAACCGAAAAGTAGCCACGGCAACGTCGAAGAAGCATCCTTTCGAGACGACGGTATAGACTAGACCGACGGTAACGGAATGCACAAAGCAATGAGTAACTGTCGCGACCTAAAAGTTTTTTAGGTTAATAAATTATTAAGATTAAATTTAATTCGGGCCATCCCAAGCTCTATTAATTCGCAATTTAGAATTTAAGTTTTTAATATGCAAAAGTTTTTATGCTTATAGTCGTCACTAATCTATTTATGGTAGGTCAATTAGAAACCTAAATAAAACATAGGGAGATATATTTTATTCTTACGAACCAAAGATTCTAAGTTCGAGGACTTGTTTAAGCTAGATCTAGTTTAACGCTCTTTCGATACCTTTTCTTTTCAAAAAATATTTTGATAGACAGTTTGGATTCATTTTAACTTACTCATTAGAATGTGAGGTGATCATACTGGATTCATTTTAACTTACTCACTAGAATGTGAGGTAATCATATGGGTGCGCAAATCATCAAAGTAACACCCAATAATCAAAATATTAAATAAATTACAAGATTGAAAGAATCACTTACCTCAAAGCAATGTAAATATCTGCATTATTAACTAGAAAATCACATCAATAATCATAATATAATTTCTAATTAACAAGCAGTTCACCCAACATTTTTTTGGATTTTCACTTATTTAAATGAAAGCTAACTTATATGTAATGACGTGCAAAAATTAACATGTGATTAATGCAACCTAACATGCAAACTATATGATATGGGACGACGTAACATAATTCTAATGACGGGCAAATGATTTATTTTTTGTATTTTTCCAATGAAATTCGGAATTAAAAAAATGCCTAGATTAACATGCAATTTATTCTAAAAAAATGATTTAATCTATCCTAAAGTGCCTTCTTTTTGGTATTATTATTAAAATTCGAAATTATTAAATATCATAAATAATCCACCAAGATTAAAACAATCTTTAATTTAAACTAGGAAATATGCTACCCTAAATCCCAATTTAAATCAAATAATTATCTTATTCTTTTGGATATATTTAAGGTTCTCTAAGCATGCAAAATTTCTAATTTAAATCCTAACTGACATATTTTTTTTATTTTCTTTATTTAAAAGGAAAACAATTAAATAAAGATAATAACCACGTTCAAACAATCCACGCAATCCGCAAGATTCTTCTTATCAAATTCAAATTAGGCAAAGAAATCAAACTAACGGTCATATCTATAGAGTTATAGATATCGACGGAAAGCTAATTGTTCAAATTTGGAAAGTAAATAAAATCTATTATCGTATCCAAGTGATTATGGATAAGACAACGATTTTCCGTATCACCGCCTATCATACTTTATAGATAAAGTCGGATAGTAGTTTAGATATGTTGCCAAATTAGAATAATTCCTAATTTTGAGTGTTTTAGGATATTGCAGATAAAGCAAACAATATCCTAAGATATCTAAATATCCACACAATATTCATGGAATATTCAAACTAGGAATCTAAATATTTTGAAAATATACATGATAGAAATTTTTACCTGATTTGCTGATTACTTTCCAAATTTGAATCATGTGGATCGGGATTGCGGATCGGACGACCGGTGGCAAACGGACCGGCGACGGTGGCAGTGGTGTGGTGGCTTGCGGTAGAGGCTCACCGTGGGACGGTGATGAGGTGGTCGGCGGCGATGACGGTAATGACGACATTGCTCACGGATCATTAGGAATTTTGGCCCGTCACAGTGGGCTCTCGATCAACTTGGGAACAGTGGATGCAACGTCGCCAGTGTAGATGGAAGTTATTAGACTCATTGAAAAAAAAAAAAACTCGTTGTCACTACGTAGCATCGAAGAACTAGAAAACTTCAACCCTTCAGCTTTTTGACCGAATTTGGCTGGTCTTGTGACGGTCTTCTTCTGATTATCTAATTTTGACTACTTAAGCCCGCACAATTAAATTTTCCACTTGTCTGTCCCCAATGCCTCCGTGTGTATCAAACAAAAAGCTTGCAACAAAACTGGTTTTGCTAGAGTCCACCGCGGGGAAGACAGCTCGATGGCAAAACCGGTCGAGTTGTGCAGGGACATCAGGCTGATTGCTGGATGTTGTGGTCCTCGTGTCGACAAGAGAAGAAAAATAATGACATCATGGGTGTTGAACTTGGAGTAGCAAACGACGCTCGGCGGCTTCGTCGTCAAAGGGCTGGTTCAGCGTTGTTGTCGGCAATGCGGCCACAGGTCTGGCCGCGAAAGGATGGGGGCTTGGCCGTGGAAGATCAAGCCAAGCTCCCTCTCTCTCTTTTCGCTCTAACTTTATCGTGCTCTCAGGAATTGCGTTCTTGAAAATTATGAGAGCCCCCCTTTGATTATAACGCATAACGACATATTTATATTGCAACCTTAAATTAATTAACCGGGCTTCCTAGTCCTAATGGGCTTAGACTTAGGCATTATCATTTAATTTATTTTAATTTCAAATGGGCTAAATTAATTCGAGCCGATTTAAGCTCATATTAAAACAACCAAAGTCTTTTAGACTTGTGAATTTTGGCCCCCAATCCCTTGAGCGAGCGGAGTGCTTGAGCTCAATTTACGCGATGAATTTTCAGCTTTCTTGCCACCGCTAGTCCGATGCGGAATGCAACTAACCTATATGAACTTTAAACTATATGCTATGCAATTTTAATATTTTTGTTGAGAGGTTAAAATTTAATCCCTAATTTCTATGCAAATTATTATTAAATGGTCAGTCGAAATTTATGTGTCAACAGCTACCTCTCTTTGAAGGTGAGCTCGAAGAAATTGCATTCAAAAACTAAATGATGCCTAAATTTTGACCATGAAAATGCAATGAATGTTATTTTTGGTAGGAGTATCAATCCCGTTTTGGAATGCAATATGTCATGATGGAAGCTGGCATAAAATAGAAAACATACCTGGAGTTACTCACCTAACTTGAGTGGTGAAGTAATTTGAGGCATTGCTATGATTTTTGAGATTGTTTAGCAAATGTTTGGACTTTATCCCAAAGGTATTGCCTGATGAATGCTGATGAACTCCGATGACCTGCAATTCAGTCAAGACACGCGAAGAAAGCTCGACGTATCCAGTTATCATCTGTGGTTCTCAAGAGAAAGATTTAGCACAATGGAAAATGTTCTGACCTTTACAAACTACTTATACATCGCCATAGGTATTCGTAAAGATTTGGTCGCTACACCTAATTATCGTCGTAGGTGCGACACGGGAGAACTTTCCAAGGTCAAAAGGATATTCCAACCTTTACGAGATACCTTTACATCGCCATAAGTATTTGTAAAGATTTGGCCGCAATGAGGGGATCTATACTGAAAGCCAGGGAAAACCAAGTCAGCTAACAGCAGGTATGCTATTTCACATGGGCGAACCTCTTGTTCAAGCCCTTTAGGAACTGCCTTTTAGCTGCAAAACTACCCGGAGATTTAGCTAAGAGTATAGAGACGCTCAGAGTGACCAGGATGATATTATGCCTAACTGGTCGAGCTGCCTTTCTTAGAGGATCATGCCAGGCTTTGAAGAAAAGAATTTTATAGAGCCATGGAAAGTGAGAGAATTGAAATTTTACAACTTTCCCTTTTATTCAAACCGAAGGATTACACGGCCTTATATAGGCGTTGGGGAATACATGCTGGAGGAGGGTTCAGGTAAGACAAAGCATACTTAGAACGGGGTACAATAATGGACTCGTGTCCACAAACACACAAACTTTACCTAACTAAGTGCATTATTTGGCACCCTTACTCGTAGAACACTTAAAGCCTATTTATAGGTGGAACGGGATTCTAGTACGAGGTGGATTCTAGTACAAGCTTATCTCCATCCAGAATTGTAGTCATAATTTGAACTGTCAGAACTATTTGCGCGTTCGTATTATGCTATCTGTCTCTGTGTCAGAATATGTTCGAAGTTATCTTCAGTGATAACTGGCGCTGGGTTCAAAGAAGAGGATGCATGTGTCGAAAGGTTTGGAAGAGCAGTATTTGGAGCGTTTTGTGGTAACAGGAGGTCATTCCACATTCTGATGCCAAGGCTTGATTGCGGATTTGGTTCAGGTAAGATTGACTGGGTCAACACTGGTTAGGGCCAATTTCCTAGTTGTGTGTAGTAAGAGGAGGAGCTGGCGTCAAGTCCAACTGATAAGGACAATGGTTCATAGTCATAAAGGTCTTAAGAGAGTGATCCACTCCATGGATCTTGAGATGACTGCACTGGATCTTGAGATGACTGTACTCGATCTTGAGATGACTGTGCTGGATCTCCTATATCTGACATTTCGTGATTTTGTGATAATCCGAGCTGTGTCTGTGCCTGTTCGTGCTCGTATTCTCCGAGTGCCTATCTTGTTGTAGAGGAAGATCCTTTGTGATCCCATGAGATGGGTATGAAGTAATCCCATGCTTATTCTGGAATAATGCGATTTTCTTGACATAGGATCCTTTGGAGTTCTCTGTAATTATATTCAACATAACCAATGCGACTGGGGAACGATTTATAGACACGGGCAACCTGGAGTTTTGTCTGAGGCTTGTAGGTAGTAGTACCTACTGCGGCGGGAGTATTGGAAATGGTACCATTATTATGCACAAAAGTCCAAGGACAGTGGAGGAGTACAATAGTGTGTATTTCCGGATCATCTCGAACTTTTTTCACTTCTTCAAGAAAGAGTCGTTTCCAATAAACAGGAGGGTAAAACCATTTGGGCACAGTTAAAAGGTTTTTCTCGTGTTCATTTAGCTGAATGTAGTCAGCCAGAAGTAAGTTGGTCAATTGGAGAATAAATTTTCTGGTAGGAAACTCAATAACTATTACGTACTTGTTGGTTAGATACCATAATAGCCATTTAAGTTTATCAGGGAAATCATTTTTTCTCCAAAGTAACGGGTGAATGAAAGGGTACCTCGAGTGTAATCCAGAAGAGTCAAGAATAGATCCTCCATGGTGACGAAAAAGGTCTGTGTGGCATTGCCACATGAGATTGTCAAGATTTTCAATGAGCTTATCCTTTTGAATTTGCTCAATTATTTCTTGAGGATAGTTTAGGCTTGGCTAATCTCGGAACCGTTCAATCTTGTACTTGTCTGCCCGGAACGGGAAGGAATGCCTGAGAATATACATGTTGATTTCTGCCGATGCTTTCGGTCTGGAGAGAAAATCTGCAAGCACATTTTTCTTTCCTGCAATGTGTTTGGTTTCGAAAGAATATTTCGAAAACCATTCAGCCCATCTAAGTAGCTGAGGATAAGGGATTTGCTTCTGCTTGAATTTGGTCATTTGGGGAAAAGAAGCCATATCCAGTTCTACCAAAAAATGATGGCCAATAAGATGGAATTCGAACTTTTTTATTCCATTTTTTACTGCCAAAATTTCTTTAAAGGTAGAATGATAATGCATTTCTGCCTGAGAAAACTTGCCACTTTTGTAAGCGCAAAGATATCGCTTACCATGAAGTTCTTCGAACAATATGGCTGCCCAATATTCATCACCGGCATCAGTCTGTAAAATTCTCTTCCCTGTGGATGGGATTTGCAAAGGGGGAAGATCTTGCATAATTTCTTTGAGTTTTACAACTGCTTTGGTTTGTGCCTTTCCCCATGGTACTGGATGCTTTTTTAACATCAGTTGTAAAGGAATTAACAATTTCGCAATATTCGGGACAAAATCTCTGAGATAATTGATTATCCTAAGAAATTGTTGAACTTGCTAGGTTGTAAAATTATTTTCAGGAAATTTTAGTAATTCCCTGGCGATGTGCTGTCCTGGATAATATGTACCTTTGCTAAGGTGCATGCCGAGGAATTCAACTTATGTTTGGGCAATGGTCAACTTTTTTTTAGAAAGCATGATGCCATATTTCTTCACAATTTCTGCAAACTGCTCAAGAAGTTGATAATGGGATTCTTCGTTTGGGCTGTAGAGCAATATGTTGTCAATATAGACAGCTGCGCTGGATAAGATTAACTGGAATATGTGACACATGGCCTTTTGCAATAAGGAAGGAACAACCTTGAGACCAAATGGAAGAACTCGCAATTGAAAGTGTTGGTTGGGGATACAGAATCCCGTCTTCGGTCTGTCATCAGGATGAATGCCCAATTGCCAGAATCCGGCTTTAAGATCAAACTTTGAATAAATATGGGCTTTAGTGATTCCCGCAAAAAAGGAATTTCGAGAAGGCAAAGGGAATTTGTCATCTTGGAGGAAAAGATTGAGAGGTTGGTAGTTAATCACCAATCTCATTTTTCCCCGATTTTGCTCAGTATGTTTATTGACATAGAAGGCTTCACAAGCCCATTGAGAATTTGAAATTTCAATAAGGCCTTGTTGTAACAATTCTGAGCATTCTTTTTGAGCAAGAGCCAAATGCTCTGGATTCATTCCCGAATGACTTGCCTTTGTAGGATTTATATCCTCATTTTTCTTGAAGGGGAGTCGAGCATAGAATTCTGGATTTTTCCACAAAGGATGAGAACATTTTTGGGAGAACTCGAAATGATTTTCTGAGCATGATTCCAATAGTTTCTGCATGATTGGATCTAACAGACTCATTTGAATGGAAAAGAGTCTTTGGATATTGACAAATTCAGAGAATTGGTCTTTATACCTAAGTCCTTTTCCAGGAACAATCCTTAAGTCCGGAAGTTGAGTCATGATATCCCACCCAATAATCAAGTCTTTATTAAGAAGACTAGATCCAAGAATTTTAGTGGTAATGGAGCACTGTGGGAAAAACTGAATGGACATAGGTGTGGTGCAAACATTTGTAGAAAAAGTGTTTCCTGAAGCAGAGTTGAAATACCGAACACAGGAAGTCCAGTATTCTTTAGGGAGAACTTTAGTGTCTAGGATTGAAGCACTAGCACCAGTATCTATGAGAGCAATGACTGAAATTGGTTTGGCAAACTTTAAGAGATAAATTTTGACTGGGTTGTGGGGACAATGAAGTTGATTGGAATGTATACCAGGGTCTTGATTTTCTGGTTGTGATGATAGATGGAAAAGTTCTTCAGGTTCCGAGTCAGAATCTGTTTCACTGGGGGTGTGATAATAAGGAATGATACAAAGTGTTTGATCAGTGGGATTTTCATCGACAGAGAACAGGGATTTAATATCATCATTGTCAAGAGAAATTCATGTTTCTAATTCGATGTTATGAATGAGATGATTCTGACCTTTCTTTGCTTGGAGACAGTTTTTGGCAAAGTGGCCCTTCTTGTTGCAAATGAAGCAACAATTTGGTTTCTTGCGTCCTGTGAAGTTTCTTCGTTTCCGCAAGAATCGCCATTTCTTCTTCCTTTTGAAATGCTTGGATCTTTTGACTTGATACCTTTTGAAGTGCTTGTTTTTCTTTGAATATTCTCCGCAGGATCCGTCACAATTTTTCTTTGAACATTTGATCTTCAAATATTGCTTAAAGCAAGCACCATCGAGTTCACGATTGTCTCTGATGTAGTTTTTCATCATCTGTCTTTAGAGGCAAAGTTCATCAAGACAAAGATGAATTTCTTGTTGTAGTTCTCTAAAAAGAATATCAACAATTCTTCTTTGCTTGTTGAGAAAAGATCTTTCAACCTGTTGGGAGAGTTTTTTAGGAATGGAGACTAAGAAGACTTGTTTCAAATTTGGATCAGCTCCTAGGCCATAAAAGAGTTTAAGCATTTCTCTGTAATGGCAATCTAGGTGTCTTTTTTGAAGAGAACAACACTTTCTTTCAAAGTATTCTCTTCTTTTGAGTTCAAGAAGATCAGCAGGTTTTCCTATGAAATATAGGTAAATAATTCCAATGGCCTGGGAAAAGTCTTGCAGAAGAAGAAAAGTCATCTGGTCTGTTTCAGAAATTGATTGCCACCAGTGTTTAAGGCTTCCAGTGAACTTTGTAGCGAATTCTAGAATGATATCATATTTGCTTTCAACAGTAAGAGCTCTGGTGTTCAACCAAGCATGGAATTCATCCAATCTTTCTGGCCATTTGGAATAAGGAGTGTCATCAAGAGTGAAAAACTGTTTGGATGAGGAAACAGAAATATGAGATGGGTTATTGATTTGGATAACTTCTGGTTCAGATGGATTTGGTTCCATTTCTTATTCTGGTGGATCAGCCATGAAAATTGGAGGAGTAGTTGGTGGTACTTGGAAAGATTCAATGGAAGGAATTGAGAAAGTGGACGAAGAGGAATAGGATAAGGAGTCAGATTCTGAATCTGAGCTTAGCAAATTTGATACATTTGCTTTTTGAGAAGTGTACTCTGATAGATGTTGGTCTGAATCAGCTTTTGGATTTTTTTGTTGATCTTTGCTTAAATCCCTCAAAAAAGATTCCAAGGGGTTTGAGATCATCATCTGCAAATCAGAACTCTTTTCAGGTTTTTCAGAGGATTCAGGAACAGATTTTTCTTTCATTCTTTCCTTTCGGAGCTTCTCCATTTCCCAAATGTGATTGCGCATTTCTGTCATATCACTTCTGTCTCATTGAGTAAAAGTTTCGGCTGCAAGAGCAGCTGCAGCAAAAACTAAAGAACTTTGCGGTGGTGGAAGAGAGTATCCGATTCTTGAAATAGAGAAAAAATCAGTAGGCTTGAATTTTCTTTCTTCAAGAAGACTGATTTGCTTTATGAGTTTCTCTATTTCATTTTTCGGACTTTCAAGATAATGGTAGCCGAGATGTTAGCTTGATTCTAGAGCATGAAGTCTTTTCTGGAAATCCACAAGTATCTTTTTGATGGACTCATCGTACCTTCGAATGTCTTGTTGTACATCAATAATTTTGGAGTCAAGCGTCTTGAAAGCCTGATTTTGTGCCAGGAGAGTTTCTGACTGCCAATTGAGAACAGCCTCAGCAGCAGGCATTCTTTTTGGTCTTCTACGTTCATCCATATCAATGGGAGAAGGGATTTTTGGAGCATGAAGGTATCTTCGTTGTGGATCAGTAAATTCCTCAGTAGCAGGAAAAGAAAGTTGAGAACTTTCAACAGGATTTAGAGGAGGGAAATCAACTTTATTAAACATGAAGATAGATGGAAGTTGCCCAGTAGTTGAGTTTTCAGGAAAGACTGGGATTTCAAGTGGATGAGAATTTTTCTTTGCCCACTTATAGATGGGTTTGTAAAAAGGAGAAACAATAGATTTTTTTTATGGGGTGAAACTAGAGGTGATGGTGGGGATAATAGAGGTGGTGGAGTTGATGGGGATGATGAAGGTGATGGTGTACCATATGAAACCATAAACTGGTATCCACTATTTTCTCCAAGAGTATCAATGGTAGGGTCTCCATCTAAATATCTTTGGTAGAAGCTATCCTTAGTCTTTCCAGCTTTTCGCTTGAGCCTGGTAACTGGATTTACTTCATCTGGGGAGTTTATGCATGAAGAACATTGGCAAAAACGATCCCATAAACAATGACCATAAGGGTCTTTGTAGTGATGGACAAGATGTCCGTCACTTTTGAAGTATTGGACCAACTTTTTTGGATCTGGTTCCTCAGGAATTGGATTAGGAACACAAGGTTCTATCATAAAGATAGTAGGAAAGATGGAAGGAGTTTCTTCCTTTTCTTTGCGGAATTTGATGGCTACAGTACCATCTCTTTGTCTGACAAATTCAGATTCTGAAGATTTAAGAGTTGGCTAATTTGGTGGAGCTTTTCATAATTTGTAATCCAAGAATCGGGAAGAAGTTTGGCTAACTTTTCTTTTGGGATCTGCCGAGGAATATGAATACAAAAAGCCTGATCATTTTGCATAGAGATGAACAGTGCATCTTCATTTCCATGTTGGAAATTCAGATCTAAGGCATAATTTTGGATTCTATACACCATTTGGTAGTGAAGAATTGCAGCAATGGAATCGGCAGTTTGAGGAGCTCCAGTAAGCTGAAGTTGTACTTTCAAGAAAGAAAGTAGCTGGGGATCGGAAAGGGTAATATTGAAATTTGGATAAAGGGTTACGAAGACTGTTCCAGCATTTAAGGTGGTTTAGACAGTACCAATACAAGCATACTGGTATTCTAGGAACCTAGTATCCAATAGAGCCATTCTTGCTACAACAGGCAAATCTTTTTTCCCATGAAAGGTAAGAGCAAGACAGACTGCGCCATAGTGAATATGCGAATACCTTTGTTGGATCCACTGTTTGGGAAATTTACGAGGAATTTGAAGAGTAACAAAGTACTCCTTTTCAGAAGCAGAAATTGGGTGCTGGTCAAACTTGGAAGATTGGACGTATTCTTTGACTTCTTTCGGAGTTTGACAGATGAGATGTCTTATAGACCTGACGGGTGAAAAAGATGTAGTTGGTTTGGCAAAGGCTGAATATGGATTCATGAGAGGAAGTTGTGTTTCGAAAATCTTGGTTTCATCACTAAGAGAGACTTCATAGAGATAATCTATCTTAGAGGCATGTGAAGTACGGAACTCAGTTAAAGTTGAAGAAGAAGACGATGGAGTAAGAGAAGCAGTAAGAGCGATTGGAGCTGTATCTGGGTCGGCCATAATGAGGAGAAAGGATTCTTCGCAGCACTGGACAATTACCAACTAAGCGCATAAAACAAACCAAGCTAAACATAAAACCATGCTTTGATACCAATAAGGGGATCTATACTGAAAGCCAGGGAAAACCAGGTCAGCTTACAGTAGGTATGCTATTCCACATGAGCGAACCTCTTGTTCAAGCCCTTTAGGAACTGCCTTTTAGCTGCAAAACTACCTGGAGATTTAGCTAAGAGTATAGAGACGCTCAAAGTGACCGGGATAATGTTATGCCTAACTGGCCGAACTGCCTTTCTTAGAGGATCATACCAGGCTTTGAATAAAGGAATTTTAGAGAGCCATAGAAAGTGAAAAAATTGAAATTTTACAACTTTCCCTCTTATTCAAACCGAAGGATTATACGACCTTATATAGGCGTTGGGGAATACATGCTGGACGAGGGTCCAGGTAAGACAAAGCACACTTAGAACGGGGTACAATAATGGACCCTCGTCCAGCATATATTCCCCAACGCCTATATAAGGCCGTGTAATCCTTCGGTTTGAATAAGAGGGAAAGTTGTAAAATTTCAATTCTCTCACTTTTCATGGCTCTCTAAAATTCCTTTCTTCAAAGCCTGACATGATCCTCTAAGAGAGGCAGCTCGGCCAGTTAGGCATAACATCATCCTGGTCACTCTGAGCGTCTCTATACTCTTAGCTAAATCTCCGGGTAGTTTTGCAGCTAAAAGGCAGTTCCTGAAGGGCTTGAACAAGAGGTTTGCCCATGTGGAATAGCATACCTGCTGTAAGCTGACCTGGTTTTCCCTGGCTTTCAATATAGATCCCCTCATTGGTATACCTTCCTCATAGGCGTATCACGGGAGAATCTTCTAGGATTAGGAAAATATTCCAACTTTTACGAGATACCTATACATCGCCATAGGCATTTATAAAGATTTGGCCACTATGCCTATACCTTCCTCATAGGCGTGCCATGGGGGAATCTTCTGAGATTGGGAAAATATTTCGACTTTTACAATATACCTATACCTTCCTTATAGGCACTTATAAAGATTTGGCAGCTACACCTAGTTATCGTCATATGTACAACGCGGGGGAACTTTCCGAGATTAGGAGAATATTCCGACCTTTACGAAATACCTATACCTTTTTCATAGGTACTCGTAAAGATTTGGCTGCTGCACCTAGTTATCGTCGTAGGTGCGACACAGGGGAATCTTCCCGAGATTATGCCTAACAAAATATCTAGTTATCATCTAAGATATTTGAAATGACTTGATCGATAAATACCTTGATATCGTCGCAGGTACTTAATGATTGGTTGAACGAGGGGCTAGTCCGAATGTTCAGGGATTCCTTGACAAAGTACCTGGATTTCATTAGAAGTACCTAAAAAGGCTTGATCAATAGATGCATGGATATTGCTAGAGGCATCTAGAGATCACAATAAAATGATCAAATATGGGACCTGACAATTGCTTGAGCAAGTTAGAGATACCTAGATAGTCACAGACATTCAAAGGATAGAGATATACTTACCTGGTGATATCTCCGACTCTTAAGGGCGTGTCTCCTGCTAGACACAGTTATAGCCAACAAGTAATATGCATTTATAGGCAATCAATGACGCATATATTCATGCATTATAAATTCGACTGGTTTTCATGCATGACGATTTTATTGAGTTGACATTACAAAACTTCACTAGGGAGAATCATGACAAGACAATCTGGATTTATAAACAGATATCTTGAAAATGTCGAATGAGAGACTTCCGATCTGAAAGGGCTTTTTCTCATCCTCATCGAAAAGTGACTATTTATGAGAATCATTCTATCTTACATTCATCATGTGGACAAGGGTCCGAGTATTCTCGCAAGCGGTACGACCTTACCAATCTGAGATGTCTTTGTCAGGACTATAACGTGGGCTTGTTCAATGGCTTAGCAAAAGGGGACTCTTTGAGTCTAGGCTATTAAAAGAAAATACTCTGCAATTGTTTTCGGGTTTACAAGTCAAGAATACTACAAAATGAGATAGAAATGGACTTGCTCGCACTTCTTCGAGCTAAGCTTATAAACATCCGAATTCTACATTAGTTCAAATGCCATAAACTGAAGAGACTTTGTAAGGGACATAATGTAGGCTAGGCTCATGGGTTGAGAAATGAATGGATTATTATGCTCAAAATGTGTATAATTTGGGTGAATAAGTTGGTGATCATCTTTGCATTATCACCGATCTTCACCAGGGATTGTCTTCTCGGTAGATGCTCCATTGGCTTTGAGAGTTCGTCACTTGATTCCTTTGAGACTTATAAAACTACTGCTCCATTGAGATTTATGACTTTGACATGTCATATCTTGACATTTTTTCTTTAAAGATCTCCCTTTTTTTCGACTTTTTTTTAAGGGCATTGGCCTTACTTTTACCAAGCACACTGCTTTTTCTTGCCATTCCTTTTTTTTTTTTTAACTTTTGACATACATTGTCTACAATACATATATTGGCCAACCACACTTTGGCTTGTTTTTATCAAATTACTCGACATTTGGACTCTCGGGGGTCTTCATCTTTTATCGGCGCTCCAATACACTGCTTGAACAATGATGACTTTTGCCTTACCCCAGTGTGGGGATGATCACCAACTGGGTTCATATGAAATAAAATCGTAGGCTCAATTGGGCTTAGCAAAAGATAAAGTGTGTATAGGATAAAGAAAGAAATGATCTTCGTCATCTTAAGGTATTTGAACTTCGTGTGAATTCATCTAAAAAAGCAACACTCAAAGATTGACGCAAGTAAGAGCTAGACAATCTCTATTTATTTTTCACCTTATAATGCTGACTTTCCTCCAGTTTGCCCCAATGTAGGGTGGTTCTTGACAGGGGTAATTTAACAGGATTTCTCCAAGCATTTAGGCTCAAAGTGGCAAAACAATGGATAAACTGTAATGTTTGGGATAGAGAAATGAATTGCCTTTCGTCACTTCGGTTGCCGTACCTTTTTCAAGATAACTTTTTAC
Organism: Syzygium aromaticum; assembly: GCA_024500025.1. Classification (NCBI taxonomy): domain Eukaryota; kingdom Viridiplantae; phylum Streptophyta; class Magnoliopsida; order Myrtales; family Myrtaceae; genus Syzygium; species Syzygium aromaticum. The sequence goes on from CM044890.1 coordinate 7,740,826, forward strand.
CTTGCAGACATTGAATTTTTCCACTTAACTCACTGGGGATTAGTGCATGGGACTGTATATAGGTAGGGCTTGCTTTTCATCAACCCGATATACTTTATTTAACACATTTAATTCATTCCACATGAATTATCAGATTGTCTAAATAGATTTCCCTTTTGAAATCGATGTTGCAGACTGACAAAATGATCAAGCAAAATTTAAAACCAATGCACATATCTTAACTTCAAATTGATTGAAACCATTTATTCATCAGTGAAATATTTGCAATTCATAATATAAAACCAAATACTTGAAAACTTTTGCTGCAAAAATATTAGATTTTATCAGGGATAATACATCTTCACAGCATCAGAATTAACAGGCGTGGAAAACTCACGACCGTCCATTTCTACTAGAATCATGGCACTTCCAGGGAGCACCTTTTTAACTACATATGGACCATTGTAGTTTGGGGCAAATTTACCCCCAGGAACAGGAAAGACTAACGGTACCTTCCTTAGGACTAGATCATTTACTCCATAGTATCTTTGACACATTTGTTGATTGAAAGACTTACTTACTCATGCGGCAACTGGATTGGGCGTTTCATCTCACTCTTAGGGGGATTTGCCCCTTTTTTCACTTCTCTGGTTTCCTCCGCATCATTCAAGTTAATAATGATAGTTTGGTCTAACGTGAGAACTTTGGACCTTTCATGTCGTTCTAGGCCACGTAGCATTTTCGAGGAATCTTCGAGTTCGTCGGTGTCATCGAGATTAGACTCGGCGGCACATAATCTATCAGATTGGACTGTTCTCATATCCTCACGTGTCACAAGATTGCCCCTGAAACATAAAGTAGATGGTTCAGAAGGATAAACAAGGCTAAACAATGTTTTTTTTTTTAATTTTTTTGTACTCTTTTTTTTTCGAAATTCTTTTCAAAAAAAGTTTTAACACAAGGAAGCATGAAGAAGCCCAGGCCTCAGAATCCTCCTTGGACTATATTTTTCTTTTATCGGTTGGATATCATCACCGGACTGGTTTGATATACTTCAACATACCCTCAAAAATAAAAATAATTTGTAATTTCATCGATTATCACCGAATGAATTACATTTAATGGAATGGAAATTGCAATAATCAAGTTCTAGAAATGAAAAGTCCTGAGAAGCAGCTCCCGAGACGGGGCAAGTCCTAAAAAACAGTAAAAATTCCTACGCAGGGAAGTGTGTGAAAAAAGTAAAGGTGTTACTTTTGCGGGCCAGTGCCCATTCCCCCTAACGATCATTCCTCAATAGCTCCAATACAGAAATTATCAAACAGGGCAGTGATTCCCTCTATTGCATCATCAGGATTTTCTATCACTAGAGGTGTTGGATCATCCATACCTCCCCATCCATCTGAAACAATGTCACATGGGTCAACATAGAAGCTCAAAGGCGCCGAGTATTTCACATAATAATCGCACTTGCCTCTCGGTTGCCCCAAAGTGTTGATCATCTCCTTCTCTTCATACATCATTCTTGCAGGGCCCGAGAATGTGGTGCAGATGTGTGGAAGCAACCTACCACGCCCAAGCTCTCCATTATTTTGGGTAATTCCACGTTTATGTTCTTCACCATTCGGCTCTTCTTCGGATCGCTGTCTATTTTGCCCGTCTCCTTGATCTTGACCTCGACCACGTCCACGTCCACGTCCATGTCCCCCATTATTTGGCTCGCTTGACCCCTGGGACCCCAACCCAGTAGTGTGGAGCCTCCGAGAAACCTCCACCGGTTGGTGAATACCCTGACCATTCCTGCCAAGGCCTTCACCTGAAGTAAAGCCATGGGTCATCATTACTCTTCCAACTATGACTGCAGCATTTGACACTTCAGGAACGGGTGGCGATGATCCTCTAAATGCATGTATAGTCGATACGAGCTCAAGCGACTGATAGCTTGATTCTATTTTGCAATTCGGCTCAACATAGGAGATAGCCGTTGCATGGTAAATTAGGTGCTCTTCTTTACCGCGGACTGTGACTAACTTTCTCTTCACAACGAACTTCACCTTCTGATGTAGACTAGATGGGACAGCTCCAGCAGTATGAATCCATAGACGACACAACAAAAAATTGAATGTAGTGGGAATGTCCATAACTTGAAATAGGATGTTGAACATTGTTGGTCCTATCTGTATGTCAAGGTGGATTTCTCCCATCACTTCTTTCTTCATTCCGTCAGAGACTCGTACGGAGGTCTTCGCAGAATTTATCCTAGAATGATCTATTTTGAGGCGGTGTAAAGTCGCCAGAGGACAGATGTTCACGGCTAATCCGTTGACAATGAGTACCTGGGTTACATGCGAGGCCTTATATTTGATAGAAATGTAAAGTGCTTTGGTATGCCCTCTCCCTTCTAGAGGGAACTCTTCATCCGAAAAGGCCATAAGGTCTTTGAGGAGTATGAAACCCACAAATTCCTCCAATTTGTCATGATCAATCGTCTCGAGCACGTAGACTTCACTTAACACCTTTATCAGGGCCTTTTAATGTTTGATAGACGTTTGGAGGAGTTCGAGCAGAAAGATTTGCGCAGGCATCTTACGCAGTTACTCAACTATATTGTATTTATTAGCTTTGATCACGGCCAGAAACTCCTTGGCTTCTTCATCAGTAACAGGTTTTGCAGGTTGAGCATTAGTTTGGCTATAGGTACGTCTAGATCTTGTAACTAAGTCGGCATCGAGAATGTAGGACCAAGGGACTGCTTTATTATCACAGTACTCATACGGTTGAGGCATCTCGATTACTATCCCTTCATCATGTAACATCCCGAATTTCGACTCAATTTCCGGAAATAAATAAAACGAGTCTATTATGTTATTTCATTTTCGTAAGTCTCGCCCGGAGCTGATCACTCCTGGGATACTGACCAAATGGGAATGGCTAACTAGGATAACGGTACGTGGACCAAGGACCCGATCGCGAACTGGACATCAATTTCGAGAAACGACGAGGAAATATTTTGGGCCAAGTAGATCGATCTTCGGAAGGCAACGGACTCGGTCCAACCGAGGCCAACGATGTACGATCGGATAGCAGGTGATTCTGCATGACCGAAAGTGCACGTGGTCGACCGGTCCCGAACTTAACCCGAACGATCGTTATCTTCGAAACTAGCGATAATTCCTCTCGTTCTTCCGGTAATCGAGGTCGTCACGACTCGGATAACCTTAGGTCGATACGCGTAACCCCTAAACAGTCGCCCGTTAGTATGAGATTCAGAAATTGAAATTTAACTAGTTGAATCGTGAAATTTGACCCGGACTTCGAGGTTGATTTTCGAGGGTTTACTGGTTTAGTTTCGCAAGGACGACGTCAATTTGGGTTGGCCATTTATATAGGGGTTTAGTCTGGTCGAAAAATGGAAATTCGGCCCGGAATCGGACAAAAGACAACTTTGCCCCTAAGCCTAGAATAGTGTTCCGAATTTGAGGTTTTTAGTGGTGGTTTATTAATTAGTTTTAAGTGGATAATGGATCTTGAGTTAGTGGGGTTAGTAATTACCTAGATGCCCTTCAATTATTGGTGGAGAGTAGTTTTTAGCCATTAGATCTAAGGGTGAGTTGTCCTAAGCCTTGGATGAGTGACACTTGTCACCTAATCCCCAACCACTCCACTATAAACCCATCATCTCTTCTCTCTCTCCTCACTTTTCTTTCTCTTCAAGCCAAGATCATTTCTCTCTCTTCTCCCTCTCTCCCTCTCTATTTGCGCCGGCCACCCTCTTCTTCCTCACGCCGCCCACGTCGCCGCCGCCAAGGCCGCCCGTCGCCGCCCGCCGTGGCCGTTCCGCCACCGCCACTTCGCCGTCCCGCCATCACCCTCACCATTTCCTCTCTCCCTCTCACCGTTTCTCTTTCTCTCTCTCTTCCTTGACCGTGTTTCCTCTCCTCACGCCGACCACCCTCCCTTCGCCGACCACTTCCCCTTTTTGCCGTCCGCCCGAACCGTCCACCGCCGGCTGTCCCTTGCGCCGCCGTGGAGCCATAATCGACCGCCTCACCGCCGTTCGTCCACCCTGCCACCCGTGAGCCGTGAACCGCCGCTTGGGGCCGCCGTCCGTGAGCCGCCGTTCCCCGGGAATCCGCCGCCGGCTTACCGTTCACCGGTAGTTGGCCGCCTTTCCCCGTCGTCGTAGAACCCGAGTTTAAGTGAGTATTACCCCCTAAACCCTAATTAGGACGATTATGCCCTCTAGATCGGGATTAGGAGTTTTAGTGGTTAATTAGTATATTTGATGTTGGTGATAAATTATGGTTTGATCGGAAATTATTGGGAGAATGTTATTGGTTGTTTGAGGACTAATTGAAGTAAATTGGAGGATGAAAAGAGGTCTAGTAGTGGCTGTCCATAGGAGAAATCAAGGGATCAAGTGTCGATTTGTTGCCGGATTAACTTAATTGAGGTGTTAGGATGGCCCGGGTAATTGATTGAATGGTTGTAATGCTCGAATTGAATGAAACATATGTTGTGATGTCCATTTGATCCTCGCCATGTCGTGTGATCGTGTGATTGACTTTATGCGGAGTGTGACTTGGGCAGATGAGCATGTTTTAATGTGATGAGCTTGAACTTATTGAATTGAAATGATTGTACTCATGAGTATTTCATATTGCCCGAGCATGGACATTCATGGCTGCGCATTACGTGTGTGCCGAGTGTGAGGCATGTGATGAAATTTGTGCGAGAATGCGGGTTTGCCATGAGCATGTGATCACGTGTAATTGCCCGTTGCGTTCGTCGCCGGGTTCAGATAAAAATTGGACAAGTGTGCCGTGTGATCACTTAAGGCCTTCGGGTCGGTTCCGTCTTCATGCACTTTGGAGCAAGACGATGCCCGGTGTGTCCGGATGACGACCAGTCCTTCGGGTCGTGGCCTTCGGGTCGATTCCGTCTTCATGCACTTTGGAGCAAGACGATGCCCGGTGTGTCCGGATGACGACCAGTCTCATGTAGGCTTGGATCGTAGGAGATCGGTGTTGCGCCTGATGCGTTTAACGCAGGCTAGAGACACTAGGCCGGGGGCGTTTCTACGCTGGCCACGGAGTGTTGTGATTGGGCCAGAGGTCGGGCTAGTGAGCCGTGGAAAGATAAGATGTAGAGTAAACTTGATAAGTATTAGATTATGTGGTGGAATTGCTGGGCATGGTATGGGACGTGTCTGAGCGGTTCCATCTTATAATCCAAATACGCGCGCATGTACTACATCGATGCATTGGCACGCATAAGAGCGCATGGACAATTGTGATCGCTTGTGATACTCGGTGAAGAGCATGTGATTTAGCATTTGAGAGCCTGAGCATGCGTATGACGCAAGTGTGGCTGTGCATGCCGAGGATGTGTTTGATCATTATATTAAATTGCCTAACCTGCAGGGTCGACGGTAAGTACAATCTGGGCCCGAGAGCCTAGGTCAGTGATTGTTGCTTGATTTAGTTTTGTTCTCGTCGGGAGGTGCATGTTAGCCTAGTTTAGGTTTAGTGGGTTTTTACTTGCTGAGATTCGTCTCACGGTTGAAAAACCCAACCTTTCAGACCCCAGACCTTGACGATGCCGCAGGAGCCGGAGGCGCCGGTGCGATATGGGATCCCTCAGCATTTGGAGCATACCATGTCAGTCCACCCCATAGGGAATGGGGAGATGTATTTGAGACACTATACCCTAGTTGTAGTAGATGTAGGGACCACCCACTACGAGATGCACGAGTATGTAGCTTGGTGCTTTCGAGACCGGTTTGGGGAGGAGTATGGACCCCTTCGTTCCATGGATGTTCCGTTTACCGGGGAGGGTCAGTTAGACCCTCAGTGTCCCGATGGGGACATAGTCGATCCCGATTCCGACATGGAGGTGAGTTGGGAGATTGACGAGGGACCGGAGTTAGGAGAGGAGGATGAGGAGCTAAGAGGAGTCGACTATGAGCCTGAGATCGTCGATCCAGCCCCGGAGCCGATGGATGTGGAGGTCGAGGAGCCGATGGAGGTTGATGAGGACCCGGAGATGGAGACCGAGTCCGAGGTAGCCAGTTCAGACGATGACCAGGAGTTTTCCGAGAGTTCATCGGAGGCGTCGAGTTCAGACCCCGACTGGGAGCCCTAGGATGGATTCCCTCTCCTAGTAGATCGAGGACTGACACTTTTTGGGATTTAGTCCTCCTTAGCCACCTCTCCATTTTTGACCAGTGTAGTGGCCGTGGCCCGCTTTTGTTGTATGTATCTTGGGTCTGTGTATTTGGTTTGTAAATGGATTTTGTAAAAGCTTTTGCGTATATATGAAAATGTATATTTTGTATTTAGTAATTTCTATAATGCTATCTTTGTTCTCATATTGTTTTATGTCTGGGTACTATTATTACTGTTTTGCTTCCGCTTGTGTATGATCTCTGTGTTGGGTGTTGGGTCGGCGACGCTTCCTGGGACGTCGCACTCATAACGACCAAGAGGAGGGATGTGGCGCGTCACGGAGGGCGCGGGGCGTGACACATCAGCCGTAAGCGTGCTTACTACAATCTCGTCATCATCAGACGCATCTTCAAGCGAAGGCATGCCTTCAAGCAAAGGGTCGAGCATGTCATTTCGGTTGTCCAATGTAGCAAACTCCTCCCAATTAATAACCACTTCGGAGATAATGGAAACGATGCCAGTGTGGTCAACATAAACAATCATCCCAACTTTCACCATTTTTGAGATTCTTTCTCTCATGATAGCCAGGGAAAGGATCTCATTACTCGAGTAATAACCGGCTTTTACTAGTTCATCGTAAACGTCGGTGGTATACGCCTTGACATTCTTGATTCGACCAGCATCAAAACTAAATATGGCATTCACACTGCCCGCATGATTAGAGAGCGGGTTGCTCTGAACATTTGGCTTAGCAGGTTGGAAGAAAAATGTCTTTGTGTCGAGCAAGTTCTAGATCCGATGCTTGAGAGTGATACAGTCGTCAATTAAATGTCTGACTTCACCCATATGATAATCACATTTCTTGGATGGATCATAGTTATAAACCTACTCGAGGTTGGGCCGCTTTAACTCACTGGTAAGCAAACCTTTCTTCCGGAGGACTACTAGTACTTGAGACAACGACCCAGGGAGGAGGTGAATTGCCTCTTGTTGTTCTTCTTTTGAAAAAGTTGACGACCCGTGCTTTGTTGTTGAGCTTCTACTACTTGGATTGCTGTGACAAGATTAACATTCCGCCGCCCCAGTTAGGTATAAGTCATATTCACTTCAGGTGCCGGTTCCTTCTCCTTCCTTGCACCAAGTCTTTTGGTCGAGGAAGACGGCTCCACAAACCATCTATCTTTCAGCTCTATCTCAATCTGTTCGCCTATAGGGATGAGTTGATTGAAGTTGTCAGTCGGAATGGCTACCATCCGATTATAGTACTTGAACGGGAGAGTTTTACTAAACATCTTCTTCAATTCACTATCTATAGGTTCCGGAACAACCTAAGCAACTATATTTCTCCATCTAATAGCGTAATCTTCGAAGGACTTAGTCTTTTTCATCTGAGCATACTCGAGGTCTTCGCGGTGGGAATGATATCCGTTATGAACCCGTATTGCTTTAGGAATGCTTCACTAACTTCCTTCCAGGTTTTGAGCCCATTTATCTTCTTCATAAGATACCAGTTTAAGGCAGAACCCATCAGACTTGTTTGAAATGCATTGATCATCAAGAGTTCATTATCAACGTACAGGGTCATTTGTACGTAGTATAGCTGCAGGTGGGCTTTTGGGCATGAGGTGTCATTGTACTTGTCAAAATCCGGCATCCTGAACTTTTTCGGGATTTTGATCTGTGTGTACAGAGACAAGTCGATCAAAGGTGAATCCTGTGAACCTTTTAGCTACTTCACTCTCTCTTCAAGTTTGTTGACCCGTTCATCAAGTTTATCCTTGTTGACGATAATCTGGACGAGATCATCTACTAAATCGGGAAGATCGTCATCTTTCTCACTATCGACATTTTTTCTACCTTTATACTTTGGGGCTGATGTCTCAGGGGATGCAGGAATAGGAGTCGGCCGAAGAGCTTTGATCTCAGCGGACATCTATTGCATTGCGGCGCGAACTTACTTCATTTGGTCCTCAATGCCAACGACACGATCTCGCAAGTCAGTTTGATCGGCCATTCTAGTTCTTGACCGCGTACGAATAGGCGATCGTGATCAGTCCGTAATTACCTAATTTCACAGATAAAACAAGCATACATAATTGTCAAGAAGAATCACACGCCGATCCATGACATTGGTCTAATCGCTTTGATTAGAAATGACCTCCTTATTGAAATGATGAAAAAGTTTTTACAACTATAACTTAAAATCACTTAAATAAAAATGCAAAAACAAATTACTCAACTCCTAAACAAGTCTAAAGACTAAAATTGAAATGAGAACATAGATTCAAGCTTTTCTATTTGGCTTGCTCCATAGACATATAGGAGGCGACTTCCTTTTTCAACTGCTCATAAGCTCGAGCTATTTTGGATGATTTTTCTTAAACCTTTTCGGCCTTCCTTTTGAGACGGTTGTTCTCTGAGCGAGTGGTGGGCTTGAGAGGCACCTTGGGTATCTTCGGGAGTAACTCCTGTGGGATTTTGTGCCGTCGAATATACTCGGTCGTTGCGAAATAGGACTTTTGCTCCCCCTTGAGCTCTTTTTTGGGCTGAGCTATCTTTAAAAAACGACACTTCTTCCACATCTTCTTGAGCTGAGCTACGGTTCCTTCGTGGTCTTCATCGTCATTGATGAAGTCGACGTGGAAGAGCTCTAGTTGTAACGCTGGACGGAGTCCTTGCAAAATCTGGTATTGACGAGACACTCTGGCAAGGTAATATTCGATTGCACCGGTAAAGCCCAATAGTGGAACCGGCCCAATACCATAACACGTAAGCCGAGCTTCCTCGACCTTGAACCAGTTAGCATGCCATTGGAAACCTAGGGGTCTAGCGTTTTTCATGAAAATGACCCATTCGAAATAATGATAATCAAGTGCGTTCCCTTGTTTTTCTTTATACTTCAAGACGGGATGGCTAGAATCAATAAGCTCGGATATCGTGAGTAAATCGCCACATCCTTTTATGTGAGACAAAAACCAAATTTGCAAAAATTCAAGTGGGGCATGAAATGTTTTGTCAACATGTTGCTTAAATTTAGTGAGGGAAATAAAAGTCTCGGCTAAAATAGTGTTGACAAAATTCTTTTCAAGACAAACTTGTTGGACCAACTATGCAATTGACGGATTACATGAATTCTTACAGTGAGGAAAAATCATGAACCCGAAAAATGCTAACAAAAAGATTTTGCCTTTTAAAAAAGACGTAACTTTATCAAAACATTGACTCAAGAATGAAAAAGAACATGTCCCACGATTTGCTTTTAAAACTTTTCCCAATTCATCTTTTCCGACACCCAAAAATTCAGAGAACATTAAGGTGGAATCAATTCCCAGAAGTGGTGTAACTAATTCCGACCCTAAAGGTTTTCCAATGATCACGTTATATTCTTCCAAAATCAGGGTGAGCTCATGTTTACCGAATATAAAGGTAGACATCTCGGAATACTAGAAGTGTGCTAATGCTCAAACGAGGTTGGTACAGACTTTGACTTCCAATAAGGGGAGAAGCCTCCCAATGTGGCCCTCAACTAGTTTACGGTTGGTCGGACTGAGTAGATTCCACCAGGCACGGAGCTCGTCCTTAGGAGCATCAAGAATCCGGATGTCTGCCCCTCCCAAAATATATAGACCAAGACTCATGATCGACCTAATGTCATGAACCGACCAAAGAAAATACAAAACATAAATAAATTGCGAGATAAAGGCTCAGAAAACTTACTTCACCAGGTAGGATCATGGCAATCACATAAACATACGCATGAAATGTGAGGTTCGATTTCTATCCAAACTCTGGCTTGCAAAGTGAAGACGTGAGGATTATCGAGCTAAACCAGTCATGGTTATGGTTAGGTCGGGGTTCCCCTGACTCCGGCTTAGTTAAAGAGCCGACCTGGGTTGCAAAGGGTGCAACTGTGGTGGGAACTCAATGACACTATGAAAGAACTTTCGGGACCAAGGAGGGCGACCCGTACCACACGGGTGTGGTCAGGGTGTCCGCTGTCTCAGTGCCATCCTAAACCTGTGCCGTCCAGGTTTAGCAGCGGATAGTGTGTGCGGCATAGTATAAATGCAAGACATGCACAACAGGTTATATCATACAGCGCTTCGTGCATAAAATAAATCATACATTCAAACACTTCCCTGCAAAACAAAGGTTAACAATCACTCCACCCCTTATAACTCCCATTCTGCAAAAAAATTTAACATCTTAAACGTTAAGGACGTATCTGGAATCCTTGTTGCCAAACAAAAATATTTTTTTTCAAAAAGAGAAAATTCGACCTAAGTCCACTAAGAGTTTTAACTCAAGTCCCCAGTGGAGTCGTCAAGCTGTCACGACCTAAAATTTTCTTAGGCTAATGGATTATTAAGACTAAACTTAATTCGGGCCCTCCCAAGCCCTACCAATTCACAACTTAGGGTTTAAGTTTTTAATATGTAAAAGTTTTCATGCTTGAAGTCGCAACTAGTCTATTTGTGGTAAGTCGATTAGAAACCTAAATAAAACATAGAGAGATATATTTTATTCTTATGAACCAGAAATTCTAAACTCGGGGACTTGGTCACACTAGATCTAATCTAATGCCCTTTCTGTACCTTTTCTTTTCAAAAAATATTTTGGCAAACAGTTTGGATTCATTTTAACTTAGTCATTAGCATGTGAGGTGATCATACGGGTGCACAAATCACCAAAGTAACACCCAATAATCAAAACATTAAATAAATTGCAAGATTTAGAGAATTACTTACCTTAAAGCAACGTAAGCATCTGCATTGTTAGCTAGAAAATCACATCAATAATCATAATATGATTTCTAATTAACAAGCAATTCACTCAACAATTTTTTGGATTTTCACTTATTTAAATGAAAGTTAACCTATATGTAATAATATGCAAAAATTAACATGCGATTAATGTAGTCTAACGTGCAAACTATATGACATGGGACGACGTGACATAATTTTAATGACGGGCAAATAATTTATTTTTGGTATTTTTCCAATGAAATTCGGAATTAAAAAAATGCCTAAATTAACATACAATCTATTCTAAAAAAATGATTTAATCTATCCTAAAGTGCCTTCTTTTTGGTATTTTTATTAAAATTCGAAATTATTAAATATCCTAAATAATCCACTAAGATTAAAACAATTTTTAATTTAAACTAGGAAATATGCTACCCTAAATCCCAATTTAAATCAAATAATTATCGTATTCTTTTGGATATATTTAAGGTTCTCTAAGCATGCAAAATTTCTAATTTAAATCCTAACTAACATATTTTTTTATTTTCTTTATTTAAAAGGAAAGCAATTAAACAAAGATAACAATCACGTTCAAACAATCCACGCAATCCACAAGATTTTTCTTATCAAATTCAAATTAGGCAAAAAAATCAAACTAACGGTCATATCTATAGAGTTATAGATATCGACAGAAAGCTTATTGTTCAAATTTGGAAAGTAAATAAAATCTATTATCGTATCCAAGTGATTATGGATAAGATAACGATTTTCCGTATCACCGCCTATCGTACTTTTGAGTGTTTTAGAATAATCGGATAATCGTCCAGATACGTTGCCAAATTAGGAATAATTCCTAATTTTGAGTGTTTTAGAATATTGCAGATAGAGCAAACAATATCATAAGATATCTAAATATCCACACAATATTCACGGAATATTCAAAATATTCAAACTAGGAATCTAAATATTTTGAAAATATACTGGATAGAGATTTTTACCTGATTTGCGGATTACTTTCCAAATTTGAATCACGTGGATCCGGATTGCGGATCAAACGACCAGCGGCAAACGGACTAGCGACGGTGGCAGTGGTGTGGCGGCTTGCTGTAGAGGCTCACTGTAGGACGGTGACAAGGTGGCCAGCAGCTATGACGGCAATGACAATGTTGCTCATGGATCATCGGGAATTTTGGCCCGTCATAGTGGGTTCTCGATCAACTCGGGAACAGCGGATGCATCATCACCGGTGTAGATGGAAGTTATTAGACCCGTTGAAAAAAAAAAAAACTCGTTGTCACTATGTAGCACCGAAGAACTAGAAAACTTCAACCCTTCAGCTTTTTGATCGAATTTGGCTGGTCTTGTGACGGTTTTCTTCTGATTATCTAACTTTGACTACTTAAGCCCGCATAATTAAATTTTCCACTTGTCTGTCCCCAATGCCTCTGTGTGTATCAAACAAAAAGCCTGCAACAGAAATTCAAGTGAATCGCTTAAAGAAAAACTGGTCTTGATGGAGTCCACCGCGGGGAAGACAGCTCGGTGGCAAAACTGGTCTAGTTGTGCAAGGACGTCAGGCTAATTGCTAGATGTTGTAGTCCTCGCGTCGGCAAGAGAAGAAAAACAATGACGTCGTGGGTGCTGAACTTGGAGCAACAAACGATGCTCGGCGGCTTCGTCATCAAAGGGCTAGTTCAGCGTCATTGTCGGCAATGTGGCCACAGGTTTGGCCGCGAAAGGATGGGGGCTTGGCCGTGGAGGATCAAGCCAAGCTCCCTCTCTCTCTTTTCGCTCTAACTCTCTCGTGCTCTCAGGAATTGCGTTTTTGAAAATTATGAGAGCCCCCCTTTAATTATGACGCATAAAGACATATTTATATCGCAACCCTAGATTAATTAGCCGGTCTTCCCAGTCCTAAATGGGCTTGGACTTAGGCTTTATCATTTAATTTTATTTTAATTTCAAATGGCTAAATTAATTCGGGACGATTTAAGCTCAAATTAAAACAACCAAAGCCTTTTAAACTTGTGAATTTTGACCCCCAATCTCTTGAGTGAGCTGAGCTGAGTTCTCGAGCTCGGTTTACGCGATGAATTTTCAGCTTTCTCGTCACTGTCAGTCCGAGGCAGATTGCAACTAACCTATATGAATTTTAAACTATATGTTATGCAATTTTAATATTTTTGTTTAAGGGTTAACATTTAATCTTTAATTTTCTATGTAAATTATTATTAAATGGTCGGTCGAAATTAGATGTCTACACTAACTCTTTTTTCTTTTTTTCTTTCTCGTTTTTTTTCTTTTTTAAGTTGGTGCGGCCCAACCTTTTCTATTGGCGCGGCAAATCATCCTAAGATTTTGTTTTTTCCCTTTTTATTAACAACCGTTTCGCTTCTTAACCGAAAGTGTGCTGTTGCTAGCTAGGCGCTCAATCCCCTTGTAGCTTGGAGGCGTGGGAATTGTCGCAGTTATTCGCCGTTCAACAGAAACCCCGCCCTAGACACATGAACATGGATGCAATAAGAAAGATCAGATCTACTAGCGATAATTGATTTGTGAACTCAAATTCCACTTTGTTTGTTCCATACTTCACGAATGGAGCCTTCAACTTCATTTCAATCAATCAAATTTTCGTTTGGAGCCCAGCCAAAATTGCATTTAACCAGCTAAATCTACATTTGGCCGGGTGACAAGCTAACGATGACCAGAGATTAAGTTGCCCACCTCAGGATTATTTGGGACAAGATTTAAACTGGGGACTTCTGGAGAAAATTACCCAATTCCGACGCTCTACATGAGAAAATTGAATTTATAATGGTTTTGAAAATGTACTTCCTGTTAGGATGGCAATCAACTGATCCGCTGTCTACTGTTCATTGACCATTGTGAAGTGTTAACACCTAATTTTTCCTTACCCATTCTAGTTTAATTACATAAAAATTAGGGGTTAATTTTTAATATATCTAAATAAAATAAAGTTGCACGGCATATAGACATTAGGTGTATTGGCATCAATAGGGTTCATTGGACATCTAGCCTTAAAAAAAAAAAATCCGGGCTGATCCGACCCTGTTCGAGTGGACCGGATCATCCCAGCCCAGTTCTTTTTCCTCTTTTCTCCTTCTTGCATGGGCCGGCCCAGTCTTCTTTCCTCTTTGGCCAGCTTCCTTCTCCCTCCTTCTGTCACCCTCGGCAAGGACGGGGACCAGCGACAACGATGTCAGAGAGCAGAGTGGCGTCAATGGGCAGCAGAGGAATTTGCCCAGCAAAGGGGACCATCGTCGTGCGTCGAAGGGGGGCGTGGATCATATGGCCAGTGGTCCCAAAAAAAAAAGGAGTCCCCGATTTGGAGATAAAGAGGAGAGAATAGAAAGAATGCACGTCCGGAAGGGAGGCTGCATCCGAAAGAAGAAAGGAGAAGAACAGAGAGAGTTTGAGGAGAGCTTAAGGTGAAAAGGAGAGATCTTGAGGGTGAGAAAGGAAGAGAGAGCCTCACCCGCTCGCCGGAGGGCCGCTTGAGCCGCCATCAGTCCCGTCGAGCTTCCAGTTGCCACGCTTCATTCCAATCGGTCACGAACCAGGTGGGTCTCCATAGCTTTCTCCTGTTTTGGCCGCTCCTCTCCCCTGCCTCTCGGGTGCCCAGCACGCCGAGTCGATTCGATAATCGCCCGGCCCCGTCGATAGAGGCTAACATTCGTTCGACACTCCATGAACCTTCTTTGAGTGTTGTATGTTGAAAACAAGTCGTGAGCCTCGTCAAAATCGGACTTGTGGATCCTTTTCTTTTTTTTTTGTGCCTCCCATATGCTAGACAAAATGCCGAAACGAAGTTTCAAGCCTTTTCTTGCGAAGCCGATCTATGAAGTTTTGTTGCGAACGTGGTTTGTTTTAATGTCGGCACTGACTTTAAGCTTTCCTTGTATTTCATGTACCTCGTGGCGCATTTCACTGTTTCCCGGGTCGGCCATGGTCAAATGAGTCGCCGGAGGTGCTACAACCCCCGTTGGAGTGATGCCCGCGGTTGGAAACCACAACCATTAGCCCGCTATCTCTATTTCATGCGTATTCGTGCTTGTCAGTTTAGTCTTAAGGTCTGCTGTTGGGGTCGGGAGTTTGAGCGCCGAAAAATCAAGTTTTTACTCGTTGATGTCTTTTTTTTTGCGGCCGGAGCTCGACGACGGTCCGGTAGACACATCGGCTGGCGGCGAGGTGTCGAGTTGGTGGCGGTAATCGGTGTCACCGGCCCGGGGCGAGCCGTCGGACGGTGGTGGGGGGCGCTCCAGACAAAGTCGCGGTCAAATTCCATAAAAAATGAGAAGATGTTCTGGGCAGGGGGCACACGCAGACAAAGGGGATGAAGAATAGAAAAAGAAAAAAGAAAGAAAAGAGAAAAAGAAAGGAAAAGAGAGAAAAAAGAAAAGGAAAAAATACAATAAAAATTGAAAATGGGGTCTCGCACAGGTCGGTAACCCAGGTTGGGCATTCAGGCGGATCGGGTCAGGGACCGGTCCGGATCTCTATTTTATTAATAAAAACATTACAAAATATTTAAAAATTCAAAAAAATATTAAATTTTCAAAAAAAATTCGAAAATATTTAAAAATCCCAAAAATATTAATATAATAAAAAGTATCAAAAAATATAAAAAATTTCAGAAAATTCCAAAATATTAAAAAATTCATAAAAATTCGGAAAAATTCCAAAAAAAAATCAAAAAATTAGAAATTATTCAAAAATCAGTTTTGTGCTTAATTTCATTAGATTTTAGGTTAAAAAACCTCAAAAAAATGATGAAAAATGAGAAAAAACTCTCTAAAAATTTCTCAAAAATCAGATAAGCCATTAAAGCTTTACCTTAGGGCTTTTGATTACTTTTTCTTTTTAGAGACGATACTAGGTCGCTAGTTATTTATTTTCTTCATGATTATCTAGTTGTACATTTTTAATACATTGATTGTTAGTTTCTGTTTTTAGAACAGTTAGGTGAAATATTAGTTTTTTCGATAAGCTGCCCGATACGTTAGTTTGCAAACATTTGAGTTTAGGTACCGAAATGGCACTAATTAAATCGCTAGTGTAATCAAGTCTCCGAATTTTGGAATTTCTAGTTTTCGCGTGTATCAAAACGACACTCCCGCGTCTCGATTAGGACTTCTAGATGACTCTTAATCATGGCTAGTGACGACTCCAATTAAATGTGTAAATAAAAAAAATTCTCGTTGCGCGAGGTGTGAAGCTTAGGAGTGCCTCGGTCTTTGGATTAATGAACCATTTGATTTATCTTTCAAATGAATTAATCGTTATTCATATCCATCGACAAATACCTCTTAGCCTAAACCCGATCCCAATCAGACGACAGGTAGGTTGCAACATGAAGTGAACCGCATCCACAACTCAACTCACAGTCCAACAGAAATTACCATTTTGCTAAACCAAGCCAAACTACAAAAATATTGGCTGAAAGCAGCTTCTCATCGAATCAGAATCAAACAAGTACCTAAGCGTTGATCAATCAAGAATCTAAAGTACAGCTTGCATATAAAAAAAAGCTTGCTTGTGGGAAAAGCTTGAACCCCCGACAACCATATGAATTAAATAAAAATGCACATAGCACTTGTTCTCACCCGAGGCATATGTCGTGGTTCGATTTGTAGACTTTGAGTAACAGCTAGGCCCATATTTACAGTTGCCTAAAACCAAAATGTATGGAGTCCAGGAAATGCCCAGGATCGGAGCTACTACACCTATTAGACATAGCCCGGACTCAATTGGTCTTCAAGATACAAAAAATACTTAAAGCTTCTGTGTGGTCCCACTTCCCATTTGGATGAACTGCGCCGGAGACTTCAACAGCTTCTTCAGCGAGTCAACGATGCTGGCAAAAGATGGGCGCTGAGCAGGATCACTGTCAAGGAAATAACCAAATGTTTAGACCGACAACAGTTAGCAGTGTCAGGTAAATCAGGTAGACACCAAGAAATTATTGGATGTTTCCAGCCAAACAATACTGGTTGTTTCCAATCAACAACATCGAGATGAGCCGCCTTGCAAGACAACAAAAGCGAAAGGGAAGGAAAAAAGAAACAAAGCTCCAATATGGCAAAGTTTTTCTCTGTTTTCACCAGGAAAGCATTTAGAGGCTTTGCACAAATATGTATGTGCACACGCACTATTCTCCCAAATCAAAGTGATAAGGACATGAACCGACATTCTACTATGAAAGACATTTGTCCAGTGCCCTCAACTAATTGCTCGTTTATATATTTCTTCCCTCTTTATCATCTTGCGTCTGTATTGCTTCCATGATCTAGAGTCCATTTCCATTCAACTCAAAAAGTTGGCATCTCTGGTTACACAGTCCATTACTGGGGCTAAGTTCAGCTCACTCTGGGAATGTCTGGTGACCTAGTAGAATATTCAGAAGGACCGATTGTAGCCTGGCCATGGGATTCGGCACATGTATGTGTAGACAGTGAGCACATGGTGCGGCAGGTGGCCTCAGCCATAACTCTCATACTAATAATGGCTGCACTATGTAGAATTTACAAGCTTGGGAAATGAACAAAATAAACTCGTGTATGTGCAATGCAGAAGTCTGAAATCAAGCAAGTTGATTCTTAAAAACCAAACAGGAAGAAAACCACATTGATCTCTCTCTCTCTCTCTCTCTCTCTCTCTGAGTCCAGTGAACATCGAGCTCTTTATACAAAATGGAAAAGGAAAATCAAAAGGCTTAAAGCTCTTACTCAGCCCAGCAAGATTCCATCAAGGAAGCCAGCATAGAGGAGGTATTCTGTGGAATAGCTAGTCTTCTGTTCTGGAAAGCAACAGCCCCGACGACCTGCAGGTTTGCACCATCAAAACCAATCAAAATGAATCAAACAAATGAAGAAAGAGAGGCTTCACAACATCTACATTCCTATAAATGTTGAGTGGTGGCAATGAAGAATGCCATAACCAAAACAAAGGGATGGAAAGAAGATATAGAGGAGTGAACCACCGAACTAGCAGTCCATGGATATAAATATTCTGTTAATACCTGGGCAGGGCTAAGTCCACTCCAAGGTTGTTGCATTGTCACAAGTTCCCATAAAATCACTCCAAAAGAATAAACATCGGATTTCTCATTTGAACGCTCACCCCGAAGAAATTCCGGAGCCATCCACTCGGGCTGAAAATAAAAGCAAGAGAGTCACACTCTATTGATATGCTAAGAAGTACAGTCACAACCTACGAAGTTTTCCATACAAGAATGATTCGAGGAAGAAACAGGAAAAATTAACAATCACAAGAGAAAGCTAGACAATGTGAATCAGTCATTAACTCCTCACTGGGAAATGGAGAAACTCTCAATGTAATTGAAGCATAAGTCAAAAACACGCCCTACTTAAACAATTTCTGGAGGATAAAGAAATGGATTTGCATCTCTTGAAATAAATATTTCAATGGTTTAAAATTTTTCTTGTTCCAGCTAGAGCTGAATGGAACAGCTTAATCAACTGATATAATCCATTTACAAACGCAAGCAATACATGAAGCTTTCTACTATCTTATTATTTTTTATCTGCCTAAAAGAGCATTCTTTCCCTGATCTTCTTATGTTTATGACTAGAAGATATAAAGGCAACATATTATGGACAAGAAATGCAACAGAAATGTAAACCAACATGTGAATGATGCAGGCATGTGCGCATGTGCGTGCATGCTAAAGTGCATTCCTCTGTGTGCATGTGTGCACTGGGCACTGATGTGTGTGTGTGTGTGTGTGTGAGAGAGAGAGAGAGAGAGACTCACTGTTCCTGCAACAGATTTTGATGATATGAACGTGTTTGCTTTAAATCTAGACAAGCCAAAATCAGCTACCTGCAAAACCAAATAAGAGGTTAGCCACCAGGTGGAACTGTAAAATTGGAAGCACGATGATAAATTTGGACAATTACCTTCACCGTCCAGTTTTTATCAACCAGCAGATTTGGAGACTTCAGATCCCAGTGAACAATGGGAGGACTCAAATTATGGAGATAATTTAACCCCTTGGCCTGTTATAAAACGTGATGGTGAGTTATTGAAAGCTTCAAAGAAGTGGAAGCAAGATTTTACATATAATACAGACCACATCCAATGCCATTCGTAACCGCCTTCTTTGATCCAGCATTTCCCCAGAAGCTGGTCTGTGGATAAGACGATAGAGACTACCCCTGCTCCGCAACATAAGAATCATGAGATGGTAAATGACAGAAACTACTTCAGATGGATTGCGTGAAGCCAAAATAAGTGGAAACAGTAGATTACCTAGGAAGGTACTCTGTCACTATTGACAGATTCGGATGCTTCGTGACCGCTCCCATGAAAAGAACCACATTTGGATGCCGCACACGTTTCATTATTGCAACCTTAAAGATGCAGATACACAAATCTTAGTTTAGGGATGATGAAAGCAGATTTGTTTTAGGATTGCTTAGAAAACATACATACTGATTTTGAAAATAACACCTTTGCATAATGCATATAGATTATTCCCATACAGTTATTCCTAGGAGACACATGCATCAACTGGTAAAAATGAAGAGATAAAGCAATTCGAACAATCAAGATAAAAGATAAAACACGAGCAATTCTCCCTAACTCACACTTTGAAATTGTCGCTGCGACTACATGGCTTACTTTTTTCTTGCAATTAGTTTAATATTCAATTTTAAAAATTCCATATAACCGAGAATTTCAAGATTGCAACTTGAACTGACTTCCCATTCGGAATTAAACTATTCAGAGATCTTTGAATGCTTATTTGTTACCATATCTTAGTGAAAATCTTCAATTCTGAAACTTCCATAAAGTAATTTATCAAGTCAAGATTGCAACTTGGAATGTCTGCATCCTTTTGAACTCGAACAACTCAGAGAGCTGTGAAACCAGTGCAAGATGAATATTCTAATCTAAACTAGGATAAAAGCTACCTAACAAAAATGAATTTGCATAGGAACAAAAACATTGAATTGTCCAAAGTCCTACAAAATATGGAGTCTAAAAAAATATTTCTATAGGTTGCTTTCAATTCAAGAATTTTAACTTCAAAAGGTAGAACCAGGAGAGAAAAAACATTAACATCCACATGATGCAGACCCAGTCTGCAAAATATGCAGAAAGTTTTTGACCAAAAAGAAGAAGAAATATGCAGAAAGTTTAAACCACTATTACTTTCACCCTTGGATCTAATCAACCTCAGAAATCCAGAACTGGAGCTTGCACTCTCAAATGAATTTAAAATGAATAATGAGGAAGAGAAAGAAAATGAGAGCAATAGAAAGAGCAACAATAATGGAAAAAGACACTCCACTGATAGAGGATGACAGTTTGTCATGAAGACATTAATTAAACAACAAAAAAGCAAATGTGAGACAACAGATGTGAAGGGTACTTACCTCTCGTAGAAACTCCTTCAACTGATCATCATGAAAATCCTGCAATGTTAGAACCTTGACAGCAACATCCTGCATTGTATGAGTTGAATCACTATGTGAAGCCAGTTGAGGGCTTGGCTTTCACAAACTGGCCCAGTTCGTTATGGTGTCTCTGCCTAAAACCATGTGGCTCGTTGGAAATTTTTAATAGACTTACGTTTACTATTTATCATAATTTCTATAGTTTAGAAACAATATTGGTCCTGGCCTGATAGGATAGCATCGCACATGCTCCAAGAACAGGATCATCAGTGATTAAATTAAAAAATTCAAGTTCCTAAAACTTGCTGAAACTCTAGATTTCGCAATTGCAGTTCTAACCTAAATAATATGATAAGCACCGACTTCTTCAGCTTAAAAAGAACGAAATAAAAATCTATAGAACTTATGAGCACAACAATCACCGGATGCAATGTTCTGTTAGGCAATCAGCATTTTAAGAATAATAATTGTGTAGAGCATAGCAATAAGAATAATAATTGAGTAGAGGATTGCAACTCCTAGCAGCATCAACTATAAATAGCCTTAAAAAAATAAAGCTCTATATGAAGATAGGGACACTGACCGATCCATGCCACTCTGCCCGATGTACAGTCCCAAAGGAGCCTGCAAGCCAATCAAAGTATCTTTATTCATGCTACATTTACATAACCGAAAATTGCAGTGTGAACAAGAAGAAAGAGAGCCAATACCAGCACCAACACGTTCCTTAATATGCAACTCTTCCCACGAGATCTCGAGCCAATCCATTGCAAGCGAAGGTTCAAGATTCACATATCTTGGAACAGTAATTGCAGCAAAGTTGCCTCTACTCTCCAACTCCTCCAAATCCAACTGACTGGAGAGACTTAAATTAAGTTGCTCGGTTGTGTCCTTGGCACTTTGCTTTCCAGCTATAGTGATCCCTTTTCTGTAAGTTTTGTGCATGATATATTTTCCCTGAACTTGCTTAGGAGAATCAGTTGTTGATGCTCCAGTTGAAGCATCCAGAACTTCAGACACGTTTAACTGGAGAGAGGATTGTACTGGATTATCGTAAATGCAACAATTTATATTGTGTTTCAACTCCAAAGGCATCGCTGATCTTTCTGGTCCGGAAAAAGTCATCTCCCCTTTATCACCTTCTTCCCAAATGCCTGTAAGAGATTAACAGTGCAGTTTTGATTTTCTTAAAGCGACTGTAGCTTTTACATTTCGTAACGTGCAGTGGGTTGATATTAACATCAATCAAAAGATGTTGCCTAGGTGAGTTATGATTGTCATGTTTAATGTCCATTTGAAAAGCAAGACCACAACAACAGTACTAAAATAAAACGGAATAACTCCACGGAGCACACCAGGAACAAGAACCAGCGGTGAGAAAATGCAACACAAATTTCATCATCTAAGGGTGTGTTTGCTTGAGTGAAAGAGTTTTCTGCGAATTAGTTTTTTGAACTTTCACCCATTTGATTTGCCAAAAATGATCAGTCAACGGAAAACCATTTACGGCCAAAGAAAATATGCAAGCTTAAAGTTAGGAAAATAAATTCCCTAACTATAAAAGAGCACAACATTTTCCTGGAAAAGGATTTCCCGGAAAGCATTTTCTTTTATCATGAAGTTTTCCCCAAAACAAACACAACCTAAGTAGTAGAGGAAAGGAAGGGGGATGGATGCTGTCAGGGTTACTATCTGAACCAAATTAAAGACTTCACCTGCATATGAAAAGTACAGAATTTGAACTTGAATGATTTCATTATGTCCAACAGTTATTTCAGCCTGCTGACAACCATTAGAAACAAGAAAGAAGAATGATCGTCTGTTTTTTCTATACTTCTGACATTTGAAATCAAACAGAAGCTTCTCAAGGAAACATGCTAACCAGAGGAAATAGTTATAAGAAGAAATGAGAGACGACCATGATGATGTAATTAACTCTTCACCGGGGCCCTAGACCTGAGGTTGAAGTCTCTCCCTTCAACCTGCCCCACCCTTTTTTGCGGTCAGACAACTACCTTAGTAGTACCCTAAAAAGACACAAAGATCTGAAGTTTAACTAATCAAAAAGTCACAAATATTTAGTTGATTGAGTAGACCAATTTGTGCGGTTACTCAGAGAGGGAGAAAAGCCAAAATAAAATCGATGAAAGTAACCAGCAGGTTAATAAATTTCACTCCACAGATGCTCTAATATTATCTATATTACGAAAATGCTTATCCAATTCCTTAATATGTTCATACATCCTTCAAGATTTCCTTCATTGAATATAAATATGGTAAGTCCAAGGTATTCAGAACTGCAGACCTGAATGGGAATCTTCAGGAGGACCACATCGCTCAGAGCTTAAAATTTGACATGATGAGGCTTCGTCCATATAAGGTTGTTGAAAATCTCTCAGATGAGGAAATTGGAATAGTGACGGCATCAAAGAAAAAACATACCCATTGATTGATGAATCAGGACCATGGACATTTCCTGGTTCCCCGACAAGATCGACCACATATTCTCTGTAAGGAGAAACATAAACCACAATAACCAAACTTCAATGGGAGCAAAAGTCGAAAAATCAATTTTTAAACACTTGCAATGCCTCAACCGATACATAAGCCACTTAATAGTTTAGGAATTAAAGACATCAACAAAGAACTACTTTTTCTTACCAAAAAAAAAAAAAAACAAAGAACTACTTTCAAATCAAGCTGCATCTCAGCTACTTCAGGTTTCATTCAGACATTCAATTGTTTATTTAATGTTCCACATTCAACAAACAGCAGTACAGCATCAATGGAAGGATACCAATCGTTGAACAGATAAGAGTTCATGACCCATGAACTACAAACTATAATGATGACATATGTAGAAGAAATAATCATCCAATGGACAACAGTGGAAACCACTAAAATGGTTTTAAAGAGTTAAAGGTTCAAACCAAAGTCATTCTTATGATATCCATTTAACAGGAAGAAATCAAGGAAGTATCTTTCAGTCGGATAAATTACCTAGATAATTTCGTTTCATCTTCAATTTTGACAAGACAAGATGACTGATGATCTGTCGTACAATACATGCAACCTCGAGCTATCCGACATGGCAACCCAATGTCATCCGCCAATTTCTGCATGTGCAATAGCCGTTGTTATGTATGTGAAATCAAATACATATCCTTACAACTAAACGCCAGGCCCAATCATCTCTGCACCACAATAAAAAAAAAGTAGAGAGAAAAACAGACAGAGAGAGGGAGGAGGGAGGAAGGGACCGCTTTTGTCTTGATTAATTTCACGAAAGTGTATAGCAAAAAGAAACCCTGGTGAACAGGCTCTAAATTATCTTATATTTCCCACTGATACAAGCATCTATATAGCGCATCAATTGTGCACTTAAATAGTACAGGAAGTTAAAATTACATATGCTTCTATCCTCTTTTCTTAGTGATGACCTCAACGAAATATTCAAAAGGTCATGATCTAGCAGAGATGTAACTCAAAAAGTTAATATATCCTAAAACTCCCAATGCAGAGTTAAACTGCAATCTTTATGTCTAATTAAACGATGCTTCCCTAGAATGAAAAGAAGAGTTTCTCCCTGAAATTACCCATTCTGAACTGCATGTCCTATAACGATTTGTTGAATTAGCTGGATCACGCTTCAAGTAACTCCACTAACAGCCTCCAACTGTTTCATCGTCCTAACCAAATGTTCTACCCTCATGACCGTCACTTAGTACCTCCCTATACATCATAAGTCTATTGCATATTGGCTCGAACTGTCCAACAATCATTAATGGCAGTAAAAATCAACAAGTAGGGTGTCTAAGTTTCAATAACCTTATTTGTGATGTAAATTGCATAGTATTTTCTGAGAGTAGTCATATGTGGCTATCATAGCAGATTCCTACTTTTTTTCTTATGGCACAATAGTGCACCTGACTTGTTACAATTAAAATGCTCTTGTTACATAGAAGCCATGGCAGTGATTTCAGAAAGCATCCTCTGAATATTTTGCTTTAGGAAAACCAGGTTAAGAGATCTACCGAATGCAATCCTTTTTCATGCGATATGTCAAGATCAGTGCAACTTCGTAGCGATAAAGAATAGTATCTTTAGCAAACACACTTCTACCATGAAAGTTCTATAAGGACAATGAAATTGTATATATTCTAAATAGGACTTACAAATAAAGAATCCTCCTTACCTTGAAAAGGATGGCTCGATGTCTACAGAGACCCATAGACAGGCTACCGATGGGAAGAACTATACACTTACTGAAGTCCTTCAATCTCTTGCTAACCACTTTCCAGCGCTTGTGGAGATCACCTTGCTCCACTGGGAAATTTCCCCTATATAATTCAACAGACTTTTACAGACTAAACATTAGAGAAGCTTAAAATGGCTCGATCTTGACAGTGCCATGCTCTCTTCCAGGGAAGTGTTGCCTTTGATGAACAAAATCACTTAATTAGATGGCAGCAATGGAGAAGGTTCAGACATACCCCATTGAGATGGCAACAAGCTTGCCTAGTCTCTTAACCAGGACTAAAGTATTCTCTGAATCAGAAAACAGTTCTCGTGCTTTATCTTCCAACTCCTTAAGACGTGAATCCCCGCGTTTATCAATAAGAACAACCTCCATAGCAGACTCGCCATGTTCCACCTCTTGAAGCGACATCAATGATGGAAGCCTTCTTCCCTCCTCTAAGTCGTTGCACATTACCCACAAATATGGATTCATGCCCAATATGTTATAGAACCCATCAGATATTTTGTCGGCATATGATAAGCACCCGCTAACCTGGAACAAGCAAAAGATCGTATCCATCGTGAGGTTTGACATTGAATTTAAGTTGTTCAACTTTAACCCAAGTCTAAATAACAATTGAAGCGTAATCAAGCATTTGATTACTTGAATGAAAGCGGTGGACCCCAAGTTCAGAAGCCTTGACCTGGATACATTACAATGTGCATGTAAAAAGAAGAAGTTTATCTCATATGAAAGACTCGACTAGTAAGGTGATGCATACCTCCCCCTCCTAAGACCAAATTGATAAGTATATAGCGACGAAGCAAATTGTTTCATTTAAATTGTTTCTTAAATTAACTTGGAACTGAAGATATATCAAGCACAAGCACAATCTTCAAAAAAGGTTCTGGAAAAAAAACAGCAAGGGCCAAGCATACCCAGAGACGATACGAGACAGTCTCTGCATTGGTACAGTAGTCGGGCGCGCTCGTTTGCAGAAGCGCGGGCTCAATAAAAAAGCTCGCTTGCGAAGTCACTCTCCTAGCCAGAGTGAGTTGCAGGTAATAGCTCTCTTTGGCTCTCTCAGCTAAGCTCTTCTTACCACGCTCCTCCTCCTCCTCCTGCTTCGGCCGAGTTGACTCGATTTGCAAAAGCGAATCCTTAACATCGCTCGATGCATTCCCGTCCAAAGTCGTCCCCGAGAAAAAGCTTGCTGCATAGCTACTCCCGCTCGATAGCCTCGGCAACGACACCTGCCGGTCGAAGTTCCGGTCGACGCTCCGGTCCTTGATGGCGTCCGCGACGGCGACCTCAGTTGGGACCGGGGCCGGCTCTGCCGGCGTCGGAGGCAACAGAGGCTCGCGGTCGTCGTCGTCGCTGGAGGAAAACCTCGATTTCACGTGACAAGGTGACGACAAAGATCTGATCTTCTCTCCTTTTCTCTCGACAAACAAGTCGCAAAAAGTCGCGAGCTGTTGCCTTTTGCTCTTGTGTTGCTTGCGGTTGAAATTGACTGCCTCGCCCGTGAAGAGATCGGATACAGGTGGATACTTCGCGACCGTGCTCTTCGAGACCGACTTGCCGTCGCTTTCGATGCTAAAGCTGTCCCTAATGGCACCGCTGTTGACGATGCTCGCGAAGCCCGCGGACGTGGTGGTGGCGGACGAGTTGATGTTCTGCTTCTCGTGATCCGACAGCTGCTTGTTGGAAGATGCATCGCATCCTCCCTGATGTTGATGCGGGCGGTCCGGGAATTGCCTCGGGAAGAAGTAAGTCGTCCTGTGAGGCATCCTTTTTCCCTCACGAGCCTCACGAGATTCAGAAGATCAGTAGTCAACACTCAACACACCCCTCTCTCGCTCGCGGCGACCCCGCACGGTCGAACCTAACCTGCAATGGCGACGAGGAATCCGTTCGAGCGACCCCGAGGCCGCACGCGAAGCGCCAACACGCGGTTCCGATGGAAGAATGGTACGCGTTTTTCCCAAAAGCTTCGACTGACCTCTCGGGAGCTGGCGCCGCGCCGGACGAGACGGCGGGCGAGAGCGATCGCGACGGTCCGAGTGCCGAGCCGTCCCCTCGGCGGCTGCACCACCGCTCGAAAAGCGCCGGAGACGACGGAGCCGCGCCCTCGCTCGGAGCCGGACGACGGACCTAGAGCGACGCGGCCATTTGCGGCGAGGAGCGACGGCGAGCGCGATCTCTGAGATTTTCGGAGCGCGGCCCCCGGCGGGAGAGCGGACGAGAAAAGAGGAGGAAGACGGGGACGGGAGTAGTGTTGGTGTTGCCGCGGCGCGAGCGAACTCGCGAGCTTGCTTTCGTCTCCGTTCTCGTTGTGGAGAGCACACGTACTGGTTACGACGCGAGGCGTTGCGACACGTAAGAGTTGGGCGAGGGCGGGGGGGGCGGGGGAGGGGTGCGCAGTGCGCACACCTTTTTTTTTGAGGGGGGGCGTTTCTGTGGGGTGATAAGTTGAGTTGGGAGCTGGGGTGCGATTAGAATATTGGGAGTTAAATACGGTTTGGGACTCAGCAAGGAAACGGGCCGATGCTCCGCTGGGAAAAGCGGAGGGGCGCCGCGAAATGTCGTGATTGCCCCCTTGGGGAGATCTCTCTGCCCGCCCCACCCTCGTCGATGGCAGGTGGGTTTTTACGGACGTATAAATCCTCTGCCCCCCACACGAGGCTCCCCTCGTACCTTAATAGACCTTAGTTAATTCGTAAGAATGGAGATTTTATGGGAAAAGTATTAAAAAAGTTCTAAACATATGATATTGATACCAATTTAGTTACTAATCTTTCAATAGAATCAATTTAGTCTTAAACATTTTCACATTAATGCAGATTCAATCCATTATGCCAATTTAAGCCGGAAATTATTAGGATAAGATTATCGGCATCCACGTTAATGATTTCTAACCTAAATTGGGCAGATGAACTGAACTGATACCTTCAGGATTAAATTGGCATAATCTAAAGGTTTAAGAATGAATCGGTATCGATGTAATAAGTTTATGACATTTTTTTTGTACTTTTCCCAAGATTTTATCGACGGTAGAGATTCACGGAGAGGTATCGAGCCGAGCATTGTACGGTTAGAAGATCTTCACCTCGATTTTCCACATCTTAAATAACCGATCTGGTGTAACTAATTAGTCAAATTCCTTTCGTGGACGAGAATATCATGTTTGAAAATGCGCGTTAAGGGCAATATGTAATAATATTAGGAACTGCTTTCATAGGATTACCAATTGCTGCAATACACTTTTCCTTCTCAATTCCCTCTGAAAATTTATGTAGCTTTTGAACAGAACTTGTCTTCAACAAATATCGGGAGAGAAAATCTTAGGACGCATAATATAAGTTATTATCTAGTCATTTCACTTGATACGCTGTGTTGCCTATATATATATATATATATATATATATGTAGCTTTACCTACCAATACCGTCCATCCTTTGAGCCAATGATTGGTCATGGTGTATAGGATTGGGATAGAATTGAAACGTAAATAAATATAAATAAGTCAAATTTTAAACGAAAAAAAAGACTGAAAAGGAAAATCCCTATATGTAGGGATAGCGGCAATCGGCAACGGCGACAACGACAATCAGCGGTGAGCCACGATGAAAAATCAGAGGGGATGAAGAGTGACAAAATACAAAGAAGTTGAGGCCTCCTAGGAAGATTGAGGCATCGCAGCAACGTCGCCTGGGGTTGCTACCACCGCGGGTAGTCGCCTGAGGACACCTATGGTGCTGGTACCGTCGATCTCTCGTGGCCCCCTGCTGACACCCGTGGAAGGGAGCAATCCCAACAGTTTCATCCTTCCCAGGAGTGAGGCCCTTTGCAAGCGGGGGATCGAATCAAGAGCGGCACACGCAATCAACAGACTTGCTGAAGAGATGTTCAGGGAGGCCTCCGTTCATTGTGTGCCCTACTGTTCTGCTACTGCCAGGCAAGAGAACCCGAAGCCCGTCTCCGCTGATTGGGTTGCACAAGCGTTGTTCCCATTTTGTTTTCTTGAATTTTTCTTTGATATAATATGAATCTACCATCTCTAGTGCCGAATTTCTTATCGAACTATTTAACTGGACAGATTTAGACTATATCATTCAGGTGCATTATTTCTTAGATTATTTAAATAGTAAACTACGTATTCGTTTGACATGGTCGTATTCCATGTTTCTAGATGACAAGCTGATGCTGCAGCACCGTCCAACCCTGTCGGTTGGCTCCACATGACGGCAAACCCAACCTCTTTTTCTCGCATTCGCGTGGCTCCCTTGACTTTCTACTCTGGAGCTTTAACTATTTCCCTGTTCACTCGAATAGAGAGTTTCGGATTGGATGCCATGCGAACGACGACTTCCTTAATTCTGACCGAGAGAGAGAGAGGGACGCTGTGTGGCGGTCCCAGTTTTTGTCCTTTTTTTTCTTCAGTATTGTCACCTGAGATTCGGGGCCGTGAAAGGGAAGGCAACAAGATGGCGCTGATGCTTTGGTTTTATTTTGGATTACTCCGACCTAGGCACTGTTCGTTTCGCGAAAATCATTTTTTAAAAACATATTTTTTTGAATTTTCCGGTATTCGAGGGTAAAAAATAAATTACTGACCGAAAACCATTTTCCTCGATGAGTGAAAACATGAATAAAAGTAAGGAAAATGTTTTCTTCTTTTCAAAGAAGAAATCATTTTCCCCCACCTGCTTGCTTTATTCATTATCCTTTTTCTTTTTTCTTTCTTTTCTATCTTCTTCTTTGGCCGATCATCAGTCACAGCAACAACTCGCAATTGGCCACAAGTGAGCTCGAGTCTCGCCGGCCTGTGGCGAGGCTCTACCTCGCCAGATTTGGCTAGCTGGACGAGGCTCGAGGTCGCTAGAGCCTTGCAGACGTCTGGTGACCTCGGGCGAGGCTCGAGCCTCGCCCAGCTCGCTAGATCTGGCGAGGCCCGAGCTCGCTCAATCGGCCTTGGGCGAGCTTGACCTCAGCGGAATTTGGCGAGCTCCAACCTTGTCGGCCTGTGGTGAGGCTTGAGCTCCCTCGTGGTCAGTCACCGGCCGCGGCCATGGTCAGCGACTTGCCGAAGAAGAAGAATAAGGAAAAATATGAAAAAGAAAATTTAAAATATTTTTAAAAAAATATTGAAAGTATTGCAAAGGGGAAAATCTTTTCCATATTGAATAACGGAAAATGTTTTCTAAGACCTTTTTAGATTTCAGTTAGATACTGAAAAATTATGCCATTTTTCAGGAAAATGACTTTCCAAAAAATATTTTTCGCCGAATAAACGGAACCTAAATGCCGTATTTGCTCGATGGGCCTGACCAAGTGACCGCGGTCCTTTACGCTTTCAAGCAATGTTCAAGCCGATTGATTTTATTAGTACGCTATTGTCACGAGATTATGTTCATTTACGGTGCACGGATTGTACCTGACACTAGGATTATTATGTTCATGTACGAATGTCTAACGAGCGTCATAAAGGCGCTTGCTGACAAAATGTACGTAATATGTACGCGTTTTTTAATTTTATTCTTTTGAATAATGCCCAATGGTGATGCCTGTAATTAACACCGACACGGTGGGTGGCTTTCATTTGTATCATGGTTGGAACCCTTTTGCCTTCTTACTCTCGAAGGATAAATCATTTCCCTTTCTCTTATCCTTTCAAAATAAAATTTTCTTTATAGATTTGGCGACATGAAAAATTATTGTAATCATTTTCCTCCGCCCGTAGATCCAAAGGGATTATGAAAGTTCTGTATAAACAAATTACAATGTATGCTTAGCCATAAAGGTAGTTGTCTTAATAGTAAAAAAGTCATTTATCTTTCCCGAGATCACAAGTTCGATTCACATCATAACCGAATATCTAAACATTAACCCGTTTTTGTGGGAGACCTTCAAGTCAAAGGTGGTGCAGAGCAGTGTTATGGCTCAAATTAAATGCACCCAAAGAAGGTCGCTAATGCTGGTCACCCCGCAATGCCCATTTTCCTCTCTCTCCCCCCCATAGAATGCTGGCATATATAGAAAATGTGCTAATGGATCATTACCACCAAAAGATTAACCTACTTAACAACAGGTAGGAAAACCGAATTACACAAGCTATAATGACCGCTCTACTTGCGTAACATTATTAAACTCGTGATTGTCAAACCTCCAAAAGGCTCAACGCACAGCATTGGGAGAGAGAATTGCTGGTCAAATTTGATTGTTCATAGCTCGACAACGAATTCATAAAAAATGATGACTTTTTCCCGAGTGATCTCTCTTTGCCAGCAAGTTAATCACGTCCATTGGTCGATGGTTAATGAACTGAATACAGTGTACTGAGCGAGGATTGGCAATCACCCCCGTTAAACAAAGATGAGGATGTGGTCCCTCGTCGCTAATTATTGTACCAAGCGTGATTAATTTAGTCCGCTAATGACACTTCAAAAAGGGTGGGAACCCCCTCGTCACTTTTGTCTTCTATTGTACCAATTAGATGCCCGATCGATCCAATCACTGTGCAGCTTTGGTGACCCTACAAAAGCAGCCTAGCTTGTTGGGGTTCTTGATTGGTGGATTTGGCTGCTTGACAATGAATTCCCCCACTTGCACATGACTTCGGGTATCTTTTGGGGACAAGAACTTGCATTGCCTCGGGACTTATTCTATTGAAAGGTTCCGTTTAAAGAATGGGAAAGAGTAGATTTCAAGCAGGCGCTTCCCCAAAAGAGGAGATAGGCTCTAATATATATATTTTTTATTTGTTAGGGGGCCGATATTAACGATTGTTCTAAGGATACTAACTGAGCATACTCATAATAAGTGCTGATTTGATGTTGAATTTTTCTAAATATGTATCACGAGAAAAGCCGGTACTTTGCAAATTTATAAAATTTACGTACTTGATTACTAAACAAGTGTTCAAAGAGCGATCATTAACGAAAACCCTTCACGATAATTCAAATATTCGTAGAATTTCACTCATGTGTGGAATACAATAAAAAGCGGTCTTCTTTTCTACTGGGAACAACCTAATGCGCGCAATGAAAAAGCATGATTGAATTATGTGAATAGTTGTGTAGCAGATTGGCCAAATATCGTTGGTTGTGATCAATGATCATGGCCGATCAATTTCAAACAACCAAGGTGGATAAGTAGGAATGACATGAGATTATGGCTTCGTTTCGTAATATTTTGCCAAAGCTCTTTGGGGCCTTAAAGGCTTTTAGGCAAATGTAAATGAAGTTTGACAAATTTTTTAGAGATGCAATTGCATCTCTCAAAAGCCTCTATGGCAGATCCGAAGGTACTTTGAGTTTTGAGTATTTCCGCAATACAAATACGTTTTTTCTTCCAACTTTGCCCTCGTTAAACCTTCATAATTCTGAAAATGTCCTTACCTCATATAACATTATCGGCAAGCTAGATTTGACACTGGTACCGGCACTTTGCTTGAGGTCCCTGAACTCAAACCTCAGGTAACACGGCCAAAGTCACACAACCCAAGTGGCTAGTCCTTAGGCCATGTCACCTATGGTTGGGCGACCCTAGGCGATAATCGCCTAAGGTCCAATGACCTTAGGCCGCGTTGCTTGGGGTCACACCGCTTAAGGTCGGGCAATCTTAGTTGGGGCTGTGAGCACCTTGGCTTCGCTGGAGTCCCATTCGGGGCTCGCTGACCTCTAAGGCCTTTGCTGGTTTTGAGTTTTCTCTTATTTTTGAAAAAAAAAAATTGACGAAGCAAAAACGCTTTATAACGTATTATTTTTCCAAACGTTATTTAAACCAAAGTTGTTATTATCCAATGTACTTTGAATTATAATTCACCAAACACTACTTACATTTTGAAAAACACATTTAACCAAGTTAACATAAATTTTGCTGCACATGCACGTTGACTCTTAACTCACCCGAAAAAGCTTAACAAACAAATGTGGTTATGAAATGCACACATATATTTATTTTTTCATAATCTTTTAAAATTCGAATAATATTTTAGCTTTGAACACGAAAGTAAACAAATTAGTCTTTTGCGATTAAGGTCATACAAAGCAAAGGCCAATTCATATTTAGCTATTATGAAATTAAATAAGTGACATATTTCAATTAAGTTGTAACTACCACGTGTCTAGATTGACTTTTACTTTTAATAATTTACTTAATCAAAATTTTACCGCTCATGCATTTTGACTATTGTTAAATTTGAAACGCCAATGACTTTGAAAATATATAAATTTTGGCACGTACACTAACATTTAATTTATTCGTACTTTTAAAAAAAATGTAGATTATATGTTTTGAATTTCGACAAGCATTCGAATTTCATTATTTGTCTCACCTAATTAATTGCACCTTGACATTTCATGTCTTTGCATGGCTGAACCAAACTTCATCTTGTTCTTCTTCGACTTGAAGAAGGAACATTGTCCAAAAAGTCCTAAATCTTTTGTACTGCGGTTAGTTCAGTCATAAATCTTTCAATCGTGCTAATTTGATCCAAACATTTAGACGATTTGCCAATATAATCTTTTCAGCAAATTTTGTCTAGAAATCACTAAGGTAGATGCTGGCCATTCTGTATGATACGGCTGACATTGAAGTGGACGATTTTTTTGCAATTTTTGCTTTTTTAATCCTTTTTTTTTTCTTCTTTTCCTATTTCCATTCATCGATCACTAGCCACTAGCAAGGGCTAGGAGCCTAGGACGCCATTGTTGGCTACATTGACAAATCGTTAAAATGTTTAGAACACATTAACAAACCATCAAAATGTTTAGGACTAAAGAATGACTAACGAGCTAATTAACGTCACATGACAAGGATGACACTTATGTGCTCTTGTTTCATCCGTATATAATTAAATACATCATTTAGCCCTAATTTAAGCAGCAATAATGGCCACAAAACAAAAAATTAATATTTGCTAGCACAACTACACACTTTCATTCGTTTTTTTTTTTGGGTACGTTTAACAATTATTCTGTTTCCGAAAATAATTTCTATTAAAAAATGATTCTTTTTTATTCCGTGACTGGGAATAAATTTTAAGCATTTGAAGGTATTTTGGTAACTGCCCAAAATTTCTATTATTTGAATAGAAAAAGAATATAAATATATTTGATAACTACACAAAATTTCTTTTTATTAATAATATTTTGAAATTTTTTATATATATTTTTATTTTTCTTTTGTTTTCTTCTTCTTCCCTTTTCTTGGCCATGGCCAGGTCATTGGCGACTGCCCACAGGCCAAGGTCGATGAGGGCCCCTCGCCAGCCCTCCCCAGCCACAGGTGAGGGCACCTCACGGCGAGTTGCTGCCCTCGCCTAGGCGGTGAGGGTCTAGCCCTCGCCCTCGCCAGTGAGGGCCGTGATGCCCTCGCCGACCCTGGCTTGTGGCTAGTCACCGGTGGTCAACCATAGGCTAGGAAGAAGAAGAAAAAAAAATCTTTTCCATTTTTGATTCTTGTTCTTAGAATCAAGAAACAATTTTTTTCTTCTTAATTTTGTTCCAAAATTGATTTTGGAAGCAAATTTTTGTAAATTTGTTCCCGGGAACAAAATATTTACCAATCGAATTTCTGTTTTCAAATTGATTCTGGGAACAAAAAAATGGAAATAGTTACTATTTAACCGGTTGCCAAACGCACCCT
This sequence comes from Syzygium aromaticum, assembly GCA_024500025.1. NCBI lineage: Eukaryota > Viridiplantae > Streptophyta > Magnoliopsida > Myrtales > Myrtaceae > Syzygium > Syzygium aromaticum. The sequence goes on from CM044890.1 coordinate 7,775,051, forward strand.
TAGTACCATTGCGAAAGATGTTCAATCAAGCATTTTGGTGGTGTGAGGCCGGGGTTTTCTGGCGCCTCCCAAATCATGGAGATGCTACATGAAAAATTCATTTTTAGATATTATTGCAGTTTGCATAGAAAAGATTGAATAGGGTTAACATCAATTGGTCAACCATGGCACGCCCACCAGACATCGACTATGCCACAACATATATATTTTTATAAATCAGCTAAAAACAAAAAAAAATTCATCCAAAAAAACAATCAGCTAAAAAACAAACAACTCGAGTTACGCCATATATGACCCACCAGCTCTGTTCTCGTTTCAAGGTTTAGGCCAATTGAAAAGGGTTTTTCCTAATTTTTTCTTTACTTTACTTTAATTTAATTTGATTTGATATTTCGCTGCAACTAAAAAAAAGGGAGAGAAAAAGAAGAAGAAAGTCATCGCCCATAAAGAAACATGAAGTGGACGACAACTAGATGTACATTTTATTCGTTAGGTGGGTGAGCCATAAAGCATGACTGATGTTATAAATCTAGAGCGCTAAGCAAAATCCACGTGGCGCGTGCCCAATTTATAGGACTATACTTTTTTACATGGTTGCTTAGGGGTCACGAGACGTACTCCCAGATGGGGCCAATTTAAGCATACAATTATTTAAATCTGATTGATGGGTTATTGTTTGGACCATCCTTGTCTCACAAGCTCGCCAATTGATTGGTCCGTTTAGAATTCCTTCCGCTTTTAAAATGCAATGACGACTCTTTTATCGTTGTTCTTTTCACATAAAAAGGTGGAGATCGAGTGTTTTATTGGCATAGACGGTAAAAGAGTTTGCTTATCTCTTTGAGATCTTCGGTTCAAGTCTCGTATGAAATACTCTAAAAACGAATGCCTAAAGGTACCAGGCCAATATATCGGGGAATGCACCGATAAGATCATCGCAAAAATTGTCAAATTAGCCTTAAATTTATTGTATGTATGTCAATTCAGTTTTAAACTTTCAAATTTTGTCAAATTTTTTTTTTGGCTAGAAAATTTTGTCAATTTAATCGTAAACTTTTGTGCGAAATTCCAATGTAATTTTTCCGGCTAATTTTCGCCGAAAAATTATTGACTTGGCGATGTGTTACATAGGACGGCCGGCTATAATTGGACTGCCATGTTAGTGATTTTGGGAAATATTGACTGGAATGACTATTTTGGAATTTCATGCAAAGATTTATGACTAAATTGGTAAAATTGAAAAGTTTGGAAGTTGAAATTAAGAATTCGTATTTCTAATTGACGCTAACTAACTCTGCCGGTGGCGAGTGATGCTTTCTTTTCCATGTAACGCTTTGGTGGTGTTCGAGTCAGGAAATTTTTGACAACTCGATTAATTCACCTCCCCAATTACATTTGCCACGTAAAACTTTTAATTACAGTTAAGGGATAATGACACAAATGGCTTTAAACTTTGATTCAATGTGCAATATGATTACTGAACTTTAAAATATTAAATGTAACTCTGAACTTTTGTTCAATGTAGTCCTTTGACTTTTGGTACATATTCAACTTAGTCCGTGAACTATTTTTCTTTTAATTCAAGTTCATGAGCGATATTGAATTTCTTCATATAGTTTATGGACTAAAATTTCAAGACAACATTAAATATGTATCAAAAGTCTATAGACCATACTGTACGAATTAAAAATTTATGAATCACATTATACATTATGCCAAAATTCATGGGTTATTTGTGTTATTTTCCTGACTAATAATCAAGGGTCTTGTGATAAGGCCCCTTTCATTGTGCTTCAATTAAATAAAAATAAAATTATACACGTATATGCTGTCGCACCGAATGTTAAATCTAGTAAGCTCCGCATGAATAATCAAATGCAAAGAATCGTACTTGGCATGACACATAACGAGAAGAGCTCAGGCGATTATAGAGGTGACAATATGGGTTAGAAACCCATTTATTAACTCATTTTTAGTGGGTCAAGTTGAATATGGATCACTTGAAATTTTGAAAACAGGTAGGGGTGTCAAATGGGTGGTCGGGTTGGGTCAAGTTTAGGTCGAGTAAAAAATGATTCAACCTATATTGACCCATTTAATCCGTTTTAACCCATATTTATGTAGTGTAAATCTAATGACCTTACTTGACTCGACTCGTATCCGACTCAACCCGTATTCTAAAAGATTTTAAAATTCAATTTAGAAAAAAAAAACTTGTTTCTTATAATATTTATATTGCTAAAATGCTTCAATACAATATAAAAAAGTCAACAATTTTTATAATTTAAAAAATATATGTATTTATATATATATTTTTATTTTCTTTTTTATTTTTAAAAAATGAAAATTTTAATTATTTTTTCTTTTTTCTTATTTTCTTTTTCCTTCTTTTTCGACCGGCTGTCGGTGAGGGCCAACAACCGACTATAGATGAGCTCGACCGACAAGCTCAACCTTGTCTAGATCAGCGAGCTCGAGCTCGCCGGACAAACTCCAGCTCGTCCATATCGATGAGCTTGAGCTCACTAGATTCTTGCAAACTTGAGGCTCATCCAGATTGCGAGCTCGGGCAAGCTCAAAGCTCGCCTATGTAATCGGCCAGAGAAGAAGGAAACAAAAAAAGAAAAAAAGGAAAAAAATGAAAATAAAAGAAAAGAAAAGATAAAAATAAAATAATTAAACATTCTATACCTTTTAAAAAATAAATTTAAAGGACACTTAACCTTTTTTTTTTGGCTAGAAATGACACTTAAGCTATTTAGCCTACAAGATTACAAGTTAATAACTTAAATGTGATGAATACGGGACAAATCCATATTTGACCCATATAAACTTGGGCTTTAATGTTACAAACCCATTTTGACCTGTTTTTCAATTTGATTAGCGTAATTCATCCGGATATGCATTTTTCTTCCCCATCCCGATGCTGCCCCCCACCTCCCCCCCCAGCCCAATTCATTCTTTTTATAACGCAAGTTGCAGAAAAGGAAATGAACAACATCTCTTCAGTCATGTCATTTGCAAAGCTTAGATTACTATTCTCTTTTAGCTGGTGACTTGACAATCACAATGACTAGTGGCTCACCATCGCCATGACAGGAACCACATCCTAGAGCAAGCAACATTCGACTTTATTGTTAATTTAATGTTCATGGACTAGATTATAATGTTAGGTATACCCTTTGAAATGCTCGACCTTGGCTGCTGAGCACGCCAAGGGATCATCGCTTTGTGAGTATTTTCCTATAAGCCCGGAAATTCACGGTCATGGGTTTCATCTCTTAAAGATGCGCGATCATTGAAATCCAGGAACGTGGTTGTTAGTTTATTTCACTAAAAATTTCAGGGAAATATCTTCTATGAAAATTATTTTAAAAAAAATGATTGGTTTTTATTTGATTGAAAGTTTAGAAAAAGTGGATTTCCATTTTTGCTAGAATGATATTTATCTTCTCACAATCTAAGCTTGTTGTTTTCGATATATGGAAAACATCTTTAGTGAATCGATTAGTTTTTCGTCATTCAAACACTAGAAAGTTGGAAAATAAAATTTTTGAAACATTTTGCTTTCAAACAAACGGACCTTAGTGGAAATTAATGGAGCTCAATGGTTAACCATGAAAACAAATATTGTGTTTCTTCTTAAACATACTCGCTGTAAATTAAACCTAATAATTGAATAGATCTGATTTACATAATGTTCAATCTCGAGTTCGATTTATAAGTTGATTGTAATAGAGACAAGTCAAGTTAAGCTTGATATCTCGATTTTCTAACCAGTCGAGCTCGAGTAGAAAATCAATGTTCCGTCGAGCTTGAATTCGCCTTTCGAGTATCAAGTATGCGAATTGAGTTGAGCTCGAGCTTAGCAGTGAATCAATTGGCTCGATTGCACTCCTAAACTCAAGTAAGGTTGGCCAAAGTTATTAGGCCCAATAGGACTAAACTGGGCCAGGCTTTCACTCTACTGGGCCCGCTAAGTAACAGAAATATCTAAAAAAGTTTGGAGACACGTAAATGGGCCGGGTTGGATTTTTAACAGTGCTCCCTACAAAAAGCGAAATTCTTAGTTGAGGGTAAAATGTAAAGTATTGTTGATGACATAGGAATGAATTATAAGTAAACAATAATGTTTTTGTTATACTCAGAGATAAAAATCATCAAACAAAAAAACTTAATAGGAAGAGTCGCATTGCTAATGTGCACATTCAAACTCATTGAAATCAACGATATTGAATTAGGCAATTACCTACGAGATTGAGAAATCCTAACTAGAACTCGGGGAGTAAGTTAAAATAGAAAGCGTAGGAAAAGTTCTCCTTACATCAAGATAGATCGATATTTCACAAATTAAAAGTCTCTTATTTGCTAAGGGTGTCAACATGGCACTGGAGAGCCTCGATTTCAAACCTGATTCCAAAGAGTCAGCCTCTGATCGCCAAGGGATTGTGCGAGCTGACAAGCATGATTGGAAATAAGAGAAGTTCAAGAGGATTCCAGCGAGCAAACGGGCGTTTTTCCAATTCTCGCCCAATAATCGTTGCCGGCCGTGTTTAGTAACGAATGATAACTATTCTATTCCGGAATGAGTTCCTGAACCAGAAATAGATTTTTCTATTTCTGATTCTTAGATGAGTTTCTGAGAAAAAAAACCCATTTGATAATGACAAAAAATTTTTATTTCTAAAACAGAAACCCGTTTGATAACAGCACAAAATTTCTATTTCCTAAAACAAAAACCCATTTGACAAGTAACATAAACTTCTATTTTCGAGAAAAGAAATCCATTTTTTTAGAAATGGAATAAAATTAATAAAAAAATCCGAAAAATTCAAAAAAATCCTTAAAAAAATTCAGAAAATCCCAAAAAATTGAAAAATTCCAGAAAAAATCATCAAAATGTCGAGAAAATAAAAAAAATTGAGATTTCGGGAAAATAGGAAATTTTGTTGAATTTTTTCAAAAAAAATCAAGAAATCAAAAATTTCAAAACTTCACAGAATTGCTTAGAATACCTGTAGCCACCCACTTTTAGTGAAATTTAAATTTTTTAGGTGCCAAAAAAAATCAAAAAATCAAAAATTTCAAAATTTCACAGAATAGTTTAGAATACATATGACCATCCACTTTGAGTGAAATTTAAATTTTTTAAGGTGCCCAAAAAAATTCAAAAACTCAAAAATTTCAAAATTTCATAGAATGGCTTAGAATACCTGTAGCCACCTATTTTGAGTGAAATTTTAATTTTTGGAGGTGAAAAAAAGCAAAAAATCAAAAATTTCAAAACTTCACAGAATGACTTAGAATACATGTGGCCATCCAATTTGAGCGAAATTTAAATTTTTTTAGGTGAAAAAAAACATAAAAAATCAAAAATTTCAAAACTTCACAGAATGACTTAGAATACATGTGGCCATCCACTTTGAGCGAAATTTAAATTTTTTTAGGTGAAAAAAAACATAAAAAATCAAAAATTTTAAAACTTCACATAATGACTTAGAATTCGTTTAGCTACCCACTTTGAGTAAAATTTAATTTTTTTTAGGTGCCCAAATGGTATTTTTGATTTTTGATTTTTTTTGGCTCCTAAAGAAAATTAAATTTCATTCAAAGTGGATGACTACATGTATTATAAGCCACTTTATAAAGTTTTGAAATTTTGATTTTTTTTTTTTAAATTTTTTCGGCACCTAAAAAAATAAAATTTCGCTCCAAGTGGGTGGCCACAGGTATTTTAAGTCATTATGTGAAGTTTTGAAAATTTTTCTTTTTTGCTTTTTTTTATTCTTTTCCGACACCTAAAAAAAATTAAATTTCACTCAAAGTGGGTGGCTACAAGTATTCTAAGCAATTATGTGAAGTTTTTTATTTTTTATTTTTTAGGCAACTAAAAAAATTTAAATTTCACTCAAAGTGGATTGCCACAAGTATTCTAAGCCATTCCGTGAAGTTTTGAAATTTTTATTTTTAACTTTTTTTACCTTTTTCGACACCTAAAAAAATAAAATTTCTTTCAAAGTGGGTGGCCACATGTATTTTAAGCTATTCACTGAAGTTTTGAAATTTTTACTTTTTTGCTTTTTTTTTTGGCATCTAAAAAATATTAAATTTTGCTCAAAGTGAGTGGCCACAAGTATTCTAAGCCATTCTGTGAAGTTTTAAATTTTTTTTGGCACCTAAAGAAATTTAAATTTCACTCAAAGTGAATGGCCATAGGTATTCTAAGCCATTTTGTGAAGTTTTGAAATTTTTGATTTTTTAATTTTTTTTTAATTTTATCGGCACCTAAAAAAATAAAATTTTGCTCAAAGTGGGTGGCCACAAGTATTTTAAGCCATTTTGTGAAGTTTTTAAATTTTTACTTTTTTGCTTATTTTTTTTTGGCATCTAAAAAAAATTAAATTTCCCTCAAAGTGGGTGGCCATAGGTATTCTAAGCTATTCTATGAAGTTTTGAAGTTTTTTATTTTTTTATATTTTTGGCACCTAAAAAAATTTTAATTTCGCTCAAAGTGAATGGCCACATGTATTCTAAGCCATTCTGTGAAGTTTTGAAATTTTTGATTTTTTTCGGCATCTAAAAAAATAAAATTTCACTCAAATTGGGTGGCCATAGGTATTCTAAGACATTTTGTAAAGTTTTTAAATTTTAGATTTTTTGATTATTTTTTATTTTTTTTGGCATCTAAAAAAATTAAATTTTGCTTAAAGTGGGTGGTCATAGGTATTCTAAGCCATTTTGTGAAATTTTGAAATTTTTTATTTTTTTCGGCACCTAAAAAAATTTAAATTTCACTTAAAGTGGGTAGACGCGGATTCTAAATCATTCTGTTAAGTTTTGAAATTTTTGATTTTTCGCTTTTTTTTTCTCACCTCAAAGATCGTGACTTCCATATGAACACGTGTTTTGAAGAAAGAGTTCTCTCAGAAATAATTCTCATTTTTTGTCTAGAAATAGAAAACCTACTTTTCTTTTGTTCTGATTTCTGGTTCAAAATCGGTTCTGGAACAAAAATTTGTCCTAGAATTAGAAAAATGAAATTGCGTTACCAAACGGGTTTCTAATCCAAAACTGATTCTGAGAATAAAAAACCAGTTCTGGACAGAACCAGAATAGTTTTTATGTGGTACCTTAGGGTGCGAATGATAACCATTCTATTCCGGAATGAGTTCCTGAACCAGAAATAGATTTTTCTATTTCTGGTTTCCGGATGAGTTTCTGAGAAAAAAAATCCGTTTGATAACGACAAAAAATTTCTATTTCTTGAACAAAAACCCTTTTGATAACAGCACAAAATTTTTATTTCCTGAAACAAAAACCCGTTTGATAAACAACAGAAAATTCTATTTCCAGGAACAGAAATCCATTTTTTTAGAAATAGAATAAAAATAATAAAAAAATTCGAAAAATTCATAAAAATCTTTAAAAAAATTTAGAAAATCCCAAAAAATTGAAAAATTCCAGAAAAAATCATCAAAATGTAGAGAAAATAAAAAAAATTCAGATTTCAAGAAACTAGGAAATTTGTCGAATTTTTTCAAAAAAAATCAAGAAATGAAAATTTTCAAAACTTTACAGAATTGCTTAGAATACTTGTAGCCACCCACTTTGAGTAAAATTTAAATATTTTGAAGTACCTAAAAAAATAAAAAATAAAAAAATTTCACAAAATGGCTTTAAAATACCTGTGATCACCCACTTTTTGAGTAAATTTTAATTTGTTTGAGATGCCCAAAAAAAATTTTAAAAGATTAAAAATTTCAAAACTTCACGGAATGACTTAGAATACACGTGACCAACCATTTCAAGAGAAATTTATTTTTTTTTTGAGATTTTCAAAAAAATTTATAAAATTAGAAATTTCAAAACTTCATAGAATGGCTTATAGAATACCTAAGGTCACCCACTTTGAGTGAAATTTAAATTTTTTTAGGTGCCAGAAAAAAAATCAAAAAGTGAAAAATTTCAAAACTTCACAGAATATTTTAAAGAATACCTGTGGCCACCTGCTTTAAGCGAAATTTAAATTTTTTTAGGTGCCAAAAAAAATTAAAAAATAAAAAAAATGAAAAATTTCAAAACTTCACAAAATGGCTTAGAGTACTTGTGACCACCTACTTTAAGAAAAATTTAAATTTTTTTAGGTGCAAAAAATATAAAAAATGAAAAATTTCAAAACTTCATATAATGGCTTATAATACTTCTAGCCACTCACTTTGAGTGAAATATAAAATTTTTGAGGTGCCCAAATGGTTTTTTTGATTTTTTGCTTTTTTAATTTTTATTTCGTCACTTAAAAAACATTCAATTTCACTTAAAGTGGATGACCACAGGTATTCTAAATCATTCTAAGAAGTTTTCAAATTTTTTATTTTTTTATTTTTTTCGGCAGTTAAAAACTTTAAATTTTGCTTAAAGTGGATGACCACAGGTATTCTAAGCTATTCTATAAAGTTTTGAAATTTCTGATTTTTTAAATTTTTTTGGGGAATCTCAAAAAAATTAAATTTCTCTCGAAATGGGTGGCCACAAGTATTTTAAGTCATTTTGTGAATTTTTGAAATTTTTAATTTTTTAAATTTTTTTGACACCTTAAAAAAATTAAATTTTGCTCAAAGCGGGTGGCCACAAGTTGTGAAGTTTTGAAATTAAATTTTACTTTGGATTCATAACATTACGTACACCCGTGCACAAATTCCAATCAAATTAATGCAAATGGTCAAGCACTGAAACGGGTCTTCAGCATTCAACCACCGTTGCTTTCGATATTTGCTCTCAATATTTGTGAGTATACACCGTTCCTCAGAATATCGCAAATGCTTATGGAGAAAAGTAAACCAAGCACATCACATTACAAGAGCCAATATTGCAGATCTCAAAATACCACGTCATATTATAAGAGCCAACATAAAAATTCCTCAAATACAAAATAATGGAAATACATTAGAAAAGTCAGAAACACATTTTCATAGAATCTCCGCCATATTATTATCAATTGCCAATTGATTAGCAATTCTTTTCCTAAGCATGTTGATCTCGATATCCTCCTCGGTCGATGTATCGTCAATAATCACATATTGTGCACTTCCAAACGAGTACTCTGAATCACCATATTGGGAAAAGTTCTTATCCATCTTGTTTTGATCACGGATGTAATTGTGAATAGCACAACATGCAATTACAATACGTGACTGCTTTTGAATTGAAAATGAAGGCATGTATCTCAAAATGAAAAAGCGATTTTTTAACACTGCAAATGATCTCTCAATAACATTTCTTAGTGAAGAATGCCTATGGTTGAATAATTTATCTTGATGTTGTTGCTTGTCTCACTCTACCCCTAAAATCATTAATATGATACCGTTCCCCTTTGAAAGGAGTCAAAAATCTCGGAGCTGCAGCATAACCAGAAGTATTTGCCTAGCAAAATGTATTCATATATTGATCATGATTCACAAATGCAATACAATTATAAAGAAAATTATCCCTTGAAAAACAAGCAAATACCCGGTGGAGGTCGAGGAAATTGTAAGCGATGTGTCTCGAGTGCTGCCGATAGCACCCGACAATCGTTGGCAGAGCCTTCCCAACCAGCATGCACAAATGTAAATTTCATATCAAATGAACAAATACACATCACATTCTGAGTGGTAATTCTTTTCCTGCTTCTAAATGGGATCTGTTTCGACACTAGTACAGAAACATGAATGTGAGTGCCATCAATAACGCCTATGCAGCCTTGTCATTTCAGCAAAGACTAGCATTATACAAGATTATCAACAAAATATAACTGACGATGTAAAGGAATGTATGCAAATCCTACCTTGAAATAAGGATTATATTTATGATTGATAAGAATTTCTTTTGGGACAATATCAAATGAAGGTGGTACGATAATTTCTCTTACTAAATTCAGAACTGCTTGCAACACTTTAGCAAAGTATTTGCTGATAGTTTGTCCCGAATGTTGGAATCTCTCACATAAATCTCTATTCGAGTTCTTTTGACAAATCATAGATAAAAATATCCCAACTTGTTCGTGTACCCTAATATATCGACTATCTGCCAACCAACCCCTTACCTTCATTAAATCACAAAGGTTGAGAAAAATATGCCTCTCCATTTGAAAAGCTTCATATACTCTATCTAAATATCCATAAAGAATCTTTCTTATCCATTCAGGCCTTGACAATTTACCGTCCCTAATAGGTTCTCTCGTGTGCATAGACATGTTCATCAAAACAGTACACATCTATGCTTTCAGTATATTAAGTTCAAAATCATCAAAGACCTGTTCAATTGGTTCAATTGATGCTATTGGACTATTATTGCTGCTACTTTCACCCCCCTTCATATTACCTATGCCCTCGCACGAAGAACACAAACACAACAAATAAGTCAGGAATCAACAGTAACCACAACGTCATCATAGTTCCATAATTAACAATAGCCACATCATCATAGTTGCATAATTAAAAACAAACCAAAGACATCATAGTTCCATAAATAAAAACAAACCAAAGTATCTCAAGGACACAAGTCATTAAGTGAAAATAAAGCAAACATGAAAAAGTCATCGTAGTTCTCAACATCCATTCAAAGAGATTCAAGAAAACCGCGTCTCCTTTCAGGTAAAGATAGGACGAAACCCTCTCTCCAGTTGGCATTAAGGCATGCTTGGTTCATAACTTTGTTGCAAAGATTCTGCTCTAAGTTAGGCATGTCATTGAAGATGGCAACCACGACTCCCATGGAGTAGGCGTTCTCGGGTGGGGGGGCATGTGAGGTGATGAGCCACTTGTTGATTGATTCGCTTTGGACTTGATCATATCTTGAATGGCTTTGCAGGTGCTAGCAATATCATATGTGCTACTCTTTCTCCTCATCTTGGAATTTGGAGTCCTATCCAACTTGTGATTCTCACGAACTTGCGTGGCACTCACGTCAGGTGTGAAGACTCCATCACTAAGTTCATTTGGATCATCTACCAAAGCACCACCACCATTGTCACCACCACTACCATTGTCTTCCCCCTCCGACACCACCAAGTATTCTGCATTTCCTACTGCGTAATCCCCAGTAGCATATGTATCGCCAAACATGATACACAAATCGGGATATTGAGGAAACCTATCATTTCGGAATTTAGCCCATTCGATGTTATCTTGCAATTTAAAAAATAGTGACATATGTGAGCAACATAATCGAAACATACATCCACGATAAGAACAAAATGACCCAAGTAAACCGATACCTTGATGTGATCATCCCATACACTTGGATCCTCCACAATAACCGTTTTGTTAACATGATCTCATCCAAATCCAGATTGTGAAAAAAGCTTCTTATAACTTGCATACTGTCTCTTCAATTTGTTTGTCATGTTCTTCAACTGAACTACAGTAAACTGGAATGTTGTTTGTTTATTGAACTCGGTAGCTATGTTATTCCACCCTACTTTGTTGTAGGTAGTAGTGGTGCGATTTCTTTTTTTTTACCTCTTCAACCATTAAACTTACAAGCAAATTGGTTAAAGGTTCAGTCCACTTTGCCACAAATGCCTCTTTTTGAGATGCCATTTACCCTTAACTGATTGAACATCAAATGAAGCACATCATATGGTGTACCAATTCAAATGTGGAAGATTTGATGTAAAGAACCATATCATCTACAATTTGAACCGTTCGATGTACATGTGCATTAATGTTGAGTGTTTTGATACATAATTAGCGCTAACTTTATTGTTTGAGAAATTCAGAAGAACTCAGCAGAAGTGCAAATGATGTAGGAGTATACTAATATATTCAGGCAAAACTTTGTAAATGGAAAACGAAAAGGAAAGTAAAAAGCTAGGCTTTATTTGCTAAGAACACTTGAGCAGCTAGAGTGTGGAGAGAAGTTCAGGTAGCCCTCCCGAGTTCTCCTTTACTTACAGGTGCAGCAGCTTGTACTTGAAAAAAATATTTAGTTAGAGTTTCAAACAAGCAACTAATCTCGACGAACTCAAAACTGAAAGTACAAGATCGGAACAGAAGGATAGGAAAACAGAAAACCAAACAATGACCACTGCCAGTGGTTTTCCACAAGAGTAACATGATTAGCATCATAATGATTGTCAATAATGTCCAAAAGGGGGGAAGAAATAAAAATAATTGCACAAAGAAACCAGATAGTATATGAAAATGGATAAGTATATAGCTCATTAATAACAATAATCACTGGAAATTTTTCTATATGATCAAGAAATGAAGTTTTTTTTTTCCTCTCCCCTGTTGTACTTAATTATAATATGAAGCTACAGTTGCACTATGGCAGAAAATTATAAGAGAGAAAATGGCATAGTACTAGTCATCAATCATATTTTAGCATTCTTGAAATTCAATAAGGTTCACATGCCATAAGAACGGCACCATATGAAAGTTACAGAGGCAAATAGAGTTCTGCAATGGCAGCTAGTAATAACTTTTGCACATAAAACCAACTTTTTCTTCTTGTTTATATTTTCTATAAGATAAGTAAAACGAAATCCACCGGTAAAAGACTTGGATGTCCTTGTAAACGACGAAGCATAGACAGCAAGTTGTTACTAGTGCAGCAATTGCAACAAAGGGGATAAACAACAAAACCGACTGTTGAAAATCACACCAAATTTCAAAGGAAAACCAACATTTAGGATTTGCAACTGTCATCTGATCCATCCATGGGGCAAGACAGTTCAGAGAATTACAACTAAATAATCGCAATTAGGCCCTATGCGAACGCCCCACATATCATGTTACACTCTAAAATCCCACGATAGCAATTCAATCAATTGAAAAAACAGGGGACGCATACAAAGCAATCACGACAGCATCAGCCCCCGAATCAAACACTAAAAACAACCAAATTTTTCCCAAACTGACCGAGGGAAAGCAACGAACGCCGAGACTCTTGGGAGGAGGGGTGATCTCGACAACCTTGCAGGGGTGGCGACTATCTCTTTCATGATCTTTCTTCTTGCAGGAGATATGAAGGCCTTGCGCGTGAGCAAAAACCTACCACGTAAAAAAGCCGGCGACTTTTCGAGACGTCAACCTCATTCGCACGCAACCATTCTGTAAAAATTAAGGAATTCGAAATTCAACGAACAAAAAAAAGGAGAAAAAACCTCCATGGAAATGGTGAAATGCCAGTGGTTGAGCTCGCCGTCGCCCAAGGGAGGCCGAGCGGCCTCGCCATGGCTGGCGGCCGCCGTCGCCCAGATCTGGGCGATGGCGAGCTCGATCGCCGGCCATGGCGAGGCCGAAGCTGACCCCCCGATCATGGCGACTTCCAAATCCACAAAAGAGAGAGATGAGAGGAGATCCAGCGCACGATTGGAGCTTACGTGGAGCAAGCAGGAGCAAGCAACCCTGGCTTCCTCTCCGTCGGAGCGAGCGAATGAGCGGCCTGGCTCCGATGACGACAGAGAGAGTAGAGAGAGAGATGGGCAGATCAAAGAGATGAGAGGAGACGAGGGAATGAATTTCTTAGAAATGATTCTGACTTTTGTTCGAGAAATGAAAAATTAAATTTTTTTTGGTTCTGATTTCTAATTCAGAATCAGTTTTGGAACAAAAACTTGTCCCAGAAATAGAAAAATTAAATTGCGTTAACAAGGGTTTCTGGTCCAAAACTGATTTCAAGAACAAAAAAATCAGTTCTGGACACAACTAGAATGGTTATCATGCGGTACCTTAATGAGCGAGCTAATTGGGCTTTTCGGGCTCAATCAAAGGGGCCATTATCGGAAATAAACTTAAGTTACGGCGCTCAAGTCTAATTTGCTCGTCAATTTCCTCTCTCTCTCTCTCTTTTTTCAATTCCTTTCGTTTCTGCACAGCAATTTCTTTCGTTTCGGCGACGCCACTGTAGAGAAAAAAAGCTTCGACGATCTCGGAAGCGCAGATCTCCGCCGAGAACCAAATCGAAGCCTCGGGCCAACGCCTAGGACCTGGAGGCTCTCGTCGGCGGATTCCGCGACCACAATCCGATCAGGTACTGTCCGCCTCCCGTTTTCCGGCTATCGCGCGCGGCCCGATTCTTCCCGGGGATCATCGGCGAGATTGGTCGGCCAGCTCGTCCGAGAGAGGGAGGGTCGAATTTCCGGTCGATTGAATTGTTTTCAATCCGTCCCGGCAGTGCGCGGCCTTTGTCCGTTCCGCGAGCCGCGGTCGAGGCTTCGCTGATCGTTGCGCGTTCCGAATTCGGAGTTGCATTGCTCTGCGAAGTCCTGAGAGAAACGGGGATTGTTACGTGTCTTGGCGGGGACGTAATCCGTTCGATTTGTCCACGTAGATGTTCTAGAGTGAGCTCAATTTACTACCTTGCTGAGCTCGAACTTTTTCTCTCTCATGTCGCGTCGTTCGGAGGGGGCGGTAGCACGGTAGTCGTTTTCGAGTTGACTTGATTAGGAGGAACTTAATCTTGGGGGACGTTCTCTGAGATTTTTTCGGTCTAGCCGATCAAGTGAAGGATTTAAGAAATGTAGTTAACTCCATTTTTTTGTGCTAATCGCGAGTCGTGTTCATGCATATCTTTTGATTTCGATTTAGTGGGTGGGTGCTCGGAGTTCTGGGAGTGTGATGGGCTACTCTTTCAATGTACAGATTGGAGTACTCAAGCTGTAGATTGTTTCTTGAACAAGGATGAGTATCTCCTTGCCAATCATCAGAAGGTGAAGTTCCAAGTTTGGTCAAAAGCATGAACATAGTAAAGGGTGTTGCTGATTTAATTCGAAGGACTTCAAGCGGACAAACTTCAGACTCCAGTTCAGGATTACAAGGGGAGAGGTTTCCACCTCCGGCGCCAAAAATCCGCTTCAGGTACTATTGCCTAGTCTACTAAGAGTCTAGTTTCTTTTTCTTTCTCTCCTCTTTCATTTTGCTAGTCCAAGCATTTCAATGGACTGACAATATAATTTTTATTTTAGACGAACTAGTATGGAGTGGCATTACCTTATTTTGGACTGACAGGATAACTTGTGTACCACGTAGGGAGTGGCATTACCTTATTTCATACAATGTATTGGCATATTAGAATCGAGGTGGTAGGTATCTATGGTCACAACCGAACAAAGGGACAGGAACACTGGGTCCGTTCAATTTCTCTTCCCATCTGGCCTTGATTTTAGTCCATCCTACTAAATGTGCTGTAAACCTTCTAGAAAGGCTGGGAATAAAGAATAAGTTGGAGAATGTTATGTTAGCACAAGGACATGTTCTCATCTCTAAGGAAACTGATATTGCTTATGAAAATTCAGTTTCTTGGTTTTGATATGATTATGACTGGCACCTGACTTCTTACTTCCTTGACAATTTTTCCAGCGAAGTTGGTGATGAAGCAATCTTGTATACATTGTGGGAGAGATATGAAAAGGAAACTGATAAGGTAATTAGAAGTTTCTCAAATTTCCACAGATGTTCTTTCTAGGTATTGTTTTGCGATTAAGACTCTTTCTAGGTACGATTAGGCAATTTCTAGTTGTTCTTATTCTATTTACATTCATGAAATGGATATGTTTCATACTTCGTGACAAGATGATATCTGTGTCTTGAAATGGATGCAGTACTTTGCTTTAGTGGATGAACAATCTTTGTCAGGAGCTTGTTTTTGTGTGTTTTGCTATCTGCATAATTAGGACAGGTGTTTCTTTGCCGCTGGACCTAAAAGTCCATTAATGACTGGATATCCAAAGGGATACTGCCAAGAGACCGAAAAAGATAAGGTGGTTAGCCGGTGATAACCTCCCGGACTTTCCTCATTTTGGAAAGCCCTTCTATCTTTTCTTTCCAAATAGCCCTAAATGAAGGAGCAATTAAAGGCAGAAGAATTTTTCGACCTCTGGATGAAGTCAATACTGCCAAATTAAGAGTTCTTCTGTAATAGATCCTGCCATGGCCCAAGGAATGTGTTAGGATGACAAGGCTGAATTTCAAAATTTTTTGAGAAGATGATTAATGGATCTGCTTACGGCGGAACAGCTGCCGCCTGGCAGTTGAGCTTTTCTCTTTAAACTTTCTGAATTTATCATAAAAAAGATCACCAATGCCAGCGATTTGTTGACCAGCAATTATTCGATGGAAAAGGAAAAAAGACCAGTTTCTTTTATGTGCTGGAGCTCTAATATAAGTTGATTTACTGAGAAGTTTCTATTTCTATTGTGAAGTCCTAACAAATTATCCTCTCCTTGCTAGTATGCTGAATGCAATGAGCAAGTTACCAAAATAGTGTAGGAATTTAATTGTACTACCTTTAGACTAAAACTTTTCCCCGATTTACGTTTACACAACATTCCTGTAATGTCTGCATCATTATGGTTTTGGTGTTTTCCCTTTTGAACATATTTTACGGGTACTGTTGGACAGCATGAGATCCCCACCATCCCCTAACCCGAGTGTTCATTGTGATTTTTTCTTGTCCAAAGGATTCTGTATGATAAAAGTATTCTAGGATGTCTGAGTGGCTTCAGACCTTTTCTTTGCTGTATCGGTATTTATCTGTGCAACTGTTTATTATCCCATCATTGGACCCTAGGTGGAAAAGAAGAAGTTGTTTCAAGTATTTCTGAAGCAGTTCCTGACTGTATATGAGAACTGGAAGCCGGTTAATTATGGTCAGTTTTCAGAGGCTTCTGTTTCAAGTGAACTATCGGGGGAATATTCGTCAGATGTCGATGACATTGCTAGCGGATGCTCAATTGGACATCCTGCTGGAGTAATATCAATTTTCATTCAAGAGATTGCACAGTTAACTGCACTAATTAATGAGCGTAAGTTGAGCTTTTACTCATGTCTTGTTAAGTGCTCCGTGGAAATGCTTTTCTGATATTACTTTTTTCCATCTCTCGAAGGATGAAAACTTTGTGCATGTAGAGTCATTTTTCTTGTTGATCACTAGTTAAGAAAATTCCACTTTCCAATTATTGTTCTTCATCCATTTTGGCCAGCATTTATTTTCCTTCATTGAAACGCAGGTTTTTTTGCTACTTTTTTGGTGTGATGATGCCTATTCTAAGACCGATAAGCTCTTTGGTTTCTGTTGCCTACTCAGCTTTCTTTAGCTGGATGACTTTGTGCGGAGACTTGTGCATGCTTCTTGCTGATCTTCATGTTTGCTTTATAATGAGCAGCATTCTTATATTGTGCTCATCCCATATAGTGACTGAGATTGTTGTCACATAAATACAAAGTGGAACTGTCTAAGGTTCCGGATTGATCTCAGTAGTTGCGTGCACGATGAAGTGTATCTTAGACTCAGGTGTTAATATAACTTTATCAATGTATGCTTACGATCTGGAAAGGTTCACATAAATACAAAGTGGAAGTGTCTAAGGTTCCAGATTGACCTCAGTAGTTGCGTGCACAATGAAGTGTATCTTAGACTCGGATGTTAATAGAACTTTATGAACGAATGCTTCAGATCTGGAAAGGTTGTTTTTCTCTCAAATTGATAAGAAATTAAGCTCTGCCTGCTTCCTTTTATTATTTCAAGCAAGTGATTTGCGGTTATAAAAAGCAAATGACTCATTCCCAAATAAATTCAGTGAGTTCCAGCATCATGCAATCAAACATCAACTTGGTGGGGCCTTCTACAAGCTTCATTGTCACATCTGAAGGCATACCCGTGTTGGTTGCTCTGTCTGTTGTTACACGTTCAATGCATAACTGCAGAGTCTTCGGCTATTGTGGAGGGGTACAAAAGCTTACAGCGTTGATGAAAGGTAGGATAATACAAACTCTTTGTCATGTGGAACTGCTTGGCATGTTTTTGTCTGGCTGTTACCAGCTATGTTGGATGTCTGTTTTAATTACTTTCTTTAAGTTCTTTTCTTGGAAGACAATTATCTAGGGGACCATGATTGTGGTGCAACTGTGCTGATAGTAAGAATGATGTGCTTGTGCACTGTTCTTTGTCCTTGATCTCTTTCTATCTCGTGTTAGATTATGCCATTTTCTTATTTCTGCATGGGAGTTTGGGAGAGTTAATTTTGTGCATGCGTAACATGTCCCAATAATTTCTGGGCTTGAATTAGTATTCCTTAAATCTTATTCTTGAATCCCTATTCCCTTTTTTCTTTATGGTGAAAAGTCGGAATGGGTTAACAGTTTGTCTTTACTTCTCAAGTATGTGAAAATATTATTGTCACTTGAAATATGCAATGAATTTGGCTTTTTAGGGTATGAACTTTGTATGGGAATCCTTATGTGCGTCTCTTGTATGTTTGCTCATCCATGAAATTTAATAATGTAGGGTCTCTTTGTTGCAGGTGCTGTTGTCCAGCTTAAGACAATAACTGGCTCACTCTCTGCTGATGAGAATTTCTCCAACTTTACATTAGAGAAGATCAAGCTTTTGCAACAGATCCTCGTACATGTTGTGTCCATAATTTATAATTTCATTGATTGGATTCCATATTCATATAAGAAGGCTCAATTTGATGGCAATATCAGTTGCTGTAATCTGCCCTGGAATTCTCCCTCTGTATTTGATTCTGCTAGTGTCATGGACATTCCTTCGTCTGAAGCAAGGTTACTTTGGCATCAGAAGGCCGTAGTTTCTTTGATGGAGGCTGGTGGACTTAACTGGTTAGTAGGTAAGGTAGGAGATTTTGAGTTTCTTCATGAATTTGACATGGTATGGGCGTAGAAAATTTCTGATTGGTCATGTGGACATTCAAGATTCTCGCTGCTTATGTGATGCTAGGCTTACATAATTGCATCTGGCTATGTAGATTCTCGTCGTCCAATTTAGAGATATAGTATCACATTTTTAGTTTTTGTGGCCCATTTATTTCTTCTGATTATAGAGTTTGAATACCTAATGAGCATTGTCATCAACGGAGTCTTTCTTCCTTTGATATTTGATTATTATAAAGAACTTCCCTTTTGTTACTTGTGAGACTTGCCATTCTTAATGAATGAACTTGTACTTCGAGTTTTGCAACAATTTAAGGTAAATTTGCTTCAGCTGGGGTGAATACAAATGGTGCAGATGTGCGTACTGTCAATCTTTCTTATTGCTTTATTATATTAGATTCCTTCTTTATTTTTTTTTGCTCATTTCCTGTAAGAACTGCTTTTCAAGTGGGATATGATAATTTGAGGTGATGGGAGTGGGTTAGGCTTTCACTAAAAATGCAATGTCCCTACATCTGAAATGTGTAATATTTCTAGTAGAGTGCTTATCTCTGTGGTTCAGTTGTTGATTCAGAAAGATCCCTTTATGTTTCAGATCTCTTGCGTGTAATCAGAAGGTTGAGTATGAAAGAACAGTTTATGGATGTCAATCTTCAGCATTTGACCTTGAAAAGTCTTCTATCTGCTTTATCTGGTAATCTGAGGGGCCAGAACCATTTCAAAAGCATTGGAGGACTTGAAGTTTTACTGGATGGACTTGGACTTCCGACAAATAACGTGTATAATTTGAAAAATATCTACAATATCATTGACAAAAGGTATATTTACTTAGTAGCAGTGTTATTGCTAAGATATGCTCTTTGGGTCCACTTTGATATAGTTGAGAAAATGTTCTATTTACTCCTGCAAGCCTTAGTTGGTGATTATAATCCTAATTTCACACGTTAGCTTATCATTTCCTTGAATCAGTGAAATAAACAGCAAGTTTATTATTGATCAGTGACATGCCATAATAATGTTTTTGTTGTGTAAACTGATGTAAATGCTTTGATTGATAAAGCAATGTCGTGTAGATCCCTTTCCTCCTAGAAGAAGAGACATGATTTGAGTTAGGAAGGAAAATAAGTTCATCGAAATAGGTCTATGCTTGAAGGTGACATGATTCCTATCTCAAAAAGTTTCATTGGCCCTTTTTGAGTCAAGACTAAAATTTTGGACTTTAGAAATGCTGAAATAGGAATAGCGCTTGATAGGGCCCTCTCTGTATCACCATCATTGGAAGTTTTTTGTGCTTTCAAAGGAATCTATAATGCTCCTGTACCTTAAATGGCGCGATCATGTTCCGGAGAAAATGATCTATGCGTTGATTGTTGAGTTCATAAATACTTAAATACTAAGATGCGTGCATTCTTTTTGCTTTGGTCCAGAGGTATCACTAATACAAATATATTCTTATACACACGTATTTAATGATGTGTTTTGTCTACTTCTACTAGCCAATTGAAAGACAAAGTTTGTCTTCTTCGTTAATTTGTTGTGCATATTGCTTTGTCCATAGCATCTATCTCCTGACAGCGTGAAGATGATAAATTAGTTATCTTGTACGAGAAAGATTATAACATCGGGGGCATCTGTTAGTTTTGGCATTTTGAATGTTGGAGAAAGATTAGTTGCAGCCATGCTATTTGGATGATGCTTCTTGGCCAACTAACTTTTACAAAATTCAGATATTTGACAAGAATAAGTGGGTAAATGATATTGCTGGGGCTGATTTATTATCGGGACATACTTGGGCGTGTTGGCTAGTGAACAGTCATTTTCAATTGTCGCTATGTAAGTATAAGAAAGCCAAGAAGCCTTTTGTGCGTGTAATTCTCTACTTTGGAAATAGGAGGTGAGCAGTAGCGAGTGGTCTGCCTACTTCGTTGTGACTCAAAGCTCATTGAAGTAGTAGAATCATCGTCTCTCAAATTCAGATAGAGCTGTGTCTCTTGACTTCTTTAGTGTCAAGATGGTGGACCTCCTGCACCTGGGAGCTCGTGCTTTCAGAATTGCTTAGCATTTAGGTGCAAAGCCTGTGTTATGCACAGGAATTATATATTAATTTTGTTGTCCTTCATAATGAAATGATCTCTTTTAACGAACATAAATTTTTCAGCAATAACTACTATATCATTTCTGAGATCATTTGTATGAAAAAAAGTAAATAAGGAGAAAATAGGCTTCCAAATTTTGAAGGTTTACAATATATGTGATACAAATGCTGTAATCATGAAGTTTCGGCAAAATGCTTGTATGTTGTCATAATTTGTTTATTTAGATAGTTTGCAAGAAGTTATATTATGACTAATTAATCAAGCACCATGGTATAATTATCAATTGGTACAGTTATCTTTACCAATTATTCATTAGTGGGATGAATCTCATGTTCATACTTACGTTATT
This sequence comes from Syzygium aromaticum, assembly GCA_024500025.1. Lineage (NCBI taxonomy): Eukaryota > Viridiplantae > Streptophyta > Magnoliopsida > Myrtales > Myrtaceae > Syzygium > Syzygium aromaticum. The sequence goes on from CM044890.1 coordinate 7,796,152, forward strand.
ATACAAGATATATAAGACTCTTATCATATCATAGAGTAGAAAGTGAAGCATTGCAGTATCAATTACGCCTACTTAAATTGACAAAAGTGAAGCATTGCAGTATCAATTACGCCTCCTTAAATTGACTTGTGAAGTGGTTTTCAAATGGCTATAGGGTTATGTTGTTTACTTGCTTTCAGTGACACTATAACGAACCCTAAGAAAATTTGATTGATTTATCCACTTGGGTGCTGCTTGATTGTGTTGGATGGATAGACTTTTTACTTCATGAAATTCAGTATAAGTTAGTTGATTTAAATTCTCAAATGGAAATAATTCAGGGTTGTCTTTATTTATTTCAACACGACTAAGTGCCAAAAGCTGGATAGAGGGTTATACGAAATAGTTAGTCAATTGAATCGAAAAGGTTTTCTGATTTTCTCTGCTTCCAGAGTTAATTTTGCTAATAAGAGAATTGACGTGAGAAAACAAGTGAATGACACACATTGTTGACTCAATCCTTTTACTAATACACGAAAGCCTGCATAATTTTCAAGTGAACCCCAAACTCCATGGAGCATCAAGAGTACTGATGGTTAAGATTCTCTCTAACTGAATAAGATTGACAGGAACTGAAATGCATAGCCTCTATGACAAAGCAGCAGGTTTATCTTTATCCAATGGAGTTGCCGTGCCAACTGATGTGCTAGTTTTTGTTTCTCTTGAAATATCTGTTAAGAAATGGGCATCAATAATTGTTACTGGATGTGGTTCTAAGATAGTAATCTTCATTTATTGCATATTGATGCATGCTTCAATGTTCTAACATTTTAATTATATTGCAGAGATGAGAATCCTTTGCTGCATCTACTTCGGCTTCATATTCTTTCATTGGAAGTTCTCAGGGAAGCTGTGTATCCATTACTCTATTTGCTTAATGAATCCACGGATCTCATTTTATTTGATCGACGTGTCATAGGTGCAAAATAGAATGACCAAGAAGACGATGATTTGGGGACGGGGGGTTGAATTGCTTGTTATGTTAAGTTGGTGTTTATTTGGAAAGATTTCGCGTAAGTGTGGTAATTCAGACAATTTAAGCAACAATAGGACAATAAACAAATGAGTTAACAAGAGTGAAGCTTAGATTGATGTTAATAAAGGTTTGGCCACCTTTAGCTACTTTCTTTCTTCCATCATTAGTAGCCCAATTATGCTTGAATTCACTCATCAAACAAATTTTACAAAATTGCCCACAGTTTGGCAGGACTCGTTCCTTCCCTCTGATCTGATGCCCCTTAGCACTCTGCCAGTACCTTGGAGTGTAAGCCCCTTCTACTGATACCTCATAATGGGAACGTACCTTTTAATTCCATGGTTGCATTACTAGGTTTTTCCTTACACTGGTTTGTGGATTCCATGGCAGAACTTAGAGCCTCTGATATAGCTCGCGGGAGAACAATCCCCCATCTACTAAAGTACTTATGTGTCATGGCGAACTCTCTCTCAAATGACAATCACTATACCCCAATGTATACAAACAAAAACGAATACTCAAGAATGATTTAAATGAATTTGACAAACTGCCAGCAATAGAATTACAAAAGAACGGATGTATGAGGTGCAAGAGTAGAAAACTGCCAGAGCAGTAAATTTTTCTCTACTTGAAAGTTGAATATTTGTCTTTGAATTGCTCATCTTACTCTTCTAGAATTTCCATGAGAGTGACAGCTTATATCTCATTTGGGTGTAATAGACTCTCCATATCTTCAGAAATCGTCCCAGTTGCTAGCTGAACACAATCATCTCTATGTGACTGGTCATCCAGATATTTTCAATTTCCAATAACTCAGTCAAATAACCCGAGATTTTTCTGCAAACCAAGGCTGTGAAGATCCCTGACAGATGTAATTTACTGCCGTGAGCTAGGTCTTGAATTATTAAGTTTCATAAACAAGATTTGCTTAGTGAAAGTTCCTTCTGCCATCTGTGTCCTTGTCACTAGCAGAGCTTGGAATTTTGTCAAGTTCTTTCTTTTTAACCATCAGTGTTTTCCCCTTTCACATGCATGTCTTTCTCTTTTTGTAACGTTCTAATGATATTTTGCACATCTAGAACATGACGGCTTTTCTATAGTTTTTTTTCTTTTTTCTTTTGGATAGGTAGCTTGGTACAATATCTGCACTTAATGCATGTCACTTTTCTCAGGTACGAAATATGTAGCAGAACTTCCAACTTCTGGGTTTATGCTTCTGTCTTAGCACAGTGTTTTTGCATTCCCTCAATTATCTCATCATAGATCTTAATGAGAATTTGTGATCATCAAAATGAACAAGGGTTCTCAACATCAGTTTTAAGATATTTCTGACAAAATGCCCTCCTTATTTCTTGACAAACATGTGAGCCTTGTCTTATGTTGTATGGTCCTTGACCTGGGTACAACTAATTTACTGTTCCTCTTCAAACCATGCCATTTGCTTTGATTGTTCCCTATGCTTCAGCTTTTGTTTACCATGAAAAAATTATGTAATTGATACCATGAATTTATATATCGGTAATCGTTTGTCACTAGATTTATGTTTGGTTCTTCTCTTGCTAGTGCTCTCATTAAAACTGTTATGAATTTTTGCACCTTAACCATCACACAGCTTTGGGAATCTAAGCAACTTGCAGTTCCTTTGTGAAAATGGAAGAATTCATAAGTTTGCAAATAGCTTTTGTTCTTCTGCTTTCATATTCCAAGAACACAAGCAACAGGACAAGGTGTTGCCTCACCAAGATAATTTGGAAAATGATTATCAATCCACAACAAATCCTGCATCTCCCATTACACTTCCATCTGATGGCTTCAGTTCTCATCTATGGGTTGATTATATAGTTAAGTTGAGCATTGTGCTATGCTCTTTTCTGTATGCTCCAGAAGTTGTTAGTTCTCATCATGTCCAAGGAGCACTTACTAGAACTGCAATGCCTGGCTACCCTGCATATGGTGAACTTTCAGTTAAGTGGGTCTTAAAGGTTCTTCTTACGGTCTTCCCTTGCATCAGGGTTTGCTCGGATCAAAATGAGCTGCCAAGCCATTTAAGGTAGATGATGAGATTTATAAAGCTGCTTGTCCTCTATATTATGATTTTATTTATGGTGGTTGACATCCCTGTTTGGATCTTATGCTTTCAAGTCTAATATTTGAAACCTGAGACGGTGGTTGACATCCCTGTTTGGATCTTATGCTTTCAAGTCTAATATTTGAAACCTGAGACAGTGGTCTAGTAAAGATTCGGATCCTGATTAAGAAATCTTAGGATTGGCATGTTTCTAACCGGAACTTCAATGTGCATATGGACGAAATAGCTAACATGGACTATTACTTATTTAAAATTTTTATTAATAATTACTCAAAAGTGTGGTTGCAATTTGTAAGTTTGCATCGTTTATGTGGTATCTCATTCCTCTTTCTTAATTTCCTTGCCTGTCTACAATTTGCAGGATCTTCATGAATACTTTGCAGCACTTCAGTCTTAATGCCTTTAGGAAAGTTCTTGTTTCATTACCTGTGTTGCTTGAAGTATTCAGGGATGAGGGGTTATGGGAGCTCTTCTTCTCCGAAAATTTCTTTTATTTTGGCCCAGCCTTCCATGAATCATGTACAGAGATATGCAGAGGTGACGAGGGTTCTTCAGCAATGTGTGAAGTATCTTACTCCAATTTCACTGTCAATCAGTCAAAAGCCGGTCACACAGAAATTCTTCAGATGGAAATTATTTCATTTGTCGAATTGGCTGCAACATCCCATGAAAATGTGCACAACTTGGTAGTTCCCTTTCCTTGTTTTAAGAATTTTGTATGATACGTGTTACTATCCCGCTGGTGCTATCTAGCAGCGTACAGTAGTGGAATACATTTTGAAATTTAGTTTAGGCATCTTATGCAATTCACAGCTAGTATTAGCCATTAGTGTTGATTTAGATGTGGTATAATTTGGGTTTTGCAAAAAAGATGTATAATTTGGTGCTATAATTGTAAGTATCCAATGACTAAAGTCTTAATGTCCGATACAAGTATCATATAGCGATTTATATGCTTTCCAATGGCCATATAATCTTGAAGATGGGACAAATGCTTGGAGCTTTCAGCATTCATGATTCAGTTTTCCGCGTACTTTGGAGTACACTTATTAAAATAGGATATAGCCCTTTATGGAAATTTCTTTAGCTTTTTCTAAAGTTTTTCATTGAGGTAAACTCTTATCATTTTTGTAGTTATCTGTGCACCAGTACTGTTGCAACTCCTTATGTTTGTCTTTCTCTGTCTCATGCTATGGCAGCCTGAATTATCAGTTTTGTTAGATGCCCTTGAACAGTCTGCTTGCAACTCCAGACTGTCCAGTGCTCTTGCAAGGAGTCTTCTTCATATATTACAACTTTCAGTGGAGAAAACTCTTGCTTCATTTAAGGCACTTGTTGCAATTCCTCGAATACTCAAGGTGGTGTGCATCCAAGCTCAAGAAGTTCGACGGTCTGAAAACACGGGGTCATCTCTTGAGAAGTCTCAGGGATCTGATTCATCTGAGACAGCACAGAATTGGCAGAAAAGCATGGAAACGGTCATGAATATATTCTCAGAGTATCTATCGTCAGATGATGATGCAAAGTTATCTATTTTGATTAGCAGCACATCCGTCGATTGCTTATTTGATTTATTCTGGGAGGAGGATTTGAGGTGCTGTGTGCTTAATCATATTCTGGAACTCATGAAGGTAATATTATTCTCTGTTTAGTGTACAGGCTTCAGTACTTTGTACAGCTCAGAGAACTTAAAATCTTTTGCCTTCCAGATTGTTCCATCTTCTACAGAAGATCAAAAGGCAACCTTGTACTTATGCTCTAAATATTTAGAAACTTTTACTCAAATAAAGGAACGAGGGAAAAGCTTTGTGGAGCTGTCTATTGATCTATTGATTGGAATTAGAGAAATGGTGCAGAGTAATTCAGAGGTAAATCTGCTTGTTCTTTATTTTATGTTTGCCGTCCAATCAGTCGGTTGTGTTTGGGATAATGGGGTTTAACCTCAGCCCAGGGGGAGGGGGCTGTGGAAGTGCAGTAATTATTTCCATGTCAATTTGGTGAATGGGCTTTTTGATGTCTGACTGAGGAACTTGTTTGTCTTCAGTATTATCAGGCTTTGTTTCGAGAAGGAGAGTGCTTTCTGCATGTTGTCTCCTTATTAAATGGTAATCTTGACACGGTCAAGGGAGAGGAGTTGGTTTTGAATGTCCTTTGGACTCTCACTTGTCTTCTTGCCGGTAATGATGCCTCAAAGGTAAAACTTTGTATATAGTTGTTAATGCATTTTTACTCTATCTCATGTGGTGAGTTATTTTGCTAGTAATACCATTACTTTATCCTCTAATTTGTGGTCAAAATATTCCTTCCATTAAACAAGCTACCAGGGCATGGTGATAAGCAGAGCATTTGTAGTTTTAACTTGTTCATATCATCTCTAGACTTAGCTCTTCCTTTAAGAGTATATTTTGGATTATTCGATCTTTGATTACTTTAGCCAACAGCCTGTAACGTCAAGTCCTAACATCCTCATTTGTTGTTTATCCTACCTCTGTGCAGCAACATTAGATATTGATTTTGCAGCAGGTAATCTAAACATGACAATGGTTTAGATTGTCATTTCAATTTAATGCACTCTCAGCATTTCTTTCACATTGTTGGATGCAATGACATATTTGTGGTTGTGTTGTGTGGGAAAATTATATCTTAAAGTTAATTTTTGATCTTGTCGAGAAACCCTTTTTTCTTTCTAGAGCAGTCCTGGTAATTTGAGTGCATAACTTTGGACATGCCTTACTTCATTAAATGTGGAACATGGAATCGCTGCAGCGACACTGTGAGATTGTGGCACCTTATTTTAGGCTAGCTAGATAGCTGCACTATGTGGATCCGTGCCTTTGGAACAACTTTTACAAATATTACAATGCTTGTTATCTTCCATATTGAAATTTTTCCATTTGGCAATGGTAATAAATCATTGTCCCTATTGACTTGAATTGCATTAGTCCCTCCAGTCAAGTGACTCCAGGTCTACAATGGGTGAATTTATTAAATTCAGGTAGGCTTGTTGTGACAAGAGCTTATATATTGTTTATTGCTATTAAATAGTTCAAAGGTCATTATCTTCATCGATTTCAGAGATGCTGTTCCTGTGGTTATGGCAACTGTAAAGTAGGAATACTCAGGGATAAATTAGGAATTCTGTGCTTTAAGTAATAATATTAATCTAATGGGCGGTTCCTTTCAGAGAATGAGGATATTTAGAGTGTTTTCATTATCTATTGATTGGTGCTCAATATTTCAGCTGTTTTTAGTGAATGATCTTACTCAAAGAAAATTAATGATCTCATAGATAGTAGGTGAAACTGTTGGGGTTACAATAATTGAAATTGCCTTTCTAGGCAAAATAATACTCCTACAGAGGCTGTACAAATTGGTTAGTCATTTTACCTTGAAGGCACAGCAATGGCGTTTCTGGTTCCTCATTTTGCAATACCTTCCTTTGAAATTAGTAGCTTCTAATTCTTCCTTAGTGAAAAGAGCCTTCTGGAAAATTATCGATCATTTCTGATCCTTTCAATAAAACTGAGGTTTGATGGAATCATTTGAACATTGAGTGTGGTGAGGACAACAGTTTGACAGTTCCAGTTCATACTTTGCCCATTTATGCTCATGCTGGCACATCATTTTTGTGAAACTTGCCCACAGTATGGTGCGGAATGTTCAACCTAGTTGTGTTTGCATTTTCATGAAATGACTTTGCTTTTATCATTAGGACGACCTATTTGGCATATGTTTAATGAGCGCTGATCATGGGTAACCTCCATTCATATAGTAATAAAAATATTTTCATGTAGATCCAAAAAATGAGTAGGTCATACTTAACATGTTGAAAGATAGGTCTTTTGAAAATGACCTATACATAGGTAGGTTTCTAATTCTGAGCATATTCATTTTGTTGATTCGACATAATCTTTCTTTATACTGTATTTTCCCACCCAGCAGCAGAAATAATCCTTGTGCTAGAACTTTTAATTGTTAGGTTGTTCTGCTATTTCATCTCTTCATTTTCACAGATTGCATTCAGAGCACTTGTTGGCAGTGGTTACCAGACGCTGCAAAGTTTGCTACTGGACTTATGTCAATGGCAGCCCAGTGAAGCACTCCTGAATGCTCTCCTTGATATGCTTGTAGATGGAAGATTTGATGTAAAGTCTAACTTTATTGTCAAGGTGACTCAGTGATGCCTCTGGTTTTAGAAAGTCACAAGAGTTGCATAAAATGATATTTGATGCTCCTGCTTCTAAGACATACTTTTTTGCTTTTCATTTGTTTTGATTCAGAATGAAGATGTAATCATACTTTATCTCAGCGTTCTGCAGAAGGTTGGCTGTATAATCTCCTCAGACTCTCTGAATAAGGGGCTATATACATTGTTATTGTGAAGCCTTATAGCCTTATATTCACTTTTATTGCAAGTAATTAATGTTCTAACCATATTTTTTGTGGTTGGGCAGAGCAGTGCTTCTTTGCGTCATCATGGGCTTAATACTTATCAGCTATTGCTTAGAGATTCCATCTCGAACCGAGCTTCCTGCGTCAGAGTGGGAATGCTCAGTTTTCTTCTTGAGTGGTTTTCTCAAGAAGATGATGATCATGTTATCATGCGGATTGCCCAGTTGATTCAGGTCATTGGTGGTCACAGCATATCTGGGAAGGATATTCGCAAAATTTTTGCTCTTCTTCGCAGTGAGAAAGTTGGAGCCCGGCAGCAGTATTGTTCATTACTGTTGACTAGTGTTCTATCAATGCTAAGTGAGAGGGGACCAACTGCTTTTTTTGACCTCAGCGGTAGTGATTCTGTAAGTGTATACAGCAATAATTGGAAGATATGAAGAGAATAGTCTTGTTTATGGATTAGGTTGTCAACTCTATTTGTTGCCTAATTGATGGGTCTGCCCATCATAGAAATAGGATCAGCATGTGATAGGAGAGAAATATTGTCCTTGTCCAATCATGGCTTCCTCATATGGGGAGGAACTGAAATGATATTGGATTTATTGGTGAAGAGAACAACTTGCTTGTTGTCAATGATGCTGGGTCTTTATTTGTTATTATGGGCGGGCTGTTTTCCATTGAAAAGATTTGTCTTCTTGCTGTGTTTTCCTTTCCGTGCTTTTTCTCCTTTTCGATGAAGATGGGTAGGGACCATCTTTTTCTTTGTGATGTGTGTCACTTGGTGAGCATCGTAGTTGCATTAGATGGTACCCTTTGTAAATCTGCAGTACTCACCTGAGGATCTGATACTTTTTGGAGCATTTAAATACTAAACCATACTTTCATCTAACTGCTTAAGCTTTTAGAGCAATTGACACCGTCACAAAATTTTCATATTACTAGAGCATGATATCTTGCATTCAAATCTCTCAAGACTCCTTTGCATCCTCAAGATAGTTTCTACCCTTAGTGTTAGGCCAAATACAAGCCTACATGTGAGGAGGAGTATTAGAGCATATCAATATCAAATCAGACCTATATCTTTCCACTTAAGCTTTAAGAAAGTTGTCCTGATAGAATTCTTTAATTCCTTTAATGGATTTTCTATCCATAGAACTAGAATTCCTCTCGGTTCTTTAGTTTTTCTGTTAGTTGGCAGAGCAAATCATTATCACGGGATATAAATCAATTGTGGTCAAGCTCCGCTCAAATGGGACTTTTTTCAGATAGGTGTCTTTCATTAGTCACTTATGAATATATGTTTTTCCTAGGTTTGGATTAATTCAGGCTAGTCATTTTAGATCTGTTGGTGATATTGTGTGGACCTGTATGTTTCACAGATTCCCCATCATGCGACATGGTAGAAAGAAATAGCCCAGGAAAAGATAAATATGTAACTTGATGGACTGTTGTGTGAAAAGTATACAAATTCATCTATGCTCGATCACTTTTCTTGTGCCATTAAGCATGCATATTAAATATCCAGACTTATTAACTGATCTTTTTGCCTTTTTGTTTCGAAGCAGGGTATCCAGATCAGATCACCTATTCAGTGGCCTCTTAATAAGGGCTTCTCCTTTTCATGTTGGCTTAGGGTTGAAAATTTTCCTAGAAATGGAGCAATGAGTCTTTTTAGTTTTCTCACAGAAAATGGAAGAGGTTGTGTGGCTCTACTTTCAAAGGATAGGCTGATATATGAGGTAGACATGTCTCCTTTGGGCTTAGTCATTTCTTAAGATGCGTTGAACTACCTTTTCTAGTGAGATATCATTCTATGTTGATACATTGAATATGAAACTTTCTGGTTTTTTGTGCAAGCAGAGCTGACACTGATATTTCTTTTTCACATTTTCTGCAGTCAGTCAACCTTAAGGAACAGTCTGTTGGCCTGCAAGTTAATCTAGTCAAGAAAAAATGGCATCATCTATGCTTAACACACAGCATTGGAAGAGCATTTTCGGGCGGTAGTCATTTACGGTGTTTCTTGGATGGTGATCTTGTATCATCCGATAGATGCAGGTTTTGCCTCCTCCAATTTTGATGTTATTTACTTCTTTTCTGTTGGGTAGGATTTTACTTCTATGGAGATAGCTGTGAGAGAGACCTGTTCATATGCACTTCAGCCTCAAAATGTTGTCCACCCTTGAGAAATAGAGAGAGAGAGGGAAAAGCTTGTGATATATTCTCAACAAGTGTCCAATGCATATATCAAAAATAAGACCTAATGGTCCTAAGGACCACTTTACCCTTTTACTACTTCTAACACTCCCCCTCAAGCTGGAGCATAGATATTAATCATGCCCAGCTTGTTACAAATATATTCTATCCTCCCATTACCCGAAGGTTTAGTAAAAATGTCTGCAAGTTGTTCACCGGTTTGAATATGATTGGGAATGATCATTCCACTTTGCAACTTTTCCCGAATAAAGTGATAATCAACCTCAATGTGTTTTGTTCTCTCATGAAACACATGGTTGGAAGCTATATGCATTGCAACTTTATTGTCACACCATAGAGTCATGGGTACTGAAGCTTTGAAGCCTATCTCAGTCAATTACTGTTGAATCCACACTAATTCACATGTCACTTGTGCCATGGCTCTGTATTCTGACTCGGCACTCGAGCGTGCAACAACATTTTGTTTCTTACTCTTTCATGATGCTAGATTTCCTCCAACCAAGGTACAATAGCCAGTAGTTGATCTTCTATCATTTGGAGACCCTGCCTAATCAGCAACTGAAAAGGCAGGGTCTCCAAATGATAATTTAGTTTGCTATGATCTTCTATCATTTAGAGAATCCTTCGACTTTGCTATGACCATGATTTTGGTAAATAATTCCTTTTACTGGAGTCTTTTTTAAGTACCTCAATATCTGAATAACTGCATTCCAATGAGATGTACAAGGAGAAGATAGAAAATGGCTTACCACACCAACTGAAAAGGCAATATCTGGTCGAGTGACCGTGAGATAATTTAGTTTTCCTACCAGCCTCTTATATCTCTCTGGGTTATCAAGAGTTTCTCCTCCCTCAGCAGCTAGTTTGACCCCTTGTTCCATGGGTGAATCAACAGGTTTTGATCCCAACATACCTGTCTCATTAAGCAAATCTAGCACATATTTTCTTTGTGATAGAACAATACCTTTATGTGACTGAGCAACTTCAATTCCTAGGAAATACTTCAATTTTCCTAAATCCTTAGTCTGAAACTGTTGCTGAAGATAAATCTTTAGTTCAGCTATACCAGTCAAATCATCTCCCGTGATGATAATATCATCAACATACACAATCAAGAACAGTTTGCCTCCCCGTGACTGTTTATAAAAGAAAGAATGATCATTTTCACATCTAGATAGTCCAAAAGAAAGTACAGTATCAGAAAATCTTCCAAACCATGCTTGTGGGGATTGCTTCAAACCATATAAAGACTTTCTTAATTTGCAAACCATAACCCCAGACTCCCCCTGAGCAACAAAACCCGGAGGTTGCTCCATATAAACTTCCTCATGAAGGGTACCATGCAAGAAGGCATTCTTAACATCAAGCTGAAATAAAGGCCAGTTATATGTGGCAGCAAGGGATATCAAAATATGAACAGAAGTAAGTTTGGCAACAGGAGAAAAAGTGTTTAGATAGTCAACTCCATAAACCTGAGCATACCCTTTTGCAACAAGTCGTGCTTTTAAACGAGCCTGAGAACCATTAGGATTGACTTTCATAGCAAATATCCAACGACAACCAATAGCAGTTTTGTCTGAAGGAAGAGGTACCAAGTCCCAAGTCTGATTAAACTGGAGAGCCATTAGTTCTTCTTCCATTGCTGTCCTCTAGCTAGAATTTTGTAATGCTTCAGATACAGATTTGGGGATAGGATATTGGTCCATAGTAGATAGAAAGTATCGAAAAGAAGGAGAGACAGAAGAATATGAGATGAAGTTTGCAATAGAGCGTTGAGTACAAGTACGTGTACCTTTGCGATGAGCAATAGGCAGATCAAGATCAGATACAAGAGGAGGGTCAACTAATGGCGGATCTGGAGCTGAAGATGACGTAGTAGTGTCATGAGCAAGGGGGCAAATAGTAGCTACTCGAGGACGTCAAGTATAAACCCGGAGAGGAGGTGGTTCCTGTGTAGAGACCGGTGAAGCAGTTGGAGCACGTGACCGAAAGGTAGTCACATAGAAGTCTTCATCAAACTCAGAAATAGAAATTGGAACATCATGATAAGGCGTGGATTCGAAGAATGAAACATCAGCAGTTATAAAATATTTTCTCGGTAGTGGAGAATAACAACGATATCCCCTTTGAGCACGAGAATAACTCAAAAACATACACTTGATAGCCTTGGGATCAAGTTTTGATACTCCAGGTCGATGATCACGAATAAAACAGACACAACCAAAAATACGGGGTGGTAAGACAAATAGTGACACATTTGGAAACAAAGTAGAAAAAGGAATACCACTTCGCAAAACAGAAGAGGGCATGCGATTGATGAGATAGCATGCAGTTAGAACAGCATCACACCAAAAGGTTTTGGGAACCTTCATTTCAAACAACATGGATCTAGTAACATCCATTAAGTGTCTATTCTTTCTTTCAGCAACACCATTCTGTTGTGGTGTATCAGGATAGGAAGATTCATGGATCATACCACGTTGAGTCATAAAGTCAGAAAAAGGTGCAGAAAAGTACTCTTTAGCATTATCAGAATGCAAAACTTTAACCTGCACACCAAACTGAGTATGAATTTCATACACAAATGCACGAAATATAGAAAACAATTCTGAACGATTTTTCATTAGATATAACCATGTTACCCTGAAATAGTCATCAACAAAAGTTACAAAATATCTAAAACCCAGATTAGAAGCCCCATGACAAGGACCCCAAATATCTGAATGAACTAACAAAAACGGGGACGCTACTCGTTTAATAACTTGTGGCGGGTAACTAATACGATGTAATTTGCCCAATTGGCATGACTCACACTCTAAACTAGAAAGGGATCTAAAACTAAAATGTAACTTCTGAAGGCTATGTAGATAAGGATGACCAAGTCGACAATGGATCTGATGTAAGGATGCAACACTAGGACATGCAATGGGAGGAGCGTCTTCAAGTACATACAACCCCCCTGCCTCCTGTCCTCTACCAATCGTCCTCTTCGTAACCAGATCCTGAAAAATACAAGAATTAGGGTAGAATGTTATTGAACACTGAAAGTTTTTGGTTAATTTACTGACAGACATGAGGTTAAATGGAAATTGAGGAAGATAAAGAACTGAGGACAATGGCAAGGAAGGAGTTGGATAAACTGTGCCAACCCCCTTAACATGTGTAGATGATCCATTGGCTATGGTTACCTTGAATGAAGATGAAGTAAGAGAGGAAAATATACTTGAAAGACCTGACATGTGGTCAGAAGCCCCTGAATCAATGATCCAAGGACGAGAAGTAGCTGATAGGCATGTAGTCGCATTACCTGTCTATACCAAAGTAGTAGTGGAAGAAGCAGGCTGTGAAATCTGAGACTGGGTGTATCGTGCAAACTCCTCATCAGACATAACAACTACCTTGCCTTCAGAAGACTGTGGAGAAGAATCAGTACTAGAAGCAGTATGAGCAAACTGTTGTTGCTGCACTGATCTTACATGTAACTTGTAACAAAATTTTTGAATATGACCAGCTTTCCCACAGTAATGACACGTCTGTATGGCCCCTGAATTGTTAGTAGACAAGTGCTGTTGGCCTTTGCCTCTCCCTGGTCCTTCACCTCGGCCTCCTCCTCGGCCACCACGTCCACTATATCCTCCACGATTTTCTCCATCACTCCTGCTACCGTTACCCGATCGAGATTGGAACACAAGAGCTGAACTATCTGTCATAGGTGTAACATCTTGAGGAGACTCACGAGATACCCGAAGTACTCGAGCAAACGTATCCGTAAGTGATGCGACAGCTTCTCCTCCAAGAATCTGAGACCTAACAGTTTCATATTTAGGACCAATGCCTACTAGATACACCATTACAGCCAATTCTTCTCTTTGAAGTTGCATTTGCTGAATATTGGCTGAAATTGGAAGAATAGCATTCAACTCCTCATACATTCTCTTAAACTCAGCAAAGTATTGAGTCATAGGACGTCCCTTCCTTTCAGATCGGTAAAACTCCTGCGATAACTCATAAACTCGCGATAGGTTATTTTGGCTAGAATATAATACATTCAAATACTCCCACATTTCTTTGACCGTGTCAGTATGAGTTACCAGATCAACTATATTATTTTCCATAGAGTTTAACATCTGACCAAGGATGCATGCATCAACAATATCCCAATTTGCATCATCTTCGGGTTTCGGCTCAGTTATGTGTCTAATCTGATTCCTGCTTGTCAAAGTAAGCTTCACAATTTTCTTCCATTGATGGAAGTTAGAACCATCCACAAGCTTCTTATCAGTAATTCGATTAGACGAAGAGGACATCACCTAAGTCATCACAGGATTATTCCTCTCAGAATCACCCATCCTTCAATATTCCAGCAGACCGTATACTGGCACAACAATTTAGTACTTCAACAGACCATATATCACAACAATTTAGCAATCCAACAGACCGTATATTGGCTCCCAAGCCTCGTCAACGTTACCAGCCTTCCTCCACAACTCCACCAATCGATAAACCATAACCCGATTGATCAAACATCCATAATCTAAGGTTTAACAACCAAGCAATCTAACCTGGCCAGTATTGAAGAGCGGCAAAAGCAAGCAAGGCAACAACGACAGCATAGTCCAGCAACAAGACCACTGCAGGCAACTATGAAAAGGCTAAGAACACCTTCCTACCAGCTTGAAATCCATCTTGAAGAATTTTCATTTGCTTGTCATTCCATTGAGGGACAATAACACATGCTGAAACTACCGGCCAGTTTCACAAATTTCTTGCATCAAGCAATTCCAGAGAAACAAAGGAACAAAGGAGGAAAATAGGGGGAGAGACCTTTAGTTCACATCAATGGCGAGGAAACCTCCAATCACTAGGCTTGCGGGACTCGCACGACTTGAATCGCACGAGCTGGAGCCCCGCGCGAGCTGGGGCCCCCCGCGAGCTGGAGCCCCGCATGAGCTGGGTCGCGCGAGTTGGAGCACCTCGCGAGCTGGGGTCATCGGCGACGGGTTGTTCCGGCAGCAGCAGCTAGGGTCAGGGCTCTGATACCATGAGAAATAGAGAGAGAGAGGGAAAAGCTTGTGACATATTCTCAACAAGTGTCCAATACATATATCAAAAATAAGACCTAATGGTCCTAAGGACCACTTTACCCTTTTACTACTTCTAACAACCCTAAAACTGAACCACTTAAATGGATTATAATAATTGCTGTTTCTTGAACCATTCGATCTGCTTTTACTGTTATATCCAGTGATCTTAACTATAAGGGCCTTGGTTAATAAAGGGTATGTGCAACGAGCATATGTTGTGTAATGTTGTTCCATTCCGGTGACATTATCCTTTAAAAACTCTGACTAAATTACACAGTGATTCTTTCAAAAACTTGCACCAGCCATTTGTTCTGTTAACTTTTTTTTTTTTTTTACTTTTTTCCATCTACGAAGTTAATTTTTTAAAGCTACCCTCCTTAATGTTACTTAATGCTAAGTTAGGAGAGGGTAGACTTGTTCTCTTGTCAATTAGGAATATTGAGGCAATATAGCTTTGTATTGGCAAATCAATATGGTAGCGGATGAATGAAAGCATGAGAGCATTTCGGGAACACGGGATTGTGTGTTGGAAACGAGGGTTAATTAAGAAAAAGAGGCTCTAGGCACAACCTTTGAATTTGGCCCAGCCTTTCAGTTTTATCAAAGTATCTTATCTACTTATGTTTAATTGAAATTCTGGCTACTTCAAGTCTACTGCTAATGTTAATCTTCGAGAGGATGATGCAGCAGATGGAAATGCGAACTCCATGCCAATTATATGTTCCAACATGGGCACGTAACTTCAAAAGCAAACATCTACTTCATATCGTTCAACAAAAAAAAATAAATGAGAACAACAGTAAGCAAATGTACAATAGAAAAGGGCTCCTTCTTTAGTAAATATCATCAACTATTCCTTTCTTTGTTGACTGTCCTTAGAGTTGCTGAAAGCTAAGAGGATTTGCTTCAATTCTGACTATGTCTTGGTTTTTGCATTCTTTATCTCCGTATGAAAAAGCTTCTCCTTCGACCAAGTGAACAAACAAAAAATCACTGTCAATTAATATTCAATATTTGATTCTATAATTTGTTTTCCCTCATTTCATTTGAAGCTGTTCATTCTTTTAGCAACTTTTAGTGTCAAGGATTGGGTAATTCATAAAATCTGTTGTTAGTGGGTGATAACTTTGAAATACATGTATAGAAGAAATTATATTGTAAAATGTTCTTTAGTTGCACAGAATTTCTCCTAGGAATGTCACAACTCAAGTTTCAGTTGCTCCTCGCAAATAAGTAGATGAAAAAACAATCTCACATTCCCAAAGCCTCTCTCTCTCTCTCTCTCATGGCTTAGTCCCCTTGGTTTTGTACTCATTGGGTTCTTTGCTTTTCGCTGAAGAGGAAAAGCCTTTTCTCTTTTTACGTGGGTTTACTATTTTTTCTGTGCTCTTTGTTTCTTAAATCCAGACAAATTGAGTCTGTCTTGGATTTTTTGGATGAAAATGATGTGCAGTCCACATGGCACTATTAATTGAGGTGGGGCATTTCAATAGTATTTACCATGTGAATGTTGATGGAAAACTCTAACAGCAGACTAACAGGACTAGATTCGATGGACTTAAATATTAATGTATTGTGAGAAAATTCAAACATTCGGCAGATTTGATGATTGGACCAGAGTATATGCTTTTCCCCCCTTTAATAGCCCTAAAGATAGTATGTTATATGACACATATATGTATAGTTCTAGTTATTGTGAATATACAAGGATGTAAGATTGTCTGACTTCCATTTCTTTTCTGTCCTTTCTGATTTCATAATTCAGGTATGCAAAAGTTAATGAGCAATTGACACATTGTACCATTGGTGCAAAAGTTTCTTTATCCACGAATGAAGAAGATGGTGCTATTGAGTCCAGAAGTTTGTTTCCTTTCCATGGTCAGATTGGTCCTGTTTATTTGTTCAACGATGCTATAACTCCGGAGCTAGTTCAGTGTGTCTATTTGCTCGGACCCAGCTATATGTACTCGTTCCTTGACCATGAAACTGCACCTTTCAGTAACAACCAGTTACCAAGTGGGATTCTTGATGCTAAAGATGGTCTTGCATCCAAAGTTGTATTTGGACTTAATGCTCAGGTTATCTACTCTGCATTTAAAGAGTTCCTATTACCCTCCGTTATCTGTGCTTTAACAAATTCAATGGTGTTGGCTTTCTTTGTCAGGCTAGTGATGGCAAGAGATTGTTTAATGCATCAGCAGTGTTGGATCATGCATTGGATAGGATCTCATTTAAAGCGACTGTAATGGTTGGGACACACTTATGTTCAAGACGCTTGCTTCAACAGATAATATACTGCGTTGGTGGCGTCTCAGTCTTCTTTCCTCTTATAGCACAGTCTGAGAGATATGAACACGAGGAAAGTGGAGAATTTGAAAATGCTTTGCTGGTTCCTATCACGAATGATCGCCTAACAGCTGAAATTATCGAACTTATAGCTTGTGTGTTGGATGAGAATTTAGCAAATCAACAGCAGATGCATATTCTTTCTGGCTTTTCAATTCTTGGATTTTTGCTGCGATCAGTTCCTCCTCAGCAACTTAATTTGGAAACTCTCTCAGCCTTGAAACATCTATTCAATGTTGTCGCAAATTGCAGTATGTATCATGAACTTCTTTTTGCTTCTACTTAAACGGTGATAGTTCTTCTTATTACAATGCAAGTTTAATAATATGATTCTTCATTTCATTCAGTAATATTTATGACAGCTTGCCAAGAGGAAAGAAATTGTGTGAGAGAAAGGAACCATACCCATGTACAAGGTTATGGACAGAAAGTCGACATAGTCTAACAGACCGTCCATATGTAGAAGTTATTTTTCCAGTAACCTAAAACTCGAAACCAGTAACTATCTGTTCATGTTTGTTAGAATGTTCTAACAAAAGATTAGGCTATTGAAAGGAAGGAGACTATATGTATATATTTAGCCTATTAAACTCCCGCATTCATGCAATGTAGGATAACACTTTAATACTCTCTCTCACTTGCAAACCCGACTAAAATCATATGAAGAAGAATGCACATGGATGTGAAGAATGGGAACCACACACTAAATAAACCTGGTGCACGTGGCTCTAATATTATCGGAGAATGTCCAATCCATGAGCTTAAGCTACTAGGTGGAGGGAGACTATATGTATGTGAGCCCCATTGATACCCCAAATTCAAGCGATGTGAGATAACCTGTTCAAAGTGTTTAGAGAATTAGACTCTAGACTCTGAAAAGTCCTCAAGTTTCTCCCTTTCCAAGTAAACCAAGCAATTGCTGGATGGATAACATGTATAAATCTCTTCTCATTAATTTACAGAACCCAAGTTCTTCCTTACCATAGAAGCTTTACCCAAATGAGCGCCTAAATGTCCCAAATGCTGCTTTTCGAAAGGAAATATGATTATATTGGCATTGCTTTTGTTGGATTTCATGTGAAGTGATTTTCTTTGGTGGCATATTCCTTTTTGGGCAAGAAAAGAAAACCATCCCAACTCCCAAATGAATCTTTTGCCTTGTTGCTTACATTCTGAAGGTGTCTCTTGTGTGAATCTATTGCTACCTATCAATTTTTCAGTTATGTTTAGTTGTTCCGGGAAACATGATAAAACTGTTTGTGTTGCCAATATAGTCCCATGTTCATGTTGCCGATGTCCATATGTAAATTAAAAAGAAGATTTAGAAGTTCTAAGTACTGAAAATTAGAAACATGCATTGAAATAATATATATCTACTAAGTAACGTAAGACTAGAGCATTCAAGTATGAGCACAAAAGTCCTGAGGAGAATCAAGATGAGTTGAATTTGTATGGCTATGAATTTGTGTGTGATTAAAGTCCTGTTGTACTCTGCCGTCTTTGCTTCTAATAGGTTTTTGTACATATCTGCTCTTGGCTTAAGTATAGATAGGTTAGTGATATGTCTTATGCCCCTTTCCTTGTTACAGTACTCTGGCCCAGAAGCTGCTGACATTCTCACGATTATCTTTTTTATTGACTTTCTGTGATTGCTTCTCAGGTTTGGCAGAAGTTCTTGTAAAAGATGCTATTGCTGGGGTATTTCTTGATCCTCTCATCTGGGTTTATACGGCTTATAGGGTGCAACGTGAATTATACATGTTTCTCATCCAACAATTTGATAATGATCCAAGATTATTTACTAGTCTCTGCCGGCTCCCACACGTGATTGATATCGTACGCCAATACTATTGGGATGTCAAATCAAGATTTTCCATGGGAAGCAAGCCCCTTTTGCATCCTGTTACTAAGGAGATCGTTGGAGAGAGACCTACTCAAGACGAAATACACAAAATTCGTCTTCTTTTGTTAAGTCTTGGTGAGATGAGTCTTAGGTATGGTCTTGAGTTGCCTGTGCTGAATCAGCGTCTTCTATCTCTAAATGCCACATATAATTCAATATATTCCGTCTTCCATCTATAATTGTTACATCTTGTTGTGTAGTCGTCATTGATATGATGTATCTGGTGGATGTGCAGGCAAAGCATTACGGCAGCAGATGTTAAAGCTCTTGTAGCTTTTTTTGAGAGTAGTCAAGACATGGCGTGCATTGAGGATGTTTTGCATATGGTGATTCGTGCTATTTCTCAGAAACCACTGCTTGCTTCAGTTCTCGACCAAGTGAATGTGATTGGTGGCTCTCACATTTTTGTGAATCTTCTTAATAGGTATGTCTACCTTTATTATAGGATTTGAACTTATAATTCTTAGTCAGTTTTCTGCTTACAACTTGATTATTGTAATTTTCTTTTGGGGTTCGAAGTTAATTTGTCTCTTCTATTTTACTTGTCTTGACATAAGAATAGTGATAATTTTTTAGGTTTTTATTGTTGTCCTGCTTATGAGCAAAAGTAGCTTGATATGGGTTTAATAAAGTGAAATGATGGTGTGAGATGCTTTTCACTTTCTGTAAGGTTATTCTGAGCTTGATTATGCTGTAGTTGAATGAATGACGTTACAGATGGTGCCAACCTGAGTCGGTTTACTCTCTTGAAAATGGCTTGGTGCACCTGTTCTTTACATAAGGATGGAGCCATTTTACTGGATTCCTTTTAACATAAAAGGAAGACGTTAACTGGATCTTCCGGTTACTATCGTATCTCCTATTGTTATTTAATATTTGTAAAGGGTTCGATAGCCTCTAAAAAGTATAATCAATTTAACTAATTGTGTACATGAAGGTCTACAATTACTTTGGAAACTCTGCTGACATTTTCTGAAGCTACAAGTTTCTTTTTCTTTTATCTATGCCTGATGCGACAAGTGTGTCTTTGATAAGAAGATTACAACTTTTGAAGCGTGGATGGCCTAGTGGTGCAAACTCATGTATTATCTTCAAGCTACTAAACGTGGAATTTATGGAATAGCACTTTTGGCATCTTTCTTGTGTAAGGAAATAAAATTTTTATGTAAGGAAAATCAGAGTCCTTTGTACTATGACAGTACATGGCAGTTATAGAATAATGTTACCATCCCCTCATAGAAGCTGCTGTTGATTATTTTATATACCAATTTGTAGTGCTCAATGGACCTTGAATACTTGCAAAGGCTAACGAATCTTGCAAAAGATAGTTTGAACCCAGGTAGTTACTTATATTGTAGGGCGGAGTCAGCATACCGAGTATAGAGATTGCAAAATGTTTTCAAGAGGCATAATTACATTAGCTAAAATGAATGATATCGAAGAGAAGGGGAGGAGATCAAGAGCCACTGGTCTTCCTTCCCAAAGCTGAAGTTAGAGAATGTTAATGGGGTGCAAATGCTAGTTATGCTCTGTGATTGATATTCAATTCTATATGTCTATGTACAGGAACTTATTCAGCCTTATGCGTATGGTTTCATAATACTGCTTTCTTATTGACAAAATTCGGAATCCTGCCTCAAATATAGTCATGAAGAAATTTTGTATAAAGTATTTGCCTTTAATGGGGTGCAAATGCAAGTTATGCTCTGTGATTGATATTCAATTCTATATGTCTATGTACAGGAACTTATTCAGCCTTATGTGTATGATTTCATAATACTGCTTTCTTATTGACAAAATTTGGAACCCTGCCTCAAATATAGTCATGGAGGAAATTTTGTATAAAGCATTTGCCTTTAATGGGGTGCAAATGCAAGTTATGCTCTGTGATTGATATTCAATTCTATATGTCTATGTACAGGAACTTATTCAGCCTTATGTGTATGATTTCATAATAGTGCTTTCTTATTGACAAAATTTGGAATCCTGCCTCAAATATAGTCATGGAGGAAATTTTGTATTAAGTATTTGCCTTGAGGAAACTGATATATATGATTTCATGTTAAAAAAAACAGCTTTCGTGCTTGGTAATGTTTAATCATATTTGAATGATAAAATAATTAAACCGAATAACATGTGAGATTTTTCATGCTAAGAAGTAATATATGACAAGTCAATAATTGTTGCATATTCGCTCAATTGTCGTTTGGGAAGGTTAAGTTTGGTTGAAATGTCCTCCCTATTGTTATGTCTCTGAGCCTCAAGAAATAAATCTTTATGATAAAACTTTGAAGGTTGTTCAAAATAAACACTCTGACCTTGGACTAGAATGTTTGATGCTGAAATTTCTGCTAATCACTGGGCAATTTATTCTCTCAGCTTCTCTTGTTGTTCCTTGGCTTCGTTTTGAGTCATGACAGCTGAGAAGAGAGAAATTACCTGAAACAACTGCAGTGACAAATTTGCAATTCAACTTGCAATATTAGTGAGTTCAATGAGTATAGTCTCAACCAATTCCATTGAATCCCGGAATAAGTTAGATTTGATTCCCATAGCCAAACTGATTTCATGTTTCAGATCAAGATATTGATGCCTAGTGCTACTGTGCAATTGTTGTCTTGAAACTTAATTTGGGCATTGGAAATTGCAGTAATTTGAGAAAGTGTACTGCAGCTTATGTGAAAAGGTTGGCATTGCTCTCATAGTATTGAGAGCTTCATAGAAAACCTTGGAATGATATTGAGGATGAAGTGTCAACATGTGAATCAGTTTCATCATGGGCTTGGATTGATTATTAACATTAAGGAAAGTTGTTATTTGTTTTTCGCCAAGAAATTTCAGCTTCAAGAATGTGACTTGGGAGCATATATCTGCTTGTGGAATGGAGATGCACATGATAAGCTGTTGCGTTGTTATAAAATCTTGGTTCTTGCATTATTCTGACTGCTGAGAGTAAACTGAGTGGAAGTATGCTAAACCTTGACCATCTTGTCGGCCTTCATTTCTTGTTTGTTCTACCAATTTGTTGTAGGGACTTTGAGCCTATCAGATTACTCGGCTTGCAGTTTATCGGAAGACTGTTGGTTGGAATACCATCTGAGAAGAAAGGAGCAAGATTTTTTGGTCTAGGTGTCGGAAGATCTAGATCACTTTCTGAAAGTTGTAGAAATAACATTACAAGGATGCAACCAATTTTCTCAGCTATATCTGAAAGAATCTTTAAATTCCCGCAGACAGATAATTTATGTGCTACTTTGTTCGACGTCCTTCTTGGTGGTGCTAGCCCAAAGCAGGTTATCAGCAATTCACAAACTTTTTCTTCAATTTTGCTAATACATTTTGTGTCATATTCCCTTATGCTCTATCGGGTATAATGAGACTCTTAAAGTGCTCTGGACATTTTTTTACTTTTATTATCTGTTTGTGACATTGACAGGTGCTACAGAAACACTACCAGATTGAGAAGCAGCGAACAAAGGGTAATGGCTCTCATTTTTTTCTTCCACAGGTATTTGTACTCATTTTCAAATTCTTGTCGGGCTGTGATGATGCTTCTGTAAGAATGAAAATCCTCAGAGATCTCACTGATCTGCTCGATTCAAATCCATCAAATATTGAAGCTCTAATGGTACTTCTGAACCACGCCTATAATTTGGTTTCCTCGTTTAATCTTCCGATTAATCCGCCTCTACTTATTTGTGTTTTTGTGTAGGAACATGGATGGAATGCGTGGTTATCTGCTTCTGTTAAGCTTGACTTTATGAAAAACTACGGAGTAGAGTCCCTTGGAGATGGTGAAGGAGAAAGAAGTGAACAAAGTCTTGTGAGGAACTTATTTTGTGTAGTTCTTGCTCACCATATTCATTCTGTTAAAGGGGGCTGGCAACAGTTAGAAGACACAATGAATTTTCTGCTAATGCATTCAGAGCAAGTATGGATTACCACCGATAATTTTGCGGATAGTTTCTCTATCTTTTTTCTTACTCTGTTTTATTTACTTTGATTCATTGTATTCTTCCAGGATGGCATGCCACATCACAACTTACTACATGATATATTTCATGACTTAGTTCAAAAGCTGGTGGATTTATCATCCGAGGAGAATATGTTTGTTCTCCAACCATGTCGAGACAATACACTGTATCTGCTTAAACTGGTTGATGAGATGCTTATATCAGAACTTGACAACAAACTTCCGGTATGCGAAGTGTTGAAGTCTGCTTTCTACTTGTCACTTCCAGTAAAGAATAAGAGCTTCATCTTTGAGGGAAAAAAGCAAAAATAGAAATTGGGGTGATCATGGGGTTACTCTGGTTATTGCTCTTGAAAGAATGAATGTGAAATCTTCCGTTCTTTGGACACCATGCTGATCGAATGACTGGAGTATTTCTACTGTATGGCACTTGTTGCCCACTTTTTCCGTGATTTTCTCTCTGTGTCTAAATATTCTCCAAAGGTTAATTCTTTCTTATGTGTGTATTCAAAAGGCAGCTAAATTGTGGTCAAACACACTTCTCTTCAAAATAAAATGTCTCTAAGTATGTCTATATGTACGAGTTACATGTGTTGGTGCTTTGCAAGTACCTCATTAGATTCCTATGCATCACATGTCTCGCAATGGCAACAGTATATGGACATGTTAAGAACAACTCATGTTAAATGAGAACACCAGATAGAGCATGACAGACTGTTTTGTGTTGTTTTTCTTGCAGTTTCCTGCTAGTAGCTCCGATTTTACCTTGGTTTCCTTAGATTTAGACAGTCACAAAGAATTTAGTAATGCCCTGCAAGAGGTTCTACGAGGAGCATCCGATGAACAACCATCAAGGTGAGGTGATTTTGTGCTTTGTATCCGTGGGGAGCAGTCACCTTTTCATTTGCCTTTACATTCCTTGAGAGTCATGCTTTTGGTGGTATTGGTGGTTATAGCTGGGGATAGTTTATCTTTATGTGTCTTGAAATTAATTGTCGCAGTACTTGAGCCATGCCTTTTCTACATCTCTGTCTTTAAACTAATGGATGCTAGTAATGATGTAAGGGTTAAGGAGCGTCAATGAACTCTTGTGGACTGGAAAGACATGGAATGCAAGGCAGTGGTTGCCATCTGTTGTGGGTTTCTGAAATTGCTTTCGTGCCATTGAGAATGCAATTCATGACTTCTAGGCATCTAGGATCTTTCAACAAATCCAATTGGTACTTGTAGAGCACATTTAGTTGGTGGTATAATTTGCCAGAATTGATCAGCTTTTGTTTCTAGCCTTAGTTTGTATTCTGTTTTGCAATGGCTTATCAAATTTGTACAACTGAATAAGTTGGATACATCCTTGAACAGGAAAGAGACATATCTGTCTGCCAGAAGAAAAAGAAATTTAAGACGGTTCCTTAGTTTTCTTTTTGGCCGTAAGATGGTTACTTAAATTGACAGGTGATGTTTTGCTTTCACAGTTTAATTTTAATTTCTCGTTTTATCTCCAGAAATCCACGATTTGGCAAGCAGCCATCTGCAAAAGAAGATAACATAGATGGGGATAGGTGGTGGAATCTGTATGACAACTTGTGGATATTGATCAGTGAGTTAAATGGCAAAGGACCAAGTAAAATGTTGCCCAAGTCATCATCCTCAGTAGGTCCATCTTTTGGCCAAAGAGCTCGGGGTTTGGTTGAATCATTGAACATTCCTGCTGCAGAAATGGCTGCTGTTGTTGTATCAGGAGGGATTGGAAATGCTTTGGGTGGAAAACCTTCTAAATCAGTTGATAGGGCAATGCTTTTGAGAGGGGAGAAGGGCCCAAGAATTGTCTTTCGACTTGTGATTCTGTATCTGTGCAGGTCTTCTCTTGAAAGGGCTTCACGTTGTGTACAACTATTCGTTTCACTCTTGCCTTGTCTTATGGTTTCTGATGATGAGCAGAGCAAGACAAGACTGCAACTTTTCATCTGGTACTTTGCTTTATACATCCCCAAAGGATTCTAGTTTTCAGATGCTGTCATCTGTTATCAGCAAATTTCCTTAAAACTTTGTTTATTCGTTATAATGTTTCTCCATATTCTGAGTATATTGCTTTTGTTTTATGGTTGCCAGGGCTTTGCTCTCTGTCAGGTCCCGCTATGGTATGTTGGATGATGGCGCTCGTTTTCATGTTATATCACATGTGATTCGAGAAACAGTTAACTGTGGGAAATCCATGCTTGCTACAAGCATTGCTGGCAGAGATGATCCATCAAATTCAGGAAGCATTTCAAAAGAAATGAGCACTATACAGAATCTAATCCAGAAGGATAGAGTGCTTGCAGCCGTGAGTGTTACTGAATTTAAGTGCTTCACTGCATTATTAAGGATTGTTTTGGTGCTATAGTTGCTTGCATTTTTTCCCTGCCTTTTATAGGCTTATGTTGTGATGGGTTTTTTTTTTTTATCCCAGACTAGAAAGAATTGGTATGGTTTTATGTTGACTCTTCAACTTAGTCAACCAACTGGTTGGACATCCAGATCTATATATGCTAAGGTCAAAAATATCTAAAGCATTTGTCACCAGTGTTAGCATATACATCCAAGAACCCTACTGTAGAGGTGGCAATTTCTGACTCAACTCGAGGACCCCACCCAATCTACCCAAAATGTGACTAGGGCCAACCTCAGATTGCTAAATAACCCAATATAATTTAAATCCATGACAAAATCTAAATGTTAAATAATCATAGAGCGATCTAAAATTCAACCTGAAAATAACCAAGTCTAGTATCACCCTGAGCCCAAAAAAACATGTACCTGATGCAACATGACATGTCATGGTATTTTATGATGACCTGGATGAACTTGAAACTGAAGAAATATTGAAATGGAATTATTTGAAACCCAAGCAGACCTGGAATTGAGCACTATGAGAATCGGACCTGACCTGTGTCCGAAGAAAGTGAATCTTGAGATGATGGGAGAACTGATTAACCTGCATCCAGACTGGATATGTACCTGAGAAGGTAGAACCTGAAAAGACCCAAACAAGAAACTGTTCGAATCGTACTCATGCATCTGTGAACTGTAACCCTGCATGTCTGTATACTAGTGTTCTCCTTCCAATCCCTTGTTTGAATCTTCCACATCCTTTCCATTTAGTTTTATCTGAAGCAGAATATGGGCTGGGCATTTACCATACCATGCCCATGACAAACCCCACCTAATATCTCCGGAGTAATTCAAGACCTAGTGCATTCTCCAGTGTGCTGCCAAAAGTCTGCTTGAAATCACTGTCATACCTTCAAATCAGGTTATTTAGATCAGGTGCAGCATTTTACCAGTTCAAACCAGGTTTTGACCAAAATCCATTCATGCTAACCAGACGGACTCGGACTGATACCCGAAGGACCAACTGGGCCTGTCCAGGTTTGAAAAGACTGCTTATAATGTTGTCAGTCAATTTTGCCGTAATGTTTTTGTGCAGTTGCTTGCTACATAGATGTCCTGTTAATGGCTAACTCATGAAATGCATGGCATATGTAGCATGAGATCGGATGACACAATGGCATGATATCTGCTTGCTGCGTTTGGAGAAACCATTTTGTGTGTGCATACCCCTTGTGAAGTTTGCTTGAGATGTTCTTGAATAGTGCAATATCTTGCGGCCTGTGTTTTATGTTTAAATAGGACATTAAGGGATAAAAAATAACATGCATATTTGCTCATTGTGAAATTTGTCGAGTTGTTGACCTTTCTAGGTTGCTGACGAGGCAAAATATATGAAGGCTCTAAAGACAGATCGTAGCCGGCAATTGCATGAGCTCCGTAGTAGGCTAGAGGAGATATCCTCTGCAGAACTTAGCAGCAGTAGAACTTTTGAAGATGAGATTCAAAGCAGCTTTAATAACATTAATGCTTCTGATGACAGCAGAAAAGCTGCTTTCCAGCTGTGTTATGAGGAGCAGCAGCAAAATGTCGCTGTATGTGGACAATGGACATCAATTATGTCTTTTCCTGTTCCTTTGTCTCTTTCCATTTCCAGATGCTAATGTATATAATCATCTATCTAATGCTTCAACAGGAGAAGTGGATGCATCTGTTCCGCATTTTGATTGATGAGAGAGGTCCATGGTCTGCTAATACTTTTCCAAATAGTGCTGTGAGGCATTGGAAACTTGACAAAACAGAGGATAGATGGCGACGGAGACAAAAACTAAGGCAGAATTATCATTTTGATGGGAAACTGTGTTATCCTCCATCTGTTGTGCCTCAAGAAGAAACTACTCTTCCCGTAAATGAAAGCAAATATGGTTTTGTGGGACATATTCCTGAGCAAATGAAGCGTTTTTTGCTGAAAGGTGTGCGCAAAATTACTGATGAGGCAAGTGCAGAACCAAATGAAAATGAGGATGAAGTGTGTGTGCAGAATATCTCTGCACCAGAGGATTCTCCGGAGGCTGGACGTGATGTAATCGTAAAAGATAGTAACGATCACAAGGATATTTCTCAGGATAGAGTAGATTCTTCTGCCTCCTCTCCTGAAGCCGAAATTAGTGATGAGGTATGTTAAGTTGAACTTGGCAAGCACAAAAGTTTGGTGGAAGCACATAACAGTTTTCCTCATTTTAGATCCTTATTTTCAGGTTCTGATTTCGGCTCCATGTGTACTTGTGACACCAAAGAGAAAACTTGCGGGGCGTTTGGCTGTAATGAAAACCGCTCTGCATTTTTTTGGGGAATATTTGGTGGAAGGTACTGGTGGATCTTCTGCTTTTAAGGATTTTCTGCAGCCAAGTAACTCCGATTTGTCTAAGTTTGATCAAAAGCAGAGGTTTTCAAAATGGCCCCCTTATAATTATTTGGAGTCTGATAAAGGGAGCTCTTTCAATTGCTTAGAGTTGCTTAGCGAAAATGTGCATCAGAGACATTTGAAAAATCTTAAGCGCCATCGAAGATGGAGCATCAGGAAGGTTAGATGGTTATAGATAATTACATGTTTGCTTTTGATTCTATATTTTAATTGGATCTGATTGTGTTGCCCCTCTTCTCTCTTTCTAGATTAAAGCTGTGCATTGGACTCGTTATCTGCTCAGATACACTGCTACAGAGATTTTCTTCATTGATTCAAGTGCCCCTATATTCTTAAACTTTGCCTCACAAAAAGATGCAAAAGACATAGGAACCTTGATAGTCACAACCAGAAATGAATTTTTGTTCCCGAAAGGAAGCAGTAAGGATAAGCATGGGGTCATATCATTTGTTGATAGACGGGTAGCTTTGGAAATGGCTGATGCTGCTCGAGAGAAGTGGAGGAGAAGGGAAATTAATAACTTTGAGTATCTAATGATACTCAACACCCTCTCTGGAAGATCTTACAATGATATAACACAGTACCCTGTCTTCCCTTGGGTATTGGCTGATTATTCTTCAGAGGTTCTTGATTTTAACAAGTCGTCAACTTTTCGGGATCTTTCAAAACCGGTTGGAGCTTTGGACTCGAAGCGATTTGAGGTTAGTTTTTGTCTCTGTTGGAACACTTGTCAGTAGACTAATCTATTAGACCTTTCAATTTCATGGTTCGTCTCATACAGGTGTTTGAAGATAGATATCGTAACTTTTGCGATCCAGACATACCTAGGTACTATCCGAGCCAAACTACTTTATTGAACTGCTAAGGTTACACTCTAATTGATCTGTCATGTGCCTATCAGTTTCTATTATGGGTCTCATTACTCAAGCATGGGGATTGTGCTTTATTACCTCCTGAGACTAGAGCCTTTTACGACTCTTCACCGTAATTTGCAGGTATGCTTGTGACAATCCTTGAGTGACTTCGCAATGGACTGTTATATTTTGTACTACTGACGCAGTCTTCTTGTTTGCATACTAAAATGTCATATATGTAGCTCTTTTACAGGGTGGCAATTATTATAATTTCTTTTTCCTAGTGGTGTTGCAATATATCTATAAGTAAATTTTGTCCATCTTAGAGTGCTGAGCTATATTTAACTGATAATGAAATTTAAATCCTTAAAATTTTCTATCACATTTCAGGAACTATCATGGTACTTCCTAGGGATTAGTGTACCCATGGATAAATAGTTGTAGAGTGAGATATTGACGTAATTTGAAAAAGCAAGGAGCAATCGCTCCAAAACCCTAGTTAAATTCCAAATAAGGGCCTGAAATGCCCTCATTTTCTCAAATAAGGACCCGAAGTGGATTTTGTGTCAGATAAAGGTCTGAAGTGGCATGTGAGTATCACATAAGGGCCTGAAGTGGCCATGAGAGTCCCAAATAAGAACTTGACCTTGCCAGTCGCTCGCCGGTCACTGACTGGCGAAATATTCTGGCCGATCAAGGGTCTTTTCGTCAAAAAACCATTTTAATTTTAAATTATTTTTATTAATTTTTTTTTCCTTTTTCTGGTTTTCTCTTTGTTCTTCAATCCGGTCATCGGCGAAACCCGGGAAGGGCTGTGCGAGGGCAACCCTTGCTTGCAACAGGTGAGGGATGGCCTCGCCCATGGCCGGCGAGGCGACCCTCGCCCAGATCCGGCGAGGCCGGCCTCACCCTGTTGCCGGCGAGGCCGACCTTGCTTGTTGCCGGTGAGGCCGACCCTTGCCTGTTGCCAGCGAGGCAACCTTGCCCAGATCTGGTGACGGCTGACCTCGCCCATGGCCGGCAAGGGTGGCCTTGCCCAAGGTGAGGGTTGCCTTGCTTGTTGCCGGTGAGGGTGGCCCTCGCTAGATCGGGCTGAGCGAGGGTTGCCCAGCCCTTCCTGGGCTTCGCGGGTGGCCGGCCGGCCACCGGCCACCAGCGAAGAACAAAAAGAAAACCAGAAAAGAAAGAAAAAAGGAAAAGGAAAAACGAAAAGAAAGGAAAAAAATTAAAAAAAGTAAGAAAATTAAAAAAAAAATAAAGATGAAAATACCATGACCATCCAATAAGCTAGGCCCTTTTTTGAAACAGATATGGCCACTTCCAAATGCACTTCAAACCCTTATTTGAGAAAATGAGGGCACTTCAGGCCCTTATTTGACACAAAGTCCACTTCAGGTTTTTATTTGAGAAAATGACGGCACTTCAGTCCCTAATTTGGAATTGTCATTATATATATATAGAGAGAGAGAGAGAGAGAGAGAATGAAATATGCTTGGAGTTCCTGTGAAATTGAGATGATTTTTGTCTAGCTGTTATGAGTGTTTGTCAGATGTGAATGATGCTATTCCTGTGAAATGGTCAATGCTTGTTTTCATTGTTTTCCTTTTTGGATATTGATGGGCTCATTTTATTATCAAGATACAAAAGAAGAAAAAATGGTGTATTTTATTACAAGTTAGAATGCTGTGTATCTGAAAGCCTGCGATTTGCATAATAGCAGAGTCAAGAATCGTAAATTATGATTGGTTATGTAATTCTCTATCTTTGAACATAAAATAACGTCTATGGCTCTTATAATTGCTTCCATACCCCAAGCTCTAATAGTCATATGGTTATTCCTGCTTTTCCTTGATATTGCACATGCCATAGCACAAAAAGTTCTCTAATATATTCGTCTGGATCAGGGTGGGAAGTTTGACCATGCAGATCGACTTTTTCAAAGTGTTGAGGGAACATATAGGAATTGCCTATCCAATACAAGTGATGTGAAAGAGCTAGTTCCAGAATTCTTTTACATGTCAGAATTCCTTATCAATTCAAACTCGTATCATCTTGGAATCAAACAGGATGGTGAGCCTATTGGCAATGTCTGCCTTCCTCCTTGGGCCAAGGTATTTGAGTTTCTTCATAAAATGTTTTTTGGGGGATAAATTGCTCTTTTCTTCTCATGGTGTCCAAACAACTTTGTTAAGTTCGAGTCAAGCAGACCTATCCATAGGAGATATCATTGATTCCTCTCCTTCCTGCTTCATTACTGTGAGAGAGAGAGGGAGGGAGGGGAAGTGCTTGCTCAGTGAACAAGCTCTAAGAAGGTGAGTAAAGGGATCCAGAGAACTGCTTTCTTGGTCTCTTATTTAGATTTTGGCTGTAGTGTCTTTCAATTCACCCAAATTTGTATAAAGTACTTGCTCAGCGAACAAGCTCTAAGAAGGCGGGAAGAGAGAGATCCATCCAAGGGCTTTCTTTGTCTCTCATTTAGATTTTGGCGGTAGTATCTTCAAATTTACCCAAATTTTTAGAAATGTAAGTAAGTTATGGCATCTGCTGGCACACTTCTTTCTAGGAGAACTAAAATTAAAAGCTGCAAACTAGAGAAATTCAGTGAAAATTGAACTGGCAAAAGAAAACAGAAACCTTAAACCAAACGAGCCTCGTATGTCATCTTTTAAGTTTTGTAATATTGTTTGCAGACACTGTTGCAATTGCCATTGTAGAGTGAGTTCCTTCTTTACAGAATGAGAACTGTGCAAAGGACTAAAAGTTGTTTTCCAATTAATTTCTTATTGGTAGAAGAAAAGACAATATAGGGTGCCAAAGGTTTGCAAACCATATACAGAAAGGGAGAAATTGTCTACAACATTGATTGAAGTATTTGCATCCACACATAACTTTTTGCTATAACTAAAGCGTAATGAATTCAACTAACTCTCAATAGTTATTGAACTGGTGTCTCCTCTCCAATGAATGCTCTCTTAGTCTGCTCTGTCCAAAATCAACCGAAAAAACAGCCAGAGGGACTGAGAAATCTTTATTTTCTTAACACGAGGCAAAAGAAGACCTTGCCAAAGTAATAATTCTTGTTCAGTTCTCCTATAACCCAAGATAGCCTAGTGCAGGCATAAGAGGCCACCAAAATCATTCTTCTCCATGGATAGTGAAGAAGGAGATGTCTCACAGTCTGCCTCTCTTTTGCTAAAAAAAGGAAAAAAGTCTATTTACCAGCACAATCCCTCTTTCCAGCAAATTGTCTAAGGTGAGATTATGTTCCCAAGATGCGTCCCAAGCAAATAATGGAACTATAGTTGGCACTCTCACTTTCTAAGGAAAAAGCCTCTGTGCCACCAATAATCTTCTTTTCTAGCAACCTATAATAAGACTACAGAAAAAGTTCCATCTCTACTGTTTTTCCAAGACGAAGTTCCACAGAAGTGAGAGAAATCTTAGAATTGTACGACAAATCAAAGAGGTTGACAAAATCTTATCATCCCAATCTTTGGCTTGTCTCGAAAAGTTGATCTCCTAAATGATTCTCCCTTTGGAGAAATGATAGCAATCTGGTACAAGATCCTCCTTGTTCCCAGCGATGTCATAGGGGTTAGGGAAACAATCTTTGAAAGATGTATTCGCACACAAAAGTATCAAGTGGAAAGCGTATCCGCTTACCATTTCCCACAATAGAATTTGCATAAGGAATAAACTCACTCCTCTCATCTCTAATCCGCCTCAAAGCACTGCTCCCATGAGCTATTACTCTGCTTTTGTAAATCTAACCAGTTTACTCAATACCAAATTTAGGACCGACTACTTTCTTCCAAAGATGATAATATTAAACATTGAACTGCCATAGTCATTTGCCTAGAAGAGCCTTGTTGATTAATAAAAAAGACTTGTTGCCAAGACCACCATTACAAGAAAGGTTGCTCGACTGTTTTTTGATTTACGAAATGCAATCGACGTGACTCATCATAATTGCGCACAAGAATCTATCTGAAGAGCTTCCAACCTTTTGGCAACTAAGCAAGGGATAGGTTTCGAGAGACATGGGAGAGATAGGAAGATTGGAGAGAGTGCTTTTGATGAGAGTCAATCTTCCTCCTTTTAAAAGTAAAGATCTTCTCCAACCCTGCAACTGCTTCTCAAGTTTCTCTATAATAGGTTCCCAAATTTGCTTATCTTTGAAATTAGCTGCCGCAGGAAGGACTTAATAGGTTAAGATTAAAGAACCAATCTGACATCCCAAAATAGAAGAAAGCAAAGCACGGTGCACTCCATCATCAGCAGGATAAGCTGAGTCTTACTCAAGTTTATCTAAAGCCCGTATACCACTTCAAATTATAAAGGAATGCACCATATAGAAAAAGTAACTGTTGGATGTCATCTCCTTAGAAAATGATAGTGTCATTTGTAAAGAGAATATGAGAAATAGTCAATCCCTCACCATGGCTAGCCACTCTGAAGCTAGAAATCCAGCCCAACTCTGTCGCCTTGCTTGACATTTTTCGTAGGACCTCTATCACCAGAATAACAAGCAGAGGGGAGAGTGGATCACCCTGCTGAAGTACTTGAGACGATTGGAAAAATCCTGTTGAAGAGCCCCATTAATCAAGACCGAGAAACTCGGAGTTGTGATACATCTCTTTATCCAATGTGTAGGCCAAAACCAGAGAACTCTTCTCTGTGTTTTTTGCTGAAAGGAGTGTCTGAAAACATATGCCAATTTGAGTGGGTTTTTTTTTAGTATATTGAAAACAGAGTTTCTGGGAATTTTTTGAAACCAAACAGGACCTTAGACTTTACTCATTTTTTGTATTTTTCTATCTTTTTTCATGTCCTATACATTTCTGGATAAAGAATGCCATCACCAGCTAGGATTCTTGCATTTAGACACACTATTTCATTTAGCTTTTGAGTAGAGTGCTTGGCATGCTCCCTCTCTCCAACAGGCTTAATCACATACTGACCTTTTTTTCCCCTTCAAATGATTTTGTCTTCATGTTCGTCAGAGAAAATGAACTGAATGTTAAATGTTTTATGAGCACAACCAGAAATTATTAAGGCATTTATTGATCTATTAATTTTGGTAGTAATATGCAGTTCTTTATTAATGTTCAGGGATCGCCTGAAGAATTTGTCAATAAAAATCGAGAGGCCCTTGAAAGTGAATATGTTAGCTCAAATCTTCATCACTGGATTGATCTGGTGTTTGGTTACAAGCAACGTGGGAAACCGGCTGTAGAGGTAAACGTAGAATTATTCTCGATTTTGTGCAGTGAACCACTTAGCATTTATTGATATCTGGGAGTGTAATAACAAATACAGGCAGCAAATATTTTCTACTATCTAACTTATGAGGGAGCTGTTGATTTGGACTCCATGGACGATGACTTACAAAGAGCAGCGATTGAGGATCAGATTGCTAATTTTGGTCAGACACCTATCCAGATTTTCCGCAAGAAACATCCTAGACGAGGCCCACCAATTCCAATCGCTCATCCTTTATATTTTGCACCTAGTTCTATTAATCTGACTTCTGTTCTATCTAGTATTATTGATCCTCCATCAGCTGTATTGTATGTTGGCCAACTGGACTCCAACATTGTCTTGGTGAATCAAGGGCTCATCCTGTCAGTCAAGATGTGGTTAACGACGCAATTGCAATCTGGTGGCAATTTTACCTTTTCCAGCTCACAGGTATTGCATATATTTCTTTACTAGATCAACTGCAATTCAACCTTTAATCCTTTATTTTGTTGGAAGATGCTTTTATTTAAGTACAGCTTGTGAAACTTCTGCAGGAGCCATTCTTTGGAGTTGGAGCTGATATTCTTTCTCCACGGAAAATAGGGAGTCCTTTGTCCGAAACTTGTGAATTTGGAGCACAGTATTTTGCGACATTGCAAACACCTTTGGAGAATTTTCTTATCTCATGTGGCAATTGGGAGAATAGCTTTCAAGTTATCTCCTTAACTGATGGGAGATTGGTGCAGAACATCAGACATCATAAGGATGTGGTTAGTTGTGTTGCAGGTATTTATCAGGTCAATGTTCAATTGTCCTTGTGAAGATATGGGTTGTACATTAACGGCGATTATACTTTTCCGGAAAAAATCTCATTATGATATCTTACTGTGTGAAGTGGGGGATGTGGTGTTGATTAATGTGTTTTATCTGTACTTTACGAGAAGGCTTTGTTAAGTTAAATACAGAGCGTTGTAGGGGGATTTTAATCTCACAGTTGCTGGTATTCTAAGGGCTGTGTCCTGTGTACTTTTTACACTGTTAAGTGATGTGTCATATGGTTGGCTTATTTCCTAAAAACTTACACTTTTGGGGAAATAATTAGTCTAACATGGTATAGGTCATAAGTTTGCATTCTGACAAGCCCTCTCTTCTTTCTCCTACTTGTTATTCCTTATTCTGCCATTTTTCCGGCCTCATGTTGTCTTTTTAATGTGATTGCATCCAAAAGGCTATTGGATCATATGTTTCCTTTGAGATCTATACAAGTTTTACATTATATTTCATGAATGTGATTAAGATACCTTTTTCTTTGTACTGTTTGTGCTGTGTTCCCTTAAACTTTTTTTATTAGGAATGCTACTATCATCGATACGAGATACACATGACTAGAATGATTTGAGAAAAGATGTTGCTATACTTAGTTCTCATTAAGTTGCCGGTATTATTGTGGCATGTAATGGTGGATGAAACTGCATAATCACTTTACAAATT
Organism: Syzygium aromaticum; assembly: GCA_024500025.1. Lineage (NCBI taxonomy): Eukaryota > Viridiplantae > Streptophyta > Magnoliopsida > Myrtales > Myrtaceae > Syzygium > Syzygium aromaticum. The sequence continues at coordinate 7,831,552 of CM044890.1, forward strand.
ATCTCTTCCATTCTGCTGCAGTGGCATCTGATGGAAGTGTCCTTGGTACTGGAAGTTATGATACCACGGTAATGGTGTGGGAAGTTTATCGTGTCAAAACTCCAGAAAAAAGACTTAGGAACTTGCAAACTGAGATTCACAGGAAAGATTATGTTGTTGCTGAAACTCCTTTTCACATTCTTTGTGGCCATGATGATATAATTACATGCTTGTATATCAGCATGGAACTTGATATAGTTATCAGTGGGTCCAAAGATGGAACCTGTATCTTCCATACCTTGAGGGAAGGGAGATATGTTAGATCTTTGCGCCATCCGTCAGGCAGTGCTTTGTCAAAGTTGGTTGCCTCGCGGCATGGACGGATCGTGCTTTATGCTGATGATGATCTCAGTTTGCATCTCTACTCGATCAATGGTAAACACCTTGCTTCTTCCGAGTCCAACGGACGTCTCAATTCTGTTGAATTGAGCAGTTGTGGCGAGTTTTTAGTATGCAGTGGTGACCAAGGTCAGATAGTTGTACGGTCTATGAACACACTGGAGGTTGTTCAAAGATACAATGGAGTTGGAAAGATAATAACTTCTCTAGTAGTGACTCCTGAAGAATGCTTCTTAGCTGGGACTAAAGATGGAAGCCTTCTTGTGTATTCTATTGACAATCCTCAACTTCGTAAATCTAGCCATCCACGAAATGCGAAGTCCAAATCAGCTTCATCGGGATAGATGTATATATTAGTGTGCAAGTCATGGACTAACTGTTGCTGGTATTCTTGTGAATGGAGGTAGGTTGCTGCTGAGGATACCTTGTTTAGCTTGTCATTTTTAAATCTCTTGGTTTCTTATCTTTTTTCATTTCCTTATTCTGCATATCTTGCTATTGCTCATATTCTGTTACATTGAACAAGGACAAATATATTTTTTCATTTAAAATTTTATATGCTGAGATTTTTTTTAGATAATTTGAGCTCAGATGGTATCGGTGACTATTGACTGGTAGCGATTGTAACATGTTGAGTCCAATGCATATTACTACGAAGATGCAAATTTGTGACATTGCTCTTCTCTTCTAAATTGTTTCCAAGCTCTCTGACAGAGCTGTTGGCTTCCAAACCTCGTGTCTTTGTTGGTGCTGCAGATTTGATGAAATTGATATGTTTCTTTCATTGTCTGAGAATTACTAGGCATGAGAACCTATGATAAGCTACTAGTAATTATAAATGTTGAGTCGTATGGTTGTTTGGTGCTTCCAAATCATCTAATTTACTTATAATTGTGTTCTTTCCTTGGGAAAGTTTAGAGCACATGTTGAGGGCCATAACTTCATTCTAAAGGAAGAACTTCCCATTCTAAGAAAGTTTGGCTCCTTTTGGGTCAAATGGTTGATCTTGTGGTTTTTGGATCTTCCAAATCATCTAATTCAAACAACTAATCCTTTTCCAGTTAATTGGAGTCAGCTACATAAATTTATTCTATACCTTTGCACTCCGTTCTGTGCCTTATCCTCTTTAGTAAAAACCAATTCTCAGAGTATCAGCCCATGTCTTTTGCCTCTTACCTTACCCCTTTGCCCTGCATCTCCATTGTAACATCAAATCTTCCCACTGAGACTTATACTCAATTCCATCTTCACATATCCAGATCACCTTAAATAAGTCTCTCATCTTATGCTCAATTGCAGTGACACCAAATTTTCCTTCAATGCATTAACTTCTGTCTCTTCTATAGTATCAATGCATTAAATGGATATTTGACATTGCTGTTGTCATGACAACCTATTATTTATATTTAGCAGTAAATTGAGGCTAGAAATCCTCTTCTATTCATTCACTGTGTCCCCTTGCTCCCTTTTCCCCAAAAAGGTAAGGGCACAAATGAAGAATAAAACAGCCATCAAGTGCGATGAATAAAATGATTGAGATTTTTAAGAACTTTCCTTCAGTGGCACTGCTGATGGATCAAACTCAACACTGAAATATGGTCTCGAGTAATAGGAATGTGACATTGAATAGCTTCTTCTAGCTTTCTGGAGTGAACATTAAATTTGAACATACTGGAGCTTCTATTCATGACATTTCGAAGCACTCTCTTATTTGATCATCAGCATAATCTCCTCACACATATCTATTGGAAAAGACAACTTTATGTGGAATACCTTTGAAGGCAAAATGCGAATTTGATGGGTCAAAAAAGAGCAGATCTTCTCTCGGCGGTTATTTTGCTCTTGGCAGTGTTTATCTAAATTCTGTGTTTTGATGTCTTATGATTTCTCTCCTATTTTTTTTTTCAGTTGAAATAGTTTCTCTCCTATTTTACAGTCAAAATTTATACAAAATTATATTTTGCAGGAACTTTTAGACACATACTGGATGAGATAGGTAAAGGTAAAGGCTTGATGACCTCCAAACATTTACCCATGCTTGTGCAGTTTTGGACTTGCTCCATGATACCCTTCTTCAACAAGTCCTCTATGGAATATGTGCACATTGAAATCTTCACGAAAGCGCAATGCTTTCAGTGACATTCTCTAGACATCAAATCCTTGTTACAGTGTATTTGTGTCTCTTCTACTGGTATCCTTGGAAAGCATTGGTGAGTAAATATGTGCGGAGTTCCACTCTCATGTATATCATCCTTCTTAAGAGCCTTTTGTAGAACAGAGGAGAGGCAGTTGTATCGATAGAAACTGGGGCTCACATTCGTTTTTGGCCAACAGCCCCATATAGCTTGTATAGATCACCTACATTTGTAATTCCAAATAAATGAAGAAAAATGTTTTCTTCTTCAAAGATGATATGTTTTCCTCCTTGGTGAATAGTTGACAGACTTCTAGACCCTTTTTTTATTCTCAATTTTTGCCTTTTGTCTGCTTTATTGACGGACCGCAGCTTAGAAGTAATAGGATAGGTAAAAGCTTAACTGTATCTATCATATTGACATTTCTTGAGTTTATGTGATTATTCTAATTTGGTGCTGGAAGATGGGTTTGTGCGAAGTTGTATAGGATGAATGGTACTCTACTTATGTAAATACATGGGAACTTTATTGCCTGCAAATCTTGCACTTGCATTTTTGGTGGAGTTACTGCTGTCCATGATTGTGAACTGAACTCGTCAATAATGCTGCATATAAATAGTTAATGTGAAGAGAGATAATAATGGGTTTAGTTCTACGTTTTCCTTTTTTCAAGATTGGTTGTTAGTTCGTCATACACAATTTATATGAGTTTCTGTACATCTGTTCTTTGTAGTTTTGATCCATGTAGTGCTTCACGTGGTTTTGAAGAACAAAGATGTTGTGGATATCATTCAGTGTAAAGGTTGTGAGGCACGCACATGTTAAATTTTCCTTCACTGAAGCATGTTTATCTGGTGGGAGTGTGCGCACGAGTGAGCATGGTTGTCTACATATGTTTAGGGCTCTGCAATAAGATTGCAATATGGGAAAGTGAAGCCGAATGTTTTGAGTCTGCGTTCTAGTTAAGTATATAGACTAAGAACTCACTTTCTTTTGGTGGGTTTGTCTTACCGAACTGACAATACTGGAGGAAATTGGTATTCATTTGTCTGTTGATTTTAATTCTGCATTTGAGGGCACCAGAAGTAATATGTACTTTTATCGTCTTAGTGCAAGGATGTGACAGTATAAACTGCAAAATGTGGCATTGAATGTTTGGAAGGTTGACTCTGGAAGCTTATCAAAGGACCATTCTTTCATAGAGATGACGGAAAATGCTTGCTGATGCCACTGATTTCACGTTTGCATGATGCCTCAGGCTATTCTTTTTTCTTCTGCTTTACCAAGTATTGTATGAACTCGTCCATACAGCGCTGGTTGGTCTCTCCATCGCCAAATAATTTCTTCGCTTCCTTGGCTGAAGCTCTCAACGACGAGCCCAAGTCATCCACCATGGCAAACCTCAGTAGTTCGGCCACCGCGTCACTCGTGAACATCCCGTCTTCTTTCCTAGCCACCCCAATCCCTAGTCCCTTACCCTGCAACAGCCTCGCGTTAGGTCCTTGGTCGGATGTCATCGGAAGCAGCATAAGAACCCGACCCAATGCTAAGCCCTCTATTATCGAGTTCCAGCCACAGTGAGTCATGAACCCTCCAACCGAGTCATGACTCAGTATCTTGACCTGTGGCGCCCAATCTGTGCACACAATGCCGTGACCCTCCACCCTTTGCAAAAACCCATCCGGCAGCATGTCGATCGCTTTCTGAGTTGACTCAGGCGGGTTTCTCAAGACCCAGAAGAAACTCAATCTGGATTTCTCCAACCCGAGTGCCAACTCATTTACTTCCTCGTGACTCAGAACGGCCTCGGTCCCTATTGCAACGTAAACCACCGAGTTAAACCTCTGCTCATCGAGCCACTCTTTTATGGTCGCCCATTTCATGTCATTAATATCTTCGTCGTCCCCCATGCATGGAGGTAAGAAACCAACAGGAACAAGCGGTTTCTGATACAAATCCCGCAAGAGGTCAAGCCACTCAGGTTCAAACTCGATGCACGTCCTCACGGCCACGACCTCACTGTCTCTTATTGTCGCTCCCAAACGCACTGTATCAGTTGTTTCCGAGCTGTACTCGCTCGAATGCTGGCTAAACCTGGTGATCTCATATGAACGGAAAACAACGTCAGACTCAAAGGGAATCCACTCGGGGACGCGTAAAAAATCCTCCATCGTCTTTCGAGGGTCTGAGCCTCCTAGGAGGATTGTCGGCGGGCCCATTAAGCAAAACACCGCAGCGTTGAAGAGGCCAAAGAAGCAGCGGTGAATGCCGAGCTCCGCCGCCGTGGAAGGAAGCCAGTGAGAAGCAAAGTCATAGATGATCCAATCTGGTTTTGAGGATTCAAGGAAACAAGTTACGGTCGGTTGTAACTTGTCAAAGGCCATTTTGAGGAGCTGTTGCTTGGAGAAGGAAGTGTCAGCGGAGGATTCTGCATGGGGTGTTAAGTTTGGTATGTGAGGGAAGGGGAGGGTTATGAGATTGATGAGTGAAGATAGGCTTTGGGGTATTTTGGGGAGCCTCTGGAGGTTTCTTGGTGTTGAGATGAAGGAGATCTTGTGACCCCTTCGAGCCAAGTGCTTGGAGAGCTGGAAAACAGGGATGAGATGGCCCATGGCAAGCCATGGGAACATTGCTATGTGCAGAGATTCATGGCCCTGTTGAGCTTCACCTATCTCCTCCATGGAAGCTAATTTGAGAGAGAGAGAGAGAGAGAGCTAATTAGCTTCCTATGAGTTGGTTCTTCTCTAAGGAGGACTAATTTATGAAGCATAATATAGGGAGAGTCCATGTGTGTTCATTAGGGTTACCAAGCAAATTAAAAAAAAATGTTATTTTGACCGATACACTTTGAAAAGCTTGCACGAAATTCAAACGAGAACATTTGAAATACACCGTTCTTGTTTTGACTGATTGACTATATCATGTCCTGATAAAAACAGCCTTCTTGTTGCTTGCAACCACGACCATCTTGTGATGCATTCTTGAGCTCCCAAGATGCATATATGTTCAACCCAATATGTACTTCTCGATAGAAGTCATTTTCCAAACACCATCCGTCGTATGGACAAATAATTGTCCATCGCCGCGCATGGTTTGATTTCCTTGCACAGGTAATCCGATAAGATCTATCAGTTTGGAAAAAATGGCCGCCTTTTGACTTGATGTGACAATGGAAAGGGATTGAAACCCATCAAATAAGTGGAATTTGCGGCTGGTGGTGATTGTCAAGGTGGAAAGAAGATGGCATTTTCAAAGATGAAATAAGAATTTAAACTAAAATAATAGCGCCGTTTCTTCCTTTTGCCTAATAGATACGTCGCGCATTTCGCCGCCTTCCATTCACTTTGATTTGACGTTACTTTCAATATAAATAACCTCATTGCGTGTGTGTATATCTATCCATCTATCCAAATGTGTTTGTGGGCGAGTACCCAAAAAAAACTCTCAACTTCACATTTTGTTTCATTTATATTCCGAACTTTTTTTTATCTCAAAAAAACTTTAACTTTTTATCTGAATTTCAAATTTACCCTCTCATTATAAATCTATCCAATTAATATCAGAAAAATAAAAAAGAGAACCTGCAACTGTGGCCGTGGCCGTGGCCAAGCCTTCGTCGGTAGCCGTCGCCACAACTGCCGAGAAGGAGCAGCGACCCTCGCCTCGGCCTTCCTGAAGGCCAGCAAGGGCGTGCAGCCCTCGATCTGGGGGAGGGCGCGACCCTTGCCCCAGATTGGAGGCTGCACGCCCTCACTGGCGACTTGCTCGGGGCCGGCGACGGGAAGGCCCAAGCGAGGGCCGCCGCTCCTTCCTAGCGGCTGTGGCGGCGGCCACCGGCGAAGGCTTGACCATCGCCGCAGTTGCCGATTTTTTTTTTTTTTTTGATGTTAATTGGACAGATTTATAATGAGAGGACAGATTTAGGACTCGAATAAAAGTTTGAGGTTTTTCTTGAGATAAAAAAAAGTTCAGAATATAATTGGGATAAAGTGTAAGGTTGAGGGGTTTTTTTTGGTATTCGGCCTTGTCTACACATGTGCACGGTGATCATCTACTTTCTGGAAGATGCCGGGAAAAGACTCACTATACAAAGTGGTAAAAAATATCTTTAGAAGTGTAAATTATCTTTATGATTTGTCAGTGAACTATTCCTATATTGACTTTCCAAGAGACAAAAAAGTGAAATTTGCGTGGCCACATGATTTCCCCGTTTCACTCAACTTTAGATTGATGTAGCAAGAGTCATAATATAGTATGATATATTGACATCGTATTGTTATTATTCAGACTCTACTTATGAAGCTTTATACTCCAGTTAACCAGATTGATGCTGCATTAACTAACTCTACTTATGAAACTTATGAAGCTTTATACTCCAGTTAACCAGATTGATGCTGCATTAACTAACTCTACTTATGAAGCTGTATATGTCAATAGCATTTTGTAAATGTATTTAAAAAAAAAAGAAAAACAATCAATCCCGAATTTTAATGTTAATCTCAATTCTAATTATTAGCTTCTCTCACTGATTCATATATAATATTCGATTTTAGATCAGGATTATATACGCAAAATTAATATCAATTTGAAATGATGCTTTATTAAATCGAAATAGTGTAGTATGTAATACATTCAAAGCAATATGCTACCAGTGATAACCAGAAACGAAAGAGACGAGTTATGGCTAACAAATCGAATTGCACTGTTAACAATTACTAGCGAACTGTGACTGTTGGACCTGCATATTGATGTAGTATATTCAAAGTCTTACTTTTTGAGAAAAGATGTTGCTATACCTGTTCTCATTGATTTGCCGGTATTATTGTGGCATGTAATGGTGGATGAAACTGCAGAATCACTTTACAAATTATCTCTTCCATTCTGCTGCAGTGGCATCTGATGGAAGTGTCCTTGCTACTGGAAGTTATGATACCACTGTAATGGTGAGGGAAGTTTATCATGTCAAAGCTCCCGAAAAAAGACTAGGAACTTGCAAGCTGAGATTCATCGAAAAGATTTTGTTGTTGCTGAAACTCCTTTCCATTTTCTCTGTGGCCGTGACGATATAATTACATGATTGTATATCAGCACGGAGCTTGATATAGTCATCAGTGGGTACAAAGAAAGTCATCAGTGGGTCCAATGATGGAACCAGCATCTTCCATCCCTTGAGGGAAGGGAGATATGTTGGATCTTTGCGCCATCCGTCAGGCAGTGCTTTGTCAAAGCTGGTTGCCTCACAGAATGGATGGATCGTGCTTTATGCTGATGATGATCTCAGTTTGCACCTCTAGTCGATCAATGGTAAACACCTTGCTTTTCCTGAGTCTAATAGATGTCTCAATTCGGTTAAATTGAGCTGGCGGGTTTTTAGATCTGTAACTTAAGAGTGCAAGTCAAGGATTAACTGTTGCTGGTATTCTCGTGAATGGAGGAAGGTTGCTGCCAAGGATAACTCCCGCAAGAGATCAAACCACTCAGGTTCAAGCTCGTTGCACGTCCTCACAGCCACAACCTCGCTGTCTCTTATCGTTGCTCCCATACGCACCATATCAGGTGTTACAGAAGTGTACTCACTCGAAGCCTGAATAAACTTGGTGATCTCATACGAACGGAAAGCAACATTGGACTCAAAGGGAATCCACTCGGGGACGCGGAAAAAATCCTCGACCGTCTTTCGAGGGTCTGAGCCGCCGACGAGGACTGATGGTGGGCCAACTAAGCAATGCAACGCAGCGTTAAAGAGGCCGAAGAAGCAGCAACGAACACCGAGCTCAGCCGCCGTGTGAGGAAGCCAGTGAGAAGCAAAGTCACAGATCATCCAATCGAGTTTTGAGGATTCAAGGAAACATGTGATGGTCGGTTGTTACTCGTCGAGGGCCATTCTGAGGAGCATTTGCTTGGAGTAGGTAATGTCAGTGGAGGACTCTGCATGGGGTGTGAAGTTGGGTATGTGAGGGAAAGGGAGGGATGCGAGGTTGATGAGCGGAGAGAGGCTTTGGGGTATTTTGGGGAGCCTTTGGAGGTTTCTTGGTGTTGATATGAAAGAGATTTTGTGACCCTATTGCGCCAAGTGTCTGGAGAGATGGAAGAAGGGGATAAAAAGAAAGTCTATCGAGCAGACAAGTTTGAAGGTTGCAAAGCAAATCCAGTTACGTCTCTTTACATTTTCATTATAGTTGTAAGCGCCCATGAGTATGCCGCTGGACTTTGCAAAGACATTGACTATTGGAGTGAATTCCAACCGTCCAAAGAATGTAAACTATCGCTCACGGATTAATTCGATATGGATAACTCAAACATGCATTTATCTACGAATAAAAGTGAAAAATAAAATTAAGATTTTCTTATGTCCGATCCCTTGTAGGAACTTGTAATAACAAACTTACAAAATGGATCTGTTTATTTCGCCATGCCTAGTCCTTGGGCGTACCTTATCTTGAATCTGGAATCGAATTTGTGTCGGCATGTGTCATATTGGCTATCTTTACCTGGTGGAAATTATGAATCAAGTCGGAAGAATCTAAGGGAAAAGGATTTCGCCCTAAAGCGTGCCGATTGTTGTTTTGGGGCACTCAAAGTAGTTCTTAGGATACGCTGCGATTTGACACTTGGAGGGTAGGTGGGATCACCACTGTTCGCCCTACTTAAGTAGTAAAACGACTCTATAAGTAAATAAGTAAACGAAATACTATTATAGGGTATGTGGTCGCGACTAGAAAAGAGTATGCTTTGCTGTTGGGCTGCTTGCCGGGCTCGCCTTTTGTCTTGAAGTAGTGCCTTTTGAAGTGAAAGCTTATGTTCAATTTAGTACAATTCAAACAAAAACTACACCAAAGTGGAAGTGAAAGTGCCAATATTGAAGCTAGAAGTAGCCTATAGTAGTAGGCCTAACCAAAGCGTCACGAAATGTTGTTGATATTGATTGAGTTGGAGGGACGAGGGTTTACTTCATCCGTCCAAATGGAACACAGTATGAACCCAATTACCTAAAAGGATCATCTGCGGATTAGAACCTCCAATTCAACCTTTAAACTCTTGTTTTCTCGGCTGATCCACCCGATCCCAGAAAAGATGTAACCTTGGAAGTTGGACAATAGTTTCCGCAACCTGGTTGCCGCGTCAAACACAAAATCGAACTCTGCGAGCAATTCCTGCCATTGCGCTTTGCTTGGTTGGGAGTACGATGTATATAGTTTTATCTAGCATGCCCACTTATAGCACGAAGAAGCTGCATCCGCTCGCCCTTCACTTAGTTGCTTTGGCGCATAACTCATTTCATTCGAATAGTTTGGCCTATAGGAACTAGGCTATCTTCCGCTTTTAAGCCTGCTTGCATAGGCTCGTGCACAGATTTATGTTCTATAATCCCGGGGTCTTTCACTTCAACACGCCTTCGTTCGTGATCGCTTAGAGCCCGTCTTCCATCAATAGGTACTCCCAAGGCATCGACGACACAGCCTCAGATAGCCTATCCCGCAGGATTGGATCGGTCTTTCTTTATTTCTTCTCTGAGGAAACGACATGTGCCAAAAACTACCCGTACTTGATTATGAGCAGTATTTATCGCTGCTTTAATTGTCACAATAGAACCTCAAAGGATTGTAGTCAGCGTGAGCAGTGGAGTCATAACTAGAATAATTTTCCCGGCGAGTAGTCTTTCTAGTAGACTAGGAATTGGAAAACTAGAAGTCAAGAGTTGGTGGAACCCTGAACTGTTCGAAATTAAACCAAATTTGTTGATACTTGTTTCCTTTTTTTGAGTCTGTTCGTATTTTCATAGTTTGATTTTTCATAGATATTGTGAGATATTGTTTCTAGTTATATTTTAGGAAAGTTTCCTAAGTCAAGTAGGTTTCCTAATTAGAATAGGTTTCCTAGAAAGAGGTTTCCTATTTCGAATCAAACTATGGTCTATATATAGTCTATTTCTCTTGTAATTATGATATGCAATACAAAGGCGCAAATTGCGATTGTTTCATCCTCAAAAAATTTCTTCCATCAAATCAAGTTGTTGCCGCGTCTCTGACGCTCAACAAATTGGTATCAAAGCTTACGGTTCGTGATCACGGCCTCAACGAACAATCAGCTTCCTCTTCAATACCCCCGTCTTACCAAAGAAAATTATGGTAACTGGGCTGTTAGAATGAAAGCTCTACTCGGCGCCTACGGTGTGTGGGAACTTGTTAACACTGGCTATGATGAGCCAGAGGATGAAGCCACGTTAAACCAAAACCAGAGGAATGCCTTGGAGAAGGTTCGATCGAAAGATCAATATGCCCTGTCAATCATCTATCAAGCGTTAGATGATTCTATGTTTGAAAAAGTTTCGAACGCCACTACCGCCAAAGAAGCATGGGAGATTCTTCAAAACACACATCAAGGAGTTCAGAAAGTTAAGAAGATTCGTCTTCAAATCTTGAGAGGCGAATTCGAGGTAATTCATATGAAAGAATTTGAATCGATTGCTGATTATTTCACGAGAATTTTGGCAATTGTTAATCAGATGAAAAGAAACGGAGAAGATGTTTCCGATGTTCGTGTTGTTGAGAAAATACTTCGGTCCTTAGACAAGAAGTATGATCATATTGCGGTTGCAATTGAAGAATCCAAAGACTTGGATGCCATGACGGTTGATGAACTTATGGGTTCATTACAAGCCCATGAAGAAAGGTTTAGAAAGAAAAAAATTGAACCGGTGGAGGAAGTTCTCCAAACGCAATTGACCATTCGAGATGAAAAGGAGCAAAGAAGAGATCCTGTACAAAATCGCGGGACAAGTCAAGAACGTGATCGAGGTCGTGGCCGAGGTCACTTTCGAGGAAGAGGTCGTGGACGAAGCAGAGGAGATCCTGCTCGAAGTGATGGAGGATACCAATATCAAAGAGGTGCTCGTGAAAGAGGAAAGAACTCGACAAGCCAATGGTATGATAAATCTAAAATCCGATGTTATCATTGCAATAAACTTGGTCATTATGCTTCTAACTGCTGGAACAAAGAAAGTAGCAGAGCAGAAGAAAAGGCGAACTTGGTGAATGATGCTGATCAAGTTCTTTTATTGGCATTCAAAGAATATGAAGAAGGTCAAAGTGATATGTGGTATTTGGATACTGGCGCAAGCAATCACATGTGCGGGAGAAAGGAGATGTTTACCGAGTTAGATGAGACAATTAAAGGGACTGTCTTATTCGGTGATAACTCTAAAATTCTTGTTGAAGGAAAATGTACAATTTTGATTCGCTTAAAGAATGGTGCACGTCGGTTTATTACCAATGTTAGTTATGTTCCAAAAATGTCAAGTAATATCTTGAGTTTGGGACAACTTCTAGAGAAAGGTTATACTATTTATATGAGAGATCTTAATCTTATGTTGAGAGATCGAAATAATAAATTGATTGCAAATGTGAAGATGTCGAAGAACATGATGTTTATTCTCAATATAAAGAGTGAGACGTCTCGATGTCTAAAAGCGTGTGTAGATGATCTTTCATGGTTGTGGCATTTGAGGTTCGGCCATCTCAATTTTGGCGGACTCAATTTGCTTTCTTGCAAGAAGATGGTTTATGGCTTACCACGTATTGATCATCCCGATCAATTATGTGAAGGGTGTGTTATCGGCAAGCATTCCAGATCTAGCTTTCCAAAGGAGGCGACTTATCGAGCAAAAAAGCCACTTGAATTGATTCATTCTGATTTATGTGGCCCGATCAATCCTCACTCATATGGTAATCATCGATATTTTGTTACTTTTATTGATGATTTTACTCGGAAAACTTGGGTATATTTTTTAAAAGAAAAGACAGAAGTATTTGATACTTTAAAAAAATTCAAGAACCTGGTTGAAAAGGAAAGCGGCTATTTTATCAAGGCTTTAAGGACTGATCGTGGTGGAGAATTTACCTCAGCCTTATTTAACAAATTCTGTGAAAATCATGGTATTCGGCGTTTCTTGACGGCCCCGTATTCACCTCAGCAAAACGGTGTGGCTGAACGGAAAAATAGAACTATTCTTGATATGGTTCGAAGCATGTTGAAGAGGAAAAATTTGTCCAAAGAACTTTGGGCTGAAGTTGTTTCGTGTGCCGTCTATCTTCAAAATAGATGTCCCACATATGGACTTGAAGGCGTAACTCTACAAGAGGCATGGACCGGGAGAATACCAAGTGTTTTACACTATTATTGCTCTGAATCTTTCAAACTTAGAGCCTATTCGGATAGTGATTATGGTGGAGATATCGACGATCGAAAAAGCACCACGGGATTTGTATTTTTCTTGTGCGACACTGCTTTCACATGGTCATCAAAGAAGCAATCAAGTGTTACTCTGTCGACATGTGAAGCTGAATATGTAGCTGCATCTTCATGTGTTTGTCATGCAATATGGTTGAGAAAACTACTCAAAGATATTCTTATGGAGCAGAAGAAAGCAACGGAGATTTTTGTTGATAATGTTTCTGCTATTGCTTTGGCGAAAAATCCAGTTTTTCATGAACGAAGTAAACATATCGATGTTCGATATCACTTCATCCGAGAACAGGTTAAAGAGAATAAAGTTGAAGTGTTGCATGTGAAGACCGAAGATCAAGTAGCAGATATTTTTACTAAACCTCTCAAGATCGATACTTTTCGAAAGTTCAAGAGCCTGCTTGGAATGATCGATGGGAGAGAATTTGGTTTAAGGGGGAGTGTTAGAAATTAAATCAAATTTGTTGATACTTGTTTCCTTTTTTTGAGTGTGTTCGTATTTTCATAGTTTGATTTTTCATAGATATTGTGAGATATTGTTTCTAGCTATATTTTAGGAAAGTTTCCTAAGTCAAGTAGGTTTCCTAATTAGAATAGGTTTCCTAGAAAGAGGTTTCCTATTTCGAATCAAACTATGGTCTATATATAGTCTATTTCTCTTGTAATTATGATATGCAATACAAAGGCGCAAATTGCGCTTGTTTCATCCTCAAAAAATTTCTTCCATCAAATCAAGTTGTTGCCGCGTCTCTGACGCTCAACATGAACTACATAGTCCTTTTGGAATGAACACACCACGCGGAATGGGTCTACTTGGCTTCGGATACCACCCAACTGGTGTTGCTTGATTCGCCAAGCTGGGCAAACACAAACCAAGCCGTCCCACCATGGAGTCATGTCTTGGTTCACAGTTTATCTGAATCAGACTAAGAAATTGGCATCAACAAAGCAAGGCCCTTTGCACTCAAGAATGCTGGGGCAACCTACCAAAAGGCCATGAAGCTAGCCCATTAAATAAATCACCTATGCGTACGTTATCTATAATAAGGAAGAACTCTAGCTAGATCTTCAACTCAAACCCAAAATCTACAAGGGAAAACTAAATTTTTTTTTCTGAAATTGAACTTGTTTAAGAACTCGAAATGCAAGGCATGACTGAGAGAGGTGGCACTCCAAGCTCTTCTTAGAATTGGACCAACAGTTCTTTCAAACCCGTCAAAATCCACCCGTGAAGAATAATCTTTCCACATAGTGGGATTGGTCTCCCCCCTTATTCACCTCTCTCTAGAAGGTCCTATTAGTCAAGCTTGGAAGCAAGCTGCTAGAAGTAGCGCGCTATTTACTAATAAAATCTCAAGTCAAGGCTCTTCTCATCGGGATTAGATGGCCCATTGCAAGACCTGGGAACATTGCTATGTGCAGAGATTCATGGCCCTGGTGAGCTTCACCTTTCTTTTCCACGGAAGCTAACTTGAGAGTGAGAGAGAGAGAGAGAGAGAGAGAGAGAGAGAGAGAGAGAGAGTTGGTTCTTCTCTAAGGAGGGAAAACGTTTGGTTTTATGAGGCATAATATAGGAATAGTACAAGTGTGTGTTTAGGTGGGGTTTGCAAGGTAATTAATTAATGTTAACTCGACAGATACACTTTGAAAAGTTTGCTTTGGCCCTGCACAAAATTCTAAGTGAAAACATTCAATACACTGTTTTCTTTGTTTTGACAGATAGACTATTTCATGTTCTTATGAAAACAACCTTCTTGGTATTTGCAACAAACGATGTATACTATAAGCTCGCATGATGCATATATATTAACCCAACATATAGTTCATTACTGACATAACAATAATAATAATAATAATAATTCAAACACCATCCGTCATATGTGCAAATAATTGTCCAACACCATGGTTTGATTTCCTAACACGGGTAATCTGATAGAATCTATAATTTCCAAAAAAAAAAAAAAAGATGATGGCCGCCTTTTGACCTTACGTGGTTTGTAGTATTTACTTATTTTTTCTTGGAGAAAGGGTATATGAAGAGGAGAAACGGAGAGGGATTGAAACCTGTACAATAAGTGGAACTTTTGTCTGGTGGTGATTGTCGGTCTCACAAAGATAGCGTTATCAGAATTTAAAATCGTAGTGCCGTTTCTTCCTCTTGTCCGAGAGCTGTACCGCATTTCGCCCCCCTCCCACTCACTTTGATTTGACGTCAATGTCCATGAATAAAATAGACAAATAATACAAATAATTCTTAAATTTTGACCCAATACATAATCTAGTACTAGATTAAATATGTACAAAAAATTCACGGACCAAATTGAACAAATTAAAAATTTAGGGACGATATTACACATTGGCTGAAAGTTTATAGACTTCGTTAAACAAATCAAAAGTTTATGCCGCATTACATATTTAATTAAAGTTCAGAAATTACTTGTGTCATTATCCCTCTAATTTATATGTATATATATATTACATATGTATGTTAATCTATTTCCTAGAAAATGGTGGCTCTAAGCCCAAAGGATTACTTCCCAGTGCATAGCACGAGTCAGTAGGCTAGTTTTAAAAAAAATTGCAAAAATTTTATATCAGCGTCGGTCGTGTCATGTAAAATGGCTGGCATTTATGTAAGTAATTTCTGCCAACTTTGAGTGGAATGATTACATTTGTAATCGTTAAAAGGTTTTATACTAAATTGACCATATTGAAATTTTAGGAGTGAATTGGTTGCTGCTCAATAGGGTTATGACTTTTTGAAAAATTATCCCATTAAAAAATCGATGTCCTTGGAGTCACGGTATGATTGATGTCGCATTATTAACTAGACTCTAGCTATGAAGCCTTATATTTAAGTTAATATTGTATTAATCGAATAGTTATGAAGCTGTAAATACCAGTTGCATTTAGTAGATATATTTCTGAAAATAAAATTGTTCCTAAGTTTGATGTCAATCTCAATTCAAATTGCGAGCGTCTCTCACATATTCTTCTATAGTATTCTGTTGTCTGATTAGGTTTATATATGCAAAACTAATACCGCTATGCGACGATGGTCCAATAAATTGAAAGCTGAATCATGCGATACATTCAAACAATATACGACACGCAGAAGAGACAAAGACGAGTTATGGCTGATAAGTCCAATGTCATTATCAACAATCACTAGCGCAACCATGACTTTTGGAGCGGCATCTTAAATGGCGGTACATATTAATATCACGAAAAACTCCAAACTGATATATTTATAATAAATTTATTAAAAAATAATTTTTTGATCATAAAAAATCATAAATTGGTACACTTGTGACAAATTTACCAAAAACTAATTTTTTTTGGGTAAAGGCCCAAAACTAATTTTTTGACAACAAAAATCTTAAACTGGTACATTTGTGACAAATTTATCCTCCGTCAAATTAAATTAATACAAAAAAAATCACAAACTAGTACACATGTAACAAATGGAGGGTTAAAGCCAAAACTGATACATTTGTTAATTATCACGTGTCATTTAACTCAGCAATTTGATAGTAAAATTTAACGGAAATTAATAGAGGGTAAATTTGTCATAGGTATACCGATTTGAAGTTTTTGATGGTAAAAAAATTAGTTTGAGGTAAATTTTGTTGCAGGTGTACTAGTTTGAGATTTTTCATGATATTAACCGATCCAATTGTTACTTCAGTTTCATTTAAAATGGACATTTGTCTTTCTAATTGAGGGCCAAGGTACAAATAGATGCCCTCTATTCTAACAAAACATCCAAGGAATAATAATAGCCTGTGAAAAATACACCATCGTGGTAATGATTTTTGAAAAAAAAACATCTAAGATTAACAATAAACAACAAAACATTAAAAATGGACCTCGGAAAATTACCACACAAATGGTTCAAAAAATAATTAAAATCAAAGTTAGGTGAGAGATTAGGTCGTACGAATACAAATAATAGTTGTGTTGTGAACTCTTAATTTGATCTTAAATATCGACCTTAGTTGAAAACTTAAATATCAATGACCAACTCAATAATAGCTGATAATTGCTCTAATTTTTTTTTTGGTCAAAGTAAAATTTCATTCATTTTCATGAAAATACGAGAGAAAAACAAGGTAGTCCAACTGTAAACCAAGACAAGTCCGAGATAACTTCAAAACAAAATAAGCTCCAAATAATAAGATGAATAATTAGAACAATGTCAAGGGTCATCCGCTCAAAGAGCAAATCTACCAAAATCAGCGGCCAATTAATGAATCTGCTTTTAGTAATGAGCATACACCGATACCTCCATCTATTGCTATGGCTTTGCCTTTTGGCGGTGCGCGCCTAGATTTGACGTCGCTAGCACCATCACTAATTAGAGTAACAAGGGTGAACGAGCATAGATCTAATACTCGTGAGAGTGAAACCTTTACAAAGCTATTCCGATCTCCTATGAAATTGGACTTATACAACAACGAAAGTTGAGGGAAGCGAAACCCCGAGATCATTCATGCATAAATCTCCAAATCTAGATGAGATAGGGATAGAAAACCTTCCTAAAATGGGAGAGAGAAGCTTCTAGATCTAGACAAGAACTTCTTTCGACCAAAAAAAAAAGGTAGAACTTCTAAAAAAAAGTCGATTAAATTAACAGCTAGGAGGCAAGGCAAATATAAGTTAACAACTCCATTAGAAAAGTTTATAATTAAAAAAAAAACAAATAGATATTAGTAAGCAACTCAAACTAGAGTTCGTGAATTGAAATTTGGTTCCAATTTAGACACTATTTGTTTCACAGAAAATAAATGATTTGGAAAATATTTTTCTAAAATGGTCGCTTGCATTTCTTAAAATAATTAGTTAATGAAAAATATTTTCATTATCGACAATAACTTATATTTAAACATTTTCAAGAACAATAGGAATGTTTTTTGTTCACTCATTTTTGTAAACAATACAAACGATCATTTTTAGGAAAATGCTCTCTAAATCAATCATTTTCCTTGAAACAAATACACCCTTAAAACAAGTTACTCGATGAGATCGTTGAAATAAACTAAGAACATTTGCAATATGCATGAATATATATGGAAGACACCAATCCCCTTAAGTATATGATCACAATTGCCGAAGGAGTCAAATTGCCCCTTTTGGTTAACTCGTGTGACTTCGCCTAGCCACTTATAAAGCGAACTAGTTTAGCGGATTGTGACACAAATCAATCTCTATTAAAACATATTACAATTCGATATGGAGCCAAGATTGGTTGAGCTGTTGTCACTGAACACATAGGGCTATTTAATCAGGTGCCCCCACGCATTTGGACGCCGGCCGATCTCGTTGGTCAGGAGCTGGTCCTACTCATCTTACGACGACACGTGGCTTATACTGCATTCATTTTGCGGAAAACCGCAGCAGAATGTTTGTAACTTTTCCTCCTTCGCATTGCTTAGGAAAATGATAACGAAAATGTTACTATGAATCTCTATAGCTCAACATTTCGGTCCCATGCATACAGCGATAGGTCTTACCTACACAACCAATATAGCTGTATGTGGGCTTATCTGATCTATAAATGCGATTAAATTAAGCTTTTTGGGTCCATGTGGCACGTCTATCTAATATCATTGTAGTGTACGCAGAGAAACTTAATGTATGGTGAGAAAGTAAGGAAAGTAAGTTGGCAATAGTTCATTTCAAACCCACATAGGAAAGATGTTTACCCAATTAAATGAGATACCCAATTTCGTCCCTTTGTCTACCTCAGAATTCTCTCGCAAAAATCAGTTGCTTAAACAGCCTTTCGCAGAACTTGTGACGACATGTCCATTCACTGTGCACAGCAACAGTTATAAATTCACCTCCAAAGAGTCCCTCTTCTCATTCCACATCACAATAACCCCGAAATGAAGACATTAGTACTCCAGGAAAAAAAGAGAGTTGAGAGATCATATGGAAGCCGAAGGTTGCAGGAAAAATCTGATGCTGACGATGTGGATGGCGATGTTGGTCCTGTCGTGGGCACCGTCCACATCGGTAGGTCAAGCGGTGCCGTGCAAGCTGGTGTGCGTGGTCGAGTGCTTCTTCTCGGGAAGCCCTCTCGATTGCTACAACGACTGCGTCAAGAGAGAGTGCGGTGGATCGTCGTCTGGGGTACTGAGCAAGAGCAGCAACTGCATCGCTGATTGCGTCCCGGCTAAGTGCTTCGACCCATCCTCAGGTTCATATACACACACACCTGCATACACAAATCATTGTTTGTGTAGAAGTCCAAACGTGCTTGTTTTGCATGGGCATGGGAATATGGACGGGCTTCTTTTTAAATGCTACTGTCTTAACGTTTTGCAGGTGCCAATATGGGAACCTGTGTGAACTCATGCTCACAAGATTGCAAGAACTCTTATGGCGCGGTTGGTTTGGGACAGCCGCCTCAGTTGATGAACGAACGACTCGAATAAATGTGAGAGGCCTTTTAATGTTTCGACTTGGAATAATAACATGGGATTGATGTCTTCATTATAAATACGAAACGAAATTCTTGATCTAGATCTCAAGCTCTCGAGTGATGATGATGCACTAACCTCGATGGCCTTTAGAAGCAGATCTCTCTATTTACAAGTCGCATTACAGTTTTTTTCCTACATTCACGGCCAAATATGATGGATGTTTTCTACTTCCACGAGAAGGTATACCTTTTAGGTGAGCGTTTATCTATAAAAAAAAAATGATTGTCGGAAATTTGAACTATGTATCAAATATATCTCTTGATATTTACCTTTGCACATAATATTTTATTGAACAAAAGGATGGAGTAGGGAGGAACGAGGAAACGCAAGTGATTTCCCTAGACATTACCTTAAGGTTCTCGTACCTTACGTGAAAAGTACGAGATTTAGACTCAATCACTTAAGATAGATTATCAAAGGAGAAATGAAATACTAACAAAACATTCAACATAATTATGAGAGGAAGTATTGGATTCGAACACTTTTTTTTTGGGATTCGGACACTTGAAATATGCTTTAATAGGGAGTTAAGAACCCTTAAATAATTTCACAATGTTAAGATATTAGAAGACTGTTGTATCAATTGAATATCGAGCATATCCGGTCATGTCAAATAGTAAATGCTATACTACGACGACGAAAGTAATGTCTTCAAATCACAGGGGGCTCCATTCATTGCACACCCAAAAAAAAAAAGGATATCCTTCCTAATTTTCTCTCTATTTACCAACATAATATTGACTAATAAGACAATTTATCCCATTAGAAGAGAATCGTTTCTTTCACTTGTTTAGCTGTGACCTTACTAGGACAATCAATGCCCTTCTTAATTAACCACTAAACTTGTATATAAACATACTTCATTCATTCGACTGTAATACAATACATACGGTAGGGATGTTGAAAGAAAAACCAGACTCGGCTTGAATTGGACCGACCTGAAAATTTCGGGTTAGGCCTCCTTTCGATTCGGTTAATCCCAAATAAAAAAAATGTAGGTATTGTGGTGATTTAGTTTAGGTTGGGTCATAAACCTGAACTAGATTGGACCAAAACAAATTAAATTCTACCCAATTCCATCATGTTCGTCCAGTTTATGCTGAAATTGGCCAGTTCCAAACCAATATTTCTGTTCCGATCGTCGTTTATCAACTAATACACGAAGCATCGGCCAAAAATTCAATAAAACAAAGCAAAAGAACAACTGTCATCAACTGTAGCGGAATTCTCTGCTTTGCAACCCCAAACAATCAATAAACAATAAAGTTTCGACTTTTTCACATAATCAAGAACAATATTAACTAACTGCTAATTAAAATCGATGGAAACCATAGAAGGATGACAAAGAAACCAAACCAGATTTCGACTGGGAAGCCAATTGATACCTCTCGGACGCCGAAGAGACTCGACCGCTCCATAAATTAGCATCAACAACCCTAAAACTTGAGACACTGATATATACAGAATATATAGATAGATTTAGGAGATTTGTCTTGATTAACCGTGATTGAATGTAATTGATATTTTGCTGCTTTAGATAATTATCTTGTAAAGCCTATAAATAGTTCATGTTCATTAGGAATGTATATAAAATTGCATTTTTCTGTGAGTACGATTCTCAATTTGGTATCGGAACCATGATTGTTTGAAAACCAGGTATTGAGTCTTTTTGAGGTGGTCATAGTAACGTTATGGTAGCCTCGCCCGTATCCATTTTTCGCCGAATCTACTGATCTTGAGTACTGTTCCAACAATATTTGCTGCTTATTTCAACAAACCAACACTATCACCTGACTTGCTGCCCTCGGAACTGCCAGATCTCAAAATTTCGCCGCCACCCACTGTTGTACGCACGCCCATGCGCCACCCTGCATGACTGCGAGCGCCTCCGGACAATCAACGCTTTTGAGTGTTGTTTTGACACTATTGGTGACTCGTGTCACCAAGTAAAGACCACCGCCGACCACTTTCATCTGACGACGAGGACAACCGCTCGAAATCGTGCCGCCAAACTGCACCGCACACGCCTCTAAGGTTGAGATCCACGTGCCTGCACGCGCCACAAGTCCCTGCCACTCCCCTGACGTCATGTGCCATGCACATGCACATTCCCGCCGAGCCAATGCCACGCCGGCAGTTGACCGTTGATCGACCGTTGACTGACCGCTGACCAGTTTAGTCGTACCAGTCCAACCGGTTTCGAGGCACTTTTCGAACCGGTTCAAGCAATTTTAAACCGGTTCTTGGCGATCACAGACCAATTCCTAAGGTACTTTGACGTGCCGAATCCATTTTTGGCCTTATTCTTTCCATATCGGCTCTATAGGTACTGGTTTCTTTGCATTTGTTGTTGAATATACTGTGTTGAAATTGATGAAGTGCATATTATGGATAAATCAAAGTTTCGATGTCCAATTGCCATCGACCACGACTTAAGCATTTTATAGGGACAGCCAATCAGCCTTAGAAGTGCTGTCCACATGCAAGTTTATCTACTACTGCTTCTACCATTAAGGCCTCTCATAATGGATTGTTTTGTCACTCTTTCATTTGAGGATCTTGGTTCCATTCTTCGAGAGTTTGATACTTTTAACTCCTCTATTCCTTCTGTTATGTCTGTTGCTTCAGGTTTTTCCGATTCATGGTTTTTTTACTCTGCCTGCTGTAATCATATGACTTCAAATTCTAATTTATTTCAGTTAAAATCATTCAATTCACATGCCTTTACTATTCACACAGTTGATGATTTCTAAACGAGAGTTAGCCATACATGAAACATTTCAACATCTACATTATCTTTGCCTAATACATTCATGGTTCTCAAACTAAACATTTCAACATCTACATTATCTTTGCCTAATACATTCATGGTTCTCAAACTATCCCTAAATTTGATTGCAGTAGGACAATTGTGTGAACTTAGTCATGTGCAAGATCCATAGACGGGACAGGCTATTAGGATAGGTTGTAGAGTGGGACAGACATTGACCATTCATGGTACGTAAACCATCATAGTTCATGACTGTCAAAGTGCTCATCAATGTACTGGCAAGTGATTTATCATTAGTTTGAGAATGCTCTTCTACAAATTTCATAAACTCCTTAGCAAAATAAGTTTTGGGAAAAGTAGTTTAAGTTGTTTGCAATTGTCATGTACATCAACATTAAGCTTAATTTATTCGTTTTTTCTCAAGCTTTATGGAATGACCTTTCATTATCGCTGCTCTCATCAATAATAGTAGTTGGTTTTTCAATTTGAAGTGCGAACTGATGATCCATGACACCTAAGTGAAACTAGACTTGTTCATACCAATAAGGGAAATTCCTTCAATTGAATAAAGGAACAGACGAAGCATGCAGATGAAGAGTAACCTGAATGATTTGAAAAATATTTTAAAAAAATAGATGCCACTAAGCAACTCAAACTAGAGTTGGTAAACTGAAATTTAGTTTCAATTTAGGCTTTGTTTGTTTCGACGAAAATGAATGATTTGGAATATATTTTCCTAAAAATGATTGATTGTATCTCTTATAATAATTAGTCAATGAAAAATATTTTCATTATTGACAACAACTCATGTCCAAACATTTTTGAGAATAATGAAAATAATTTTCGTTCCCTCATTTCTGTAAGCAATACAAGATATCATTTTTAGGAAAAGGTTTTCTAAAGTTATTCATTTTCTGTGAAACAAACGCACCTTTAAAAAAAAGCTAATAAGTTACACAAATAAAGGTACATTGATATAAGCGTTAATAAATTAAAGGCGTTTGTTTGTAAAGTGAAATAAAAGTTGATAAACCCTAAATAAAAATTGAAAAAAATTTTAAAAAAGAAAATTAATATTGACTGACTCAATATGTGGACAAAACAAAACTCAGTCTTACGGGGAAGCCCGTTAGGGCTTTAATTACTAGTTAATTAGAAAGCAATTATCCTCATAACTTTATAAAAAGCAAAGCCTAAAGCGAAGAATGCGGGAGAGCATGCACCCCTCTTGCTTGACGTGCCAATTTAGGATTCAACCATTAATAACTACGATTAGCTTGAAGCCCGCAAGTATCGAGTGATCACTGACGCATAACAAGCCCGATTCTCGTCGGCCTTCTAATAACGAAGATGGCAAAAGTACTTAAAACTTAGGCCAATTAACATGAGCGGTGCATAGTTTTGGTATTTCCACTTTTGGGGCTGATCATCTATTTTGTGCAATGCCAAGGGAACCAACATAGCATGTAGTCAAAAGCGAAGCCCCCATAATCCAAGTGCGAAACACACATTTTATTCTTTAAGAGATGGGGAAAATGACACAAATGATCCATAAGCTTTAGTTCACTGTGTAATGTTGTCCATGAACTTTTAATTTTATTTAATTTGGTCCTTGAACTTTTGGTAGATGTTCAATTTAGTTCCTAGACTTGTTTAACATTGTCTTTGAACTTAAATTAATGGAATGATAACATTGGATATTTTCATATTATTTAAGGACTAAATTGAACATTTATCAAAAGTTCGAAGACCGCATTGAATAAATTATAATTTCAGAGATGACATTGTGCATTGGGCTATAGTTTCATGGACCACATTGAACAAATTAAAAGTTCATGGATAATATTGCACATTAGGTCAATGTTTAGGAATCATTTGTGTTATTATCCCTAAGACTTAACGTATGCAAAATGCATGATGATGACCATATCTTGGTACTGTACAAAATGTGTGGCTTCATGCTCTTCTCAGATGGATTCTTCCATAAACGGATGAGGAAATAAGCGACGCGTTTCTTCGGTTGCTTGTCGTCAAATATGATCAATGCACTTTGTTGAGAGTGGAAATCTACTAAGCGAAAGGATTTTTAAATGGTAAACCTAGCCGTCCTCTTGCTTATATAAGTTCCCAAGAGAACTCTTATATCCTCACTTCAACAATTATCAAAGCTCGTTGTCCAACCATAGAAGTCAGTATCTCTCTCGCGCAGCGGAGAAAATAATAGACAGATGGCTTATATGAAGGGCTCAGTGATGGCGATGTTGATGTTGGCTTTAGTTCTCTGGGCAGCATCAGCAGAAGCACAAGCTCAACAACCAAATAAGATTTCAGGTTGCGTGGTCAAGTGTCACCTGGCCTGTGACTTGTTCAAGGTACCGCATTGCTTGGAAGATTGCCTGAAGCAATGCCGAAGCTTGACGCACCCGGACGTCCCTGCTCACTGCGATTTAGGTTGCGTGCTGTTGACGTGCTTCGATCTCTATCCTGGTATGTATGACGAAACCCTTGAGATTTCCGGCCAATGCATACAGGCATGCACTTACTGAGATAGATGAAGCAGTAGCAATTTTATCTAGTCTAAGTAGTATGGACATGATAAGGGAGAACACTGAAATTTATGTAAGAGTTTTTCTAATGTGGGCTTGTATTAATTGAGATAGTAATTAACCATTTTTACAAGGTTGGTCTAATAAAGTGTGATTTAAGGATTCTTGATTAGTCTAACATGAGCCTGACTTGTGTGGACCAAGTTAAGCACAGCCCGTGATGTTGAAAACTTTACAAATAGCGCTAAAGTCTCTCCTCTAGCCCTTATCTCTCTCTCAAAAAACACTCCTAAAGCTCTCGTAAGGATTCAAAGAGAAAATTCTCTCTGTTGAGAGTCTCGAGTGGTGATCTCATCGCGCTAGGGATCTAGAGGGTCATAGGGGAGAAGTGCTATAGCTTCAGATTGTCACATGAGGATTGGATCGTCGTCATTCTGCATCAAGAACGATGGATTTCAAATCAGGTGCGCAGATCTCTCTAAACCACTATAGCGTTTTGAGTTTCTAGTTATGGTAATCCTGCGATGCTGTCCAGACAACAGCCAAGAATTTAATGTGGTATTTGTTCTTAAAAATTGATAGGGTTCATGACAGCTTTTGAGTTTCCACCTCCTCAGCAGAACAATTACTTGCTGATGATCTTTCAGAGTCTATTGAACTCCATCCGTGTTTGTCACTATGAGAAGTATACTAAATAAAAATGTATCTTTCGTGTGCATGTCAAATACCGAAAATGTTTTGTGTTCGTTTTCAATTTTCGTGAGAATTTTCAGTTTTCTTCTATCATAAGTTTCTACTGAATCTAGAGACGATAGTTGATTATCCTTGTGATAGAATATTCTTCTCATGACTTCTTCTTACATTTAGACCACTGCTACATGAATATGCAGATGCTCGAAAATTCCGGCGTGGTGTCCGTTCTTGCTCCGATGCCTGCGAGTAAGCCTTGTACACCGCTCTAGGGTGTGCGCTGCGGTGGAAAACATATGTGTATGTTTATGAAGAATAAAGAGATGGAGATGGAAGAAGGATAATGAGATGCAGGAAACGAAAAGAAGTCGACCGATATGCCGAAATTATTGGTCAATCAAAGATGTATTCTCCACATATAATGACTGAAATAAAGTTCATCGAGATATCCTTATTTTGGTGCCTATGTACTCGAGTTATAGAAGCCTATAGCCATTTATTAACAAGCTACTCAATGAGATCGTTGAAATAAACTAAGAACATTTGCAATATGCATGAATATATATGGAATACACCGATCCTCTCAAGTATATTATCACAATTGCCGAAGGAGTCAAATTGCCTCTTTTGGTTTAACTCTTATGACTTGGCCTAACCACTTATAAAGCGAACTAGTTTAATAGATTGTGACACAAATCGATCTCCATTGAACCATATTGCAATTCGATGTGGCAGCAAAAATTGGTTGAGCTGTTGTCACTGAACGGATAGGGCTATTTAATCAGGTGTTCCACACATCTCGACCCCGGCTGATCGAGTTGGGCAGGAGCTGGTCCTACTCATCTGACGATGACGCATGACTTATACTCTATTCATTTTGCTGAAAACCACAAAAAAAAACAATATGTTTGTAACTTTTTGTCCTTCCCATTGCTTTGGAAAATGATAATGAAAAATGTCATTATGAATCTCTATAGCTCAACATTTTCAGTTCAACGCATACAATGATAGGTTTTACCTAAATATTTTCATATTTAACACAATCAATATAGCTCAACATTTTCAATTTAGTCCATAGACTGTATGAAAATATTCAATGTTGTCCTTTCATAAATTCAAGTTCAAGGATAACATTGAACATTTTCATACATTCAATGATTAAATTGAACATATATCAAAAGTCCAAGGACCACATAAAATAAATTAAAAATTTAGAGACCACATTGCACATTGGACGTTCAAGGACCATATTGAATAAATTTAAAATTTAGGAACCACATTGTATATTAAATCAAAGTTCAGGAACTAATAGTGTCATATCCTGTAAACTAACAATGGAAACAGTTTCCCAAATGTTCTCAGGTGCGGACGAGTTCTAGATGGCGTTGATCCTTCGGGTACCGATAGTCGTAGAGCCGTTAACTTTGAGGCGCAGAATCATCTGTCTACTCATTTGTTCCGTAGCACAGAAACCATGGGGCGCAGAATCATCTGTCTACAAAGAGTACTTAGTGAAATGCATCTGGCCGGAGACTCCCCCGAAGGCCCAGCGTCATTGCAATCTCCGTCGTGCAACATCCATGCGCTTCAAGCTCTATTCTGGTAACACCTGCCATTCTGCTGGTGCTCGATAGGACATCTTGGCCCGATGCACGTGAACAAAATTCGCATGTCTCTGTATGAGTTAATGAATCGAAAGCGTTACACCTACTCATGCTACGGAAAATGACTACAAATAGACTATAAAGACATTGGTTACCCGTTTTTTATCGATTTAAATTTTGGGAAAAAGTGGTTTGCTCAACATGGTATCGGACCGCAGGTCAAGGGTTGAAACTCATTCTCAAAATTGTTTTGCCTAGTTTTCTAATTCCGAAGTGTCACTCCCGCGTTCTAGAGAAATTATTATATAAATGCGATATATGTACTAAACTAAATCTTTACCATTGAAGATGATGGGTCCTGAATGTGTCACATAAGATCTGACGGTCTATCTCGAGTTTATTATATATATATATATTAGGTTCATGATATACTCTTTCCCACATCCTATGTTGCACATATGTACACCAACTTACATGTGGAGACGAGCGTTAAGAAATATGAAATATGTGCAATATAGGCCCCTACTTACATATTTGGAAAAAATGGTTTGTCAAACAAAAAATAGAATTAGTTATTTCTTATTGCACTTTTATTTGTTATAGGAGCACTATTTAGTGTTTAATTAGGTACGAATAGACACCGTTCTATTTTTGATATATACACTGGCCTCACTACAGGGCATTTGTCCCATGCTTCCAGCTTCCGCTAATTAATTTAAATTTTGACACCAACCCATACTTCACCAAAACTCGGAGCACAAATTTGATTTTCCTTCAAATTCCTGACCAATTGCTACGTCTCATTTGGTTCAATTGACCATAGAGAACCGCCACAGCTGACATTAGATGGATGACCCGGTTTTTCTCTCTTCTTGTTTTCTAACCATTAAATGTGACCGGCCCACCTTGTAACGCAAGCCTGTATATATACACTTCACTACCCTCATTCTGAATCATCAGCACTACGATTCACAACACAATGCAAAACTACTTGGGTGTAGCTAGAGAAGTCATAGATCTGTGGCGGAGACATGGACGCAAAGGGTAGGTCAATTGACACTGGCATTGCTTGTGATGACAATGCTGCAGATCGTTCGGCCACCGACCCTCGTCGAGGCCAATTCCAAATTTACCCAGTGCAAAAGAAGATGCATACTTCTATGCAGATTTGCCCCGATTATAGATGTTTGTCATGAGGATTGCCTCGCACCGCTCTGCCCGGGGGGAAAACCATCCAAGGCCACCACTCACTGCAATCTTGGTTGCGTGACGCCTCAGTGCAACAGGTGCTATTTGGGTTCATTACATTAGCTTACGTTGGCGAACGTTGAGAGGGTTAATGCAATTTGATCGATCACATGATGTTATACTATGTGTTTTTCCATCGAAACAGTCGGTTTACATGAATGCCACTTGCGCCACTATTTCCGACCAAAAAATCATATGAATATCTTATGTTGGTTTTTGATGTTGTACATGCGAAGCAAATTGAGGCCTGTTTGGATAGATGCTTGGACGGTTGCGAGAAATCCCTCCCACCGCACTAGATCGAGGAGCTGCTTCAAGAAACCAGTAAAAATAAATAAATTGTTGAAAGGCCCTTGCTGTCCTAAGGAAATGGAAATCAAACCTTTGAGCACCATTGTAATGATCTTTACATTTGGCAATAGCAAAATTCTCCAGATCTCCATGAAATAAAGACATGTTATTGTTTTCAAATTCACACACATTTTTCTTGAGAATTTCCAAGGCAAGAGCGTTGAGCCACGACTACTTAAAAATGTTAATATCACAAAATCTCAAACTGGTACACTTATGACAAATTTACGAAAAACTAATTTTTTTTATCACAAAAACTCCCAAACTGGTATATTTGTGATAAATTTATTTTCTATTAGTTTTTGTTAAATTTTACCGTTAAATTTCTAAGTTGGATGCACATGCAGTTGATAGGTGTACCGGTTTTGGGTTTTATCTTCTATTTGTCACAAATGTAACGGTTTGTAATTTTTCATTATATTAATATAATTTAACGGAGGGTAAATTTGTCAAAAATGTATCGATTTGAGATTTTTGGTGGTCAAAAAATTAGTTTGGGGTAAATTTATCACAAGTATACCAGTTTAAGGTTTTTAGTAGTCAAGAAATTAGTTTGGGTAAATTTGTTAATGGTATACCAGTTTAGGGTTTTTCGTGGTATTAACCCTACTTAAAATCATATAACACCCTGCAATCCTCTGTTTCACATTTAAGTCAAGTTAAATTATAAAAAAATAAAAGAAAAATTATATATCACATAAAGTATATATATATATATTCTAATGAAAGGTGAAAGTACCTCTTTATCGTAAATCTACCAAGTGTTTCGGCCACGTTAGATTTCGAAAGATGCTGTCGGAGTATGGCATTCCCATATGCTAAGAGAATCATCATATGGAAAATCCTTTCCGAAGAATTACGAAAATTCACATCACCCTGACAAGCAGTGATTATTTTGGCATCTTGGAAATTTGCCTTCGCTGAAGCACCACATGAGTGTTGACACCTAAATTTTAGCACATCATTTAGTGTTTAATTGCATAGAAAATTAGATATTAAATTTTAACCCCTAAACAAAAATATTACAATTGCATAACATATAGTTTATGTTCATTTAGATTAATTGCATTCCGCATCGGATTGGCGGTGACAAGTGAGCTTAAAATTCATCATGTAAATCGAGCTCGGGCATCGAACGAGACTTGGCTCACTCGGAAAGCATGGGCCGAAAATCACACGCAAAAGGGCTTGATTGTTTTAATTTGAGCTTAAATTAGCCCATTATACTTAATTAAAGAAAAGCCCAAATTAATTCAGCCCACTTAAAATTAAATTAAAGCTTAAACTTAAGCCCGTTAGGACTAAAAAGCCCGGCTAATTGACCTAGGTTTTCATTATAAATATATGCTTATGGGAGATCAGAATTTTGGAGAACACAAGTGTGAGCAAGAATACACGTGAGAAACACAAAGAGAGAGAGAAAGAGGAGATAGAGAGTTGTTTCCCTGCGGCGTTGTCCAAGCCAATGACCTCCCATCGTCATCTATCGCTCTGGTCGCTACTGTCCAAGCTCTTTCTGATGCCGAACAAGCACTGGCGTTAATCCGAATACTCTCTGTTGATCTCAACTAGTTTTGCTATATATTCCGGTGTTTTGTTTTTTAACGTCTCATTACATAGATAGCCACACACGTTGAAAGAGACAGAGAAGTGGTGTTGATTTCTCCAAGACAGCATTACACGAAGGAGGAATCCTCACGGAAAGAAAAATCAAGGAGATCTTGGCCATCAAAGCACTTGCATAGAATTCCATTGGCCAAGTAGACGCACAAAACACAGACAAGGAGACACTTGGCCGTGAAGAGGACATTTGGAGGCACACGTTGAAAAGCTTTAGTAGAGAGATTCAATCCGCTCACGCCACACATCTTCCCGGGCATATCCCAATCTTCACCACCGCGCGACTAGCCATAGACCACCATCCCGACACTGCCGTTCTCGACGCCACGCCGCCGCTCCCGACCATCACCGGTCACCATTCCGATCCGCTGCAAATTCAAATTAGAAAAAAAATCTGCAAATCAGGTAATTATCCTATCCCAATTTGATTTGAATATTTGGTTGCCTATTTTGTGCTTATTGATATCTAATTTTGCATATTTGAATAATAGGCATTATCCCAATAAGGATTTATTTCCTTTTTTTTTTTTAAATCTTAGATATCTATTACTTGCCAAATTTGAATGGAATTTAGAATTTTCAAAATCCTTTGAATATATCCAAAATCTTTGAGATATCTATTTTTTTCAAGATGTGATCGATTAGAAAAATTTCCTAATCCGCAACCGCATACGTGGAAATAAATCTATATATCAGACTTTAGATAGAGTTATTTCCATAGCGGGTATTTCGAATTTTAGGATCAATTTGTCAGGCTTCAGATCGAAACTTAATTCGAAAGATTTAGCGGTTACATTTTTTTTTTTACTTGATTTTAATTTCGAATTTTGATTTAAAAAAATACCAAAAGATCACTCTAGAATAGGTTAATTTCTTTAGTTTAAAATTGCGTGGTTAGATAATTGGCATTTTTAATTCCGAATTTCATTAAAAAAATACAAAAAAAATAAAAAAATATGTCCGTCATTAGAAATAGGTCACGTCGTCGCATGACATATAATTTACATGTTAGGTTGCATTAATCGCATGTCAATTTTTGCACGTTATTACATATAGGTTAGCTTTCATTTAAATAAGTGAAAATAAAAAATTTCTGCACCTTTAAACTCGAGCTAGATTAGTTAATTTAATTGATCTAGTAATCCATTAGCCTAAGATCGAAAACTCGATTTTTTTAGGTCGCGACAGCTTGGCGACTTTGCTGGGGAAAAACTTGAATTTTTTTGAAAATTTAAGGAGGACTTAGGCCAAAAAAGAATTTTCAAATAAAAATCACTCGATTTGGCAAAATTTAATTGAATTCTCATTTTTAAGTGTTAAATGTTTTTGCAAGATGGGAGTTATAAGGGGAGTAGTGATTAGCTAACCCTTTGTTTTGCAGGTTTGGTGGAGTGGAATTTGATTTAATTTTCGTACTATTGAAGTGTTGTTTGCATATAATTGTTGTGTATAATTTACAGTACTTGCACTACACCACACACAACCTGTGACCGGACCTGGGTCACACCCATAGCTTTAAGATGGTATTTAGGTGGTTCTTTAACCTTGGCAGTAAGGCTTCGCAAAAGGTTATCCCATTTAAATCCTGAAAATTTTTCCAAAAAATGGCTCAAGGGTCGTCCTCATGCACGTGAGGCTGCAACGCATGGGGGTTGCCCTTGTCGACCGAACCAAACCGAAGTGATTGGACCCGACTAGTCATGACTATTGTATGTGAGGCTGTGACTAGTCATGACGATTGCACGCGAGGCTGCGATGCGTCGTTCCGTTCATCATTTCACTTTGCAAAAGCCATTAGGATAGATAGATTAAGATTTAAACTCACGATTCATGTGCATGTCTCTATGATTGACATTTTCTCCCCAAAGACGGTAATTTCTCGAGCTTTATCTTTGGTTTTCTTCATCTTATTTTGAGTCGGTCCATGATTTAGGTTGAGTCATTTGGCACGTGGTCTATATAAGAATGGGTAGCCTCGATATCCGTTTAGTGCCTACTCCGAAGCTGGAGCTTAAGAAGTTATGGAGCCAGTTGAAGCCAGATGGTCAACAGTACGTTCTCAAACGCATTGGATTCATGCTGCCAATCCTAGACATAGATGTTCAGAGCGGGATCATGCAGGCATTCGCTCATTTTTGGTGCCCCGAGACAACCACATTTGTGTTGGGAGGTAAGTTTGAGCTCACACCGACTCTGGAAGAATACAGTATTGCCATTGGAAAATCGATTGAGTTGGATATAGTCGAACCACCCATTAAGGTAGATCTTGTGGTAGTGCTTGCTGAATTTTTGAATTTGACTAAAAAGGAA
The DNA here is from genome assembly GCA_024500025.1 of Syzygium aromaticum. Lineage (NCBI taxonomy): Eukaryota > Viridiplantae > Streptophyta > Magnoliopsida > Myrtales > Myrtaceae > Syzygium > Syzygium aromaticum. The sequence goes on from CM044890.1 coordinate 7,863,937, forward strand.
ATTAAAAAAGTGCTAAGGGGTAATTGTCAAGCATGCCCATTATCTTTTCTTATTGAATGTTTCGAAAATAACTCCGTCCTCATAAGATCTAAAATTTTTATCTTAGCTTTTTTTGGACTCATCATTTTTCCATTCCGTCAAAATGCTATTGATCCTGTTATAGCTTGGACGGTAAAACTAATATGTGGCGGAGTTAGTTTTATAAACACAATTCTAGTAAAGACTTTCATATCTCTGACACGATTCAAGAAAGGAAAAGATAGAACTTTTCGAGCTCCGATTAAGCTTTTACAAATCTGGCTTTTCTCACACCTTTCTCAATTTGGGGAAGATATGACTGTATTTGAAATGGGCATGACTGATAATACTATTTTAAGGTTCAAATAAATACAAGACCAAACTAAGAGTTTGCACTATACGCAATGGGTCCATCTGCTCAAGGATCCAAACTCTAAGATTTTCCTTTGGCAAGCTGTGTGGTTTCGGGAGGTCGAGGTTTGACTATACCATGGCGATCAGAAGCCCGTACCTTTGATGGGCATTTATGAGGCAACCTGCTATCAGCCCTTTCGGGTTACACGTCAATTCCGAGTTCTGCAGGATGTCCCACCTCCACTCAGGCCCAATGAATTTCAAGTCCAGTTCGAGAAAGGCGAGTCCTACAGAGTCGAGCTTAGGCGTCATTCTGAGGCTTGGCAGAATTGTTCCACTCAGAAGCTGATTTGGCCCGCAGATGGGCTCACTGGAAGAATGAAGCGTCACTTTGCCACGGATCGGTATGTTCAGTATCATACCATCCCTGCTGAGATACTCCCGAAGATCCCGGTCGTGACAGTACGGCATACCCTTCAGACTCAAATCAAAATCAATGAAGAAAAGGCGATGAAGGCCCAGGATAAGGCAGATGCTCTGGCTGAAGAGAATGCACGATTACGGCGTGCCTTGAAGGCCCATTCGTCTATAGATCATGTAGCCTCTAAAAAGAGGAAGACCATATGATTTCTTGTTTGGTTTAGGGAGTTTTTCTTTTTTTAGGAGGAAATGTTAGCTTACTATTAACATTTTCTGGAAATGGATGTCGTTTCTGAACAATTTTTATAAGAATTCTTTTGAAACATTTTCTATTCTGAGCAATTCAATGAAAAACGTTAAACTATAATTTGTAAATTTTGGAATTAGTTCAAGTTTTTATAGAATGAAGTAATTTGGAATTTCGGGATTTACTGGACGAGTTGGTCTTTTGAAAGAAATTTCATCTTGAGGATCTAAGGGATGTCATGGACCAACTCGTTATTCTTACTTGTTGTATTCATTCGATCGTTACTTTTGCAGGTAATTTGCCACGGATCCCCCTCATCCTCATAATACTCGATCGGTGACCAAAAGAAGGATGGCCAATCAAGCCGAGATTGCAGCCATGATTGACGAAAAGCTGACAGAACACATGAATACAATCAATGAGCAGATCACGGCTGCTATGTCCAAAATGATGAGTGATCTCATGGCCAAGCAGCAGCAGATCAATGCTATCTCTCGATCGGAGATTCCGCCTCCAACTCATCAAGGTCTCCGCCTCGACAAAGCTCCTGTAGTGAATACTAATCCAACCTTTCAATTGGACGATGTCATTTTGACTGACACTAGTACGTCTCCGGCGGCTGATGTTCTTCATCCACCCCCCAATGATGAAAATGCTAAATTGCTGGCTAAACTCGACCAGAGATTACGTGAAGTAGAGGGAACTCGAAGTTTTCCGCCTGTTGATTTGTCTGTTTTTACTCGGGTCCAAGTGCCCGATAAATTCAAAATGCCAGCCTTCGAGAAGTATGATGGCACCTCGAACCCAATTCAGCACATCGAGATGTACCAGGGGCTCATGAACAGATATGTTTCTAATGGATCTTTGATGATTCAAACCTTTCAAGCAAGCTTGAAGGATGCTGCAATGAGGTGGTATACCAACCACCAGATCAACCGGAAAGACTCATGGGAAGAAGTGGCAAACCTCTTCGTCAAACACTTCAAGTTCAATCTCGACGTCACTATTACAAGGGAAGACCTGGAAAGAGCTGAGTAGAAAAAGGGCGAAACTCTAAAGGAGCATGCCACTCGCTGGAGGAACATGGCGGGACAGATCATGCCTGAACCCTTAGAACGTGACTTAATGAAGTTGTTCGTGTCCACTCTACCACAGCCGGTTCGTTCACGAATGTTAGTGACGGCTGTCCAATCTTTTAGCCAGCTGATAGCCATGGGTGAGGAGATTGAATCTGGGCTCAAGAAAGGATGGTACAGTGAGTCGGGTTCATTAGGCAAGAGATTTATTAGTAAGAAAGACCAAGAGCATGCCCCTAAAGTCAACATGATTTATGTACAGAAGACGCCAGTTCAGGCCCCGAAACTACAATTTACCACCAAGCAGCCGACCTCTTATGTGCAGCAAGGCCGGCAAGACCCACGCCCGCAGCGCAAAGCTCGCCAATTTACTCCACTTCCTGGAACGTTATCTCAGGTACTAGCAGTGCTAAGGAAGAAGAATTTGCTGAGTTCGGAGCCATAAAGATCTAACGCTGCCGGCTTTGCACGATACGATCCATCGAAAAAATGCGATTACCATAGAGGTGAGGTGGGACATTCGACAGACGACTGCCAAGTGCTCAAACATCGAGTACAAGATCTACTTGAGACTGGAGCGTTTGCACTACAGCCAGCCGGCAAGCTCAATGTGCAGAACAATCCACTTCCTGATCATTCGAGCAGTGCAAATGTTGTCCTTGGCCCGGCGGTCAAGCGAGTTCAAGACTTCAGGGTCCCTTTCGAAGATATGTTCGACGCTTTAGTCCGAGCTGGTTATGTTTCGACCGGTGAAATGGTATCATTCGGTGAAATAGAAAAGAAGGTGGATGAGTTGGTAAGAGAGGGAATGATTGGGATGGCTGATGAATTCGGGGTAGTGGCTACTATATCTCAGGTCATCATTGACTGGAATGAAGAAATCGCAATGCTAACCAATGAACAAGTTAAGTTGGATCTTGAGCTAATTGACATGCCCTCTCTTGAAGATGCCTCTGATGATGACCTCGGGATCGTTATACCCGATGCTTCTGAAGCATTGGTGATGGTATCACCTCAGCCCTACGCTTATGAAAGTGACAAGATGGTTCCATGGTCATACAATGTTGATTTGATAACAAGATCGGGGCGAACTTATGCTGATAATCCACCTGTCAAGCCAGTGGCCGAGAAAGAAGCGAAGGAATTCTTAGTTGTGATCAAGGCTAGTGAATATAGCGTGGTTGATCAGTTGAGAAAGTTGCCTGCACAAGTTTCGTTGTTGGAACTTCTTCAGACATCAGAGAAGCATCGGAATGCTCTGATGAAGGTTTTGAGTGAGGTTCATGTGCCCGAAAATATTGAAGAAAATAAGCTAGAGGGGTTTGTTGGGACGATTCTCCTCAAGGATCAAGTAGCATTTTCTGATGAGGAAATCCCAGTTGAAGGACGTGGTCATAATAAAGCGCTTCATATGTCAGTGAAGTACAAGGAGACTCACATGGCTAGGGTGCTTATTAATAACGGGTCAGCTTTGAATTTATGCCCGTTGGCTACTTTGAAAAGGCTAGGCATTAAACCATCTACCATACAAACAGCCAAGACTTCTGTTCGAGCCTTTGATGGAGCAAAGAATGATGTGATAGGTCAGATTAACTTAGAGCTGCAAATCGGACCTTCTGTGTTCGATATTCTTTTTCAAGTGCTGGATATCCCTTCTGCTTTCAATTTTTTGTTAGGGCGGCCATGGATCCACAATGCAGGTGCAGTGCCCTCTAGTTTGCATCAGAAGATCAAATTTGTCGCTGAAGCAAAGTTGGTTACAATTTATGGAGAGGAAGATCACCGAATCTTCAATGCGACATCGGTCCCATACATAGAGCCCGATCATGTTGAGGAGGATAGCTATCATTCATTTGAGATAGTTCAAGTTGTTCAAGCTTCCTCTGATATGCCGTTGCCCGTTCCAGAGGTTTCTAATGCAGCTATCATGGTGGCCAAGATCATGGTCGGTAATGGTTTTGAGCCAGGTCAGGGTCTTGGGAAGGAAGGTCAAGGCATTCGTGCTCCGATTGAGACAAATGGACAATCCCACAAGGCTGGTTTGGGATATCATGGGCTGGGAAGCCGCGAACAAGACCTCGGTTGTTACAGAGGCCAAACAGGAGTAAGCCAAAGTCCCTTATCACCTCCTATTGACCACATCTTTCGCTCAACTGGAGTAGTGGGGGGATATGAGCATTTAAAACCGAGCCCTACTGAGGATGATCTCGGGCTTATCTTTCCTAAGTCGCCACCAGCCCTAACTGACTTGCCCAAGAAGCATGGTAAAGCGATTTTGGTTAGTTTATCTGATGATTCTGAGGATGACCAGCCACCCTGTATTTTCAAGAAGCCGGAGTCGAGGTTGGTGGACTTTGACTTTAATGACGGTATACCCTACCTCACTGGTTGGTTTGCTGAGACCTCCATTGGTGCAATCATTGAAGGACCACTTGAAGGGATGGGCGCTGGCTCTCAAGAGTAATTATTTTCAGTTTTCGCATCTCCCCTGCGTGGGAATCTTTATTGTCTTCGATTTTCATTCATGTTACACTTAGGTTTTTCAATCCAATAAAATGTAATTCATTGATTCGATATCAATAAAATTACAGAAGTTTTTATCATTTTGAATCTTGTTGAAGTACCCCAAATCAACCCAATGACGATAGCCAACGATTGAAAAAATTTGTCATCTACGGTAAGAACTGAGAGTTGGGCTTCTCAAGAATTCTTGTCTCGAGGTCTTCGAAAGCAAAATGAATTTCAAAAAGCAATGATCAATTTTCGAAAATTGCATGTGGTTAGGCCCTGTCTTGTCTTTTTGATCTATTTCCTTTATGTTTCAGGACTAATCTTGAGGCATGCGAAGGGACGGGAATCATGGATCCTCATATATGTGATGTGAGTCAATCCGATGACTTAGACGATTCTGATCCGAATGATGAAGAAATACAACGGAACTTGGAAATCCATGAGAAATCCAAGCCTCTAACTGTTGAAGAAACCGTGGTGATCAATCTTGGCGACACGGAGAATCCTAGAGAAGTGAAGATTGGGGCATGCCTCCCTAAAGATGTGGCTAAACGCATGACTCAATTGTTGAAGGATTATCAAGACATCTTTACCTGGTCTTATACTAACATGCCGGGTCTCAATCGATCGATCGTCGAACATTGTCTACCGACTGATCCTTCGGTTGAGCCCGTGAAGCAAAGGCCGCGAAGAGCTAAGCTAGAACTGGTAAAGAAGATCAAGGAAGAGGTCATGAAGCTTCTTGACGTGGGATTTATTGAAACTACCTAATACTCAGACTGGGTCGCTAATATAGTCCCAGTATTGAAGAAAAATGGTTGGGTTCGAATATGTGTTGACTATCGAGATCTGAACAAAGCTAGCCCTAAAGATGATTTTCCACTCCCACACATTGATGTGCTTGTGGACAGCACAGCCGGGTTCGAACTATTTTCCTTCATGGATGGTTTCTCAGGTTATAATCAGATCTTGATGAACGAGGGTGATCAGTTGAAGACAGCATTTACCACTCTATGGGGGACATTTCACTACAAGGTGATGCCCTTTGGTCTCAAAAATGCTGGAGCAACTTACCAACGAGCAATGGTCACATTGTTCCATGACATGATGCATAATGAGATTGAGATCTACGTTGATGACATGATTGCAAAAACTCGGCGTGGAGAAGATCACATAGAAACTTTGATGAAATTATTCGACAGGCTTCGCAAGTTCAAATTGCGCCTCAATCCAGCAAAATGCGTGTTCGGGGCAGCCTCTGGCAAACTACTCGGCTTCATTGTCAGTAACAAAGGGATTGAGATTGACCCGTCAAAAGTGAAGGCCATTTGTGAAATAAAATCTCCCTCTTCGGTGAAGGAAGTTCGTAGCTTAATAGGTAGACTAAACTATATAGCCATATTTATTTCTCAACTATCTGAGACAGCAAAGCCTTTCTTTAAACTTCTCAAGAAGAATGCGCTGGTTAGATGGGATGAAGAATGTGAACAGGCATTTGACAAGCTTAAGCACTACTTGATGAATCCGCCAGTGATTGTTCCGCCGACACCAGGGCAACCTCTGATACTGTACCTTACAATCCATAGTGAGTCCTCAGGCACTATGCTTGCTCAAAGAAGTGAAGAGGATGGAAAAGAGCGTGCGATTTATTATTTGAGTAAGAAGTTCACCGCCTCTGAGATGAACTATTCTGAAATAGAAAGGACGTGCGCAGCACTGGTTTGGGTGCTACACAGGCTGAGGCAATACACTTTGCATTATCAGATATTGCTTGTAACAGAGTGTGATCCCATCAAATACTTGCTCAATCAACCCGCTTTGGTTGGAAAACTGGCAAAATGGCAGATTCTTATCTCAGAATTCAATGTTCAATTCTTGTCTCAAAAATCAGTCAAAGGACGAGTAATTGCTGATGTCCTGGCCGAAAATCCTGGGAAAAATGAGGATCTGGGTCCGCTAGAGGATAGAGTCATGCCAATTGATGAGTATGTATGGACTATGTATTTTGATGGGGCTATAAACTTGTCAGGATCAGGTATCGGGGCAGTTTTAATATCCCCAGGCGGTCAACATTATCCAGTGGCAGCAAAATTGATATTTTCTTGCACGAACAATATCGCTGAATATGAAGCATGCATCCTCGGATTACAAGCTGCGATCGAAATAGGAGTAGCTCGACTTAAGGTGTTCGGGGATTCAGCCCTCATTACTCTTCAGACCGTTGGTAAATGGCAAACTAGAAATGCTAAGTTGCAACCCTATCATACCTATTTAGAGGAGTTGGTGGAAGAATTTGAAGACATTTCGTTTGAATACTTGTCAAGGACTCAAAACCATTTTGCCGATACTTTGGCTACTTTATTAGCAATGTTACGAGTGACAAGTGAGTTAGAAGTTGAACCTTTAAAGATAGAGGTCTTACAAAAACCGGCTTATTGCATGGCCACGACAGAAGAGCCTGACGGCAAGCCGTGGTATCATGATATCAAGGTATATCTTCAAACACAGGAGTTTCCTGACAAAAGTACCGCATCTGATCAGAAGTACATCAGGAAAATGGCGTCGAAGTTCTTCTTGAGCGGAGAATGTCTATACAAGCGATCCTATGATTCGGTCTTATTAAGGTGTGTTGATTCAACTGAGGCTGTTCATTTGATGCTAGAAGTACATGAGGGAGTATGCGGTCCGCACATGAATGGTCATATGCTAGCAAGGAAGATAATGAGGATGGGTTATTACTGGCTCACTTTAGAGAGTGATTGCATTCAACATGTTCGAAGTTGTTACAAATGCCAGATCCATGGTGATAAGATTAATACTCCCCCGAATGAATTGCATCAGATGTCTGAACCATGGCCATTCTCTATGTGGGGCATTGATGTGATTGGCCCGATCAATCCTAAAGCGTCAAATGGACATCGGTTTATCCTGGTTGCTATCGAATATTTTTCGAAGTGGATTGAAGCCATATCCTATACATCAGTGACGGCACGGAATGTGGTGAAGTTCATTCGTCGAGACATTATTGCTCGATATGGTGCACCTGAGACCATAATTACTGACAATGGGTCGAATCTGAATAATAAATTGATGGATGATCTGTTCAAGGAGTTCAAGATCAAACATCTGAATTCCTCTCCATATCGTCCGCAGATGAACGGAGCGGTCGAAGCAGCCAACAAGAATATCAAGAAAATTTTGGCTAAAACAGCTGAGAACTATCGTGATTGGCATGAGAGATTACCATTTGCACTTATGGCATATCGGACTTCTATTCGAACATCTACAGGGGCAACTCCATATTCTCTTGTGTACGGTATGGAAGCAGTTTTACCTGTTGAGGTTGAAATTCCTTCGTTACGTATTCTTTCACAGGTACAATTGTCAGAAGCAGATTGGATCCAGCAGAGATTAGACCAGTTGAACATGATTGATGAGACAAGGCTTAGAGCTATATGTCATGGCCAGTGCTACCAACAACAAGTTGCTAAATCTTTCAATAAGAAAGTCAAGCCTTGACATTTTCAGGTAGGCGACCTTGTCCTGCGGAAGTTATTACCAATAGTTCCTTTTGCAGAAGGAAAATTCGCCCCAAATTATGGCGGCCCATACATTGTAAAGAAAGTCCTTCCAGGAGGTGCTTTGATTTTGGCCGAGATGGATGGTCGTGTTTTTTCCAGTCCAGTTAATTCTGATTCTGTGAAGAAGTATTACACTTGATTTGTACTCATTCTGACTTTGTTTCTATCAAATCTCAAATTGAATTTCATGAATCAATTGATGTTACTAAGCTTTGTTTGAGGAAGGCTTTCGATCTGGCAATCTATTTCTGTCCTAATGAAGTGATCATATTGCATGAGAGACTTTAAGATGACGAAAGGCAAGCCATTTCCACACACATCCTGAATAATAATCCCCAGTGCGAGTTGAGTGAAAATTCCATGCTGACAAGGTAAAAGATTATCTCACGAAAAGTATGACGACCAAAATGATGAGAGGCATTCATTTCCTCTATCTAAACACTATAGGTTGTCATTTGCTTAACCCTTTGAACGGAGTTTCATTTGTTACCTCTGTCAGGAACAACCCCATACTGGGGCAATTTCTTAGAAAGTTCAAAATGGTTAGAATTTTCTTGCTTTCACTTGCATCAATCTTCAAGTATATTTACTGCATGCAAATTCTGTGTTAGCTTGAGTGCCTTAGATATGACAAAGAGCATTTCTTTCGCTATCCTACACACTTTATCCATTGCTTAGCCCACTTGAGCCTGCAATTTCATTTCATAAGAACCCAATTGGTGATCATCCCTCACACTGGGGCAAGGTAAAAACCATCGCTATCCACACAGCATATTCGGAGCGCCAATGGAAAATGAAGACCCTGAGAATCCAAATGTTAGACATTCAGTCAAAACAAGCCAAAGTGTGGCTGGCCAATGTATGCATTGTAGACAGTATATGTCAAAAGTCAAAAAAAAAAAAAAAAAAAAAAAAAAAAAAAAAAAAAAAACTAGGGGGCATGAAAAAACAGTGTGCCTAGTCAAAGCAAGGCCAATGCCAGTAAAAATGATGAGAGAAAGAAAAGCTTTGGTGAAAAATGAGTCAATATACAAGATCATTCTTCAAGGAAAAGACCATTTGAAGGTTCATTTGTGGAGCAATTGCTAGAGATAGATAAATGGTACCGGTAGCATGATTGGATGATCACCAATTTCCATGTTCATAATACCCCCTTTGATGGAAATAGGCCATTCATTTCAAGCCTACCCGAATCTACGTTACAACCCTTACCGAAGTCTCTTCAGAATAGGGCACTTGAGTTAACGTAGAATTTCAAATGCTTATAAGTGTTGCTCGAAGAAGTGCGAGCAAGATTTTTCTATCTCATTTTTGCAGTATTCCTGACTTGTAAACCCGGAGCAACTGGTGATATCAATTCTTTCGATAGCCTCGACTCGAAGAGTCCCTTTTGCTAAGCCATTGACCAAGTCTTCATTTTAGTCCTTATAAAGACCTCTCAGATTGGCCAAGTTATACTGATTTTGAGAATATCCGAACCCTTGTCAAGCACGATGAAGAGAGTTCGAGTGATTCTTATACCCGTATCAAAGGTCGGGTCAAAAGCCTTTTATTAAGAGCGAGTGAAAAGTTCTTTCTGATTAAAAGTCTCTCATTTAATATGATCAAATTGTCAAAAGGACGAAATGGTTGTTCTTATTGATAAATTCCCCAGTGAAGCTTGATAATGCAAGCAGATTCATGAATTATGTTTTCTCTGCTCTTGCGCATGTGTTGTTTTAACCTTTTCTCAGGTAAAAACAGGTGCAATGCAATTGGCGTTGCCATTTTTATAACACAAGAAGAAATCAGGTATATCTACTAATTATTCTTCATTATTTCTCCCTCCGGAATAGGAGAAATTATCTCTTTCATATGTTTACCAAGTGAAATAGGTAACATATCTCTGGGTGTTGCTAAATGGAGTACGAAGCACACCCCATCTCTTGGTGTTGCCAAGTGGAGTACACGGCACACCTCATTTTATGTTGCCAAGTGCAGTACGCGGTAGCATAACACCCCATTTGATGTTGCCAAGTGGAGAACAGGCACCATAGTTACTCATTTTGTGTTGTTCAGTGAAATAGACAACATACCCCATTTAAATGTTTGCCCAATAGAACAGGCAGCATAGTTTTTCATTTCGTGTACACCCAGTGGAATAGGTGGCACAACTAATCTCATGATCACCCAATGGAAGAGGTGACGTGATCCTTTTCGTGATTGCCTAGTGGTATAGGCAACACGTCCCTTTTAATCATGCGCTATTTCGCATCTGTAGGAAACTACAGGTAACGGATAGGCAATCCTACACCTCGAGAACCTTACTTCCAGTAGACTAGAAGTTTGGAGATCAAGGGAGCTCACAGCATTGTAAAGCATCTCCTCACTTGGACGCTTTTTGTGCGATCCGTATGTAAGGCTCTATCACCTCTCTTCATGAAGTGAAAACCTTAGCATACGTTCCTTATTATTTGCATATCACGCATCATCACAATTTAAAAAAAAAAAAATCATTAATCATTTTGTATAGTTTAAATTTAGGTCTCAGTCTTTAAGCGAAACCTCTGCGAGCCTCCACTCAAAGAGGGGCAGTTGTTGACACCTAAATTTTAGCACATCATTTAGTGTTTAATTGCATAGAAAATTAGGGATTAAATTTTAAACCCTAAACAAAAATATTACAATTGCATAACATATAGTTTATGTTCATTTAGATTAATTGCATTCCGCATCGGATTGGTGGTGACAAGTGAGCTTAAAATTCATCACGTAAATCGAGCTCGGGCATCGAACGAGACTTGGCTCACTCGGAAAGCATGGGCCGAAAATCACACGCAAAAGGGCTTGGTTGTTTTAATTTGAGCTTAAATTAGCCCATTATACTTAATTAAAGAAAAGCCCAAATTAATTCAGCCCACTTAGAATTAAATTAAAGCCTAAACCTAAGCCCGTTAGGACTAAAAAGCCCGGCTAATTGACCTAGGTTTTCATTATAAATATATGCTTATGGGAGATCAGAATTTTGGAGAACACAAGTGCGAGCAAGAATACACGTGAGAAACACAAAGAGAGAGAGAAAGAGGGGATAGAGAGTTGTTTCCCTGCGGCGTTGTCCAAGCCAATGACCTCCCATCGTCATCTATCGCTCTGGTCGCTACTGTCCAAGCTCTTTCTGATGTCGAACAAGCACTGGCGTTAATCCGAATACTCTCTGTTGATCTCAACTAGTTTTGCTATATATTCCGGTGTTTTGTTTTTTAACGTCTCATTACATAGATAGCCACACACGTTGAAAGAGACAGAGAAGTGGTGTTGATTTCTCCAAGACAGCATTACACGAAGGAGGAATCCTCACGGAAAGAAAAATCAGGGAGCTCTTGGCCATCAAAGCACTTGCACAGAATTCCATTGGCCAAGTAGACGCACAAAACACAGATAAGGAGACACTTGGCCGTGAAGAGGACATTTGGAGGCACACGTTGAAAAGCTTTAGTGGAGAGATTCAATCCGCTCACGCCACACATCTTCCCGAGCATATCCCAATCTTCACCACCGCGCGACTAGCCGTAGACCACCATCCCGACACTGCCGTTCTCGACGCCACGCTGCCGCTCTCGACCATCACCGGTCACCATTCCGATCCGCTGCAAATTCAAATTAGGAAAAAAATCTGCAAATCAGGTAATTATCCTATCCCAATTTGATTTGAATATTTGGTTGCCTATTTTGTGCTTATTGATATCTAATTTTGCATATTTGAATAATAGGCATTATCCCAATAAGGATTTATTTCCTTTTTTTTTTTTTTTTAAATCTTAGATATCTATTACTTGCCAAATTTGAATGGAATTTAGAATTTTCAAAATCCTTTGAATATATCCAAAATCTTTGAGATATCTATTTTTTTCAAGATGTGATCGATCAGGAAAATTTCCTAATCCGCAACCGCACACGTAGAAATAAATCTATCTATCAGACTTTAGATAGAGTTATTTCCATAGCGGGTATTTTGAATTTTAGGATCGATTTGTCAGGCTTCAGATCGAAACTTAATTCGAAAGATTTAGCGGTTATATTTTTTTTTTACTTGATTTTAATTTCGAATTTTGATTTTAAAAAAATACCAAAAGATCACTCTAGAATAGGTTAATTTCTTTAGTTTAAAATTGCGTGTTTAGATAATTGGCATTTTTAATTCCGAATTTCATTAAAAAAATACAAAAAAAAAATAAAAAACATGTCCGTCATTAGAAATAGGTCACGTTGTCGCATGACATATAATTTACATGTTAGGTTGCATTAATCGCATGTCAATTTTTGCACGTCATTACATATAGGTTAGCTTTCATTTAAATAAGTGAAAATAAAAAATTTCTGCACATTTAAACTCGAGCTAGATTAGTTAATTTAATTGATCTAGTAATCCATTAGCCTAAGATCGAAAACTCAATTTTTTTAGGTCGCGACAATGAGGAAGCAATGTAGCATTAGCCAGAAAGTATTGAACAGTTGCATAGTGAACCCAATTTTGACTGCGCAGTCAATGCAAAATTACCTAATTGGAAAATGTCAAAGTGATTTTAGGCACATTTTGCTAGGCTCCCTTTCATAAAATAGCACGAGCTTTAATGTTTGTGGACCTGGGCCCTGCATCGATGGACCCAGGCTCGAGCACCAGGGTCTTGGGCCTCGACATCGTTGGACAGGGGCTCGGGTGCGGGGGATCCAAGCATGGACATTGAGGTCCTAGGCCCGGCCTTGATGTACCCGAGCTTGGCCTATGTGGACTCGGGCCTAGCCTTCGATGGACTCGGGCACAAGTGTTGGGAACTAGGGCATGGGCACCGAGGTCCTGGGCTTTGGCTTTGATGGACTTCGAATTGGGCATGAGGGATTTGGACGTGGGAACTGGGGACCTAGGCATTGTCATTGTGGACTTGGGCTTGGGTGTAGGGAATTCGAGCATGGGCACCTAGGTTGTGCGCTTGCCCTTTGTGAACTCGGCCTTGATGGGCTCAGGCCCGAGTGCTGAAGACCCGGGCATCGGCATTGAGGTCGTGGGCCCAACCTTGATGGACTTGGGCGCGGGTGTTGGGGTTGGGGACCCGGCCTTGATGGACTCGGGCTTGACCGAAGACCCAATCCTATGTCAAGGACCTAAGATTGAATGTTAGAGTTCTCATGCCTAAGCGTATAATTTCTAATCCAAATATCGATATCTAATCATATCTTTAAAAATGATTTTGGAATTTTTAAAGAGGAAATTTGAAACATTTACCTTTGCACATAATATTTTATTAAATAAAAGGGTAGAGTAGGGAGGAAAAATAAACACAAGCGATTTCCCTATACGTTATCATAAGGTTCTCATATCTTATGTGAAAAGTATTAGTTTTAAATCGAATCACTTAAGATAGATAATCAAAAGAGAAACAAAATAATAAAAAACATTCAACGTACTTACGATAGGAAGTATTGGGATTTGACCACTATTTCCTTGTGGATTTGGACACTTGAAATATGCTTTAATAGGGAGTTAAGAACCCTTAAATAAATGATTAATATCACGAAAAACCCCAAATAGATATACTTATGAAAAATTTATCCCGAATTAATTTTTTGATCACAAAAAACCTCAAACTGGTATATCTGTGAAAAATTTGCCCAAACTAATTTTTTAATCATAAAAAACTTTAAACTGGCACATTTATGACAAATTTACGCTCAGTTAATTTTCGTTAAATTTAATTAATACTTCGAAAAACCGCAAACTATTACATCTGTGATAAACAGATAGTAAAACCCTCAAGTGATATATCCATTAACTACCACATGCTATTCAACTTAGAAATTTGATGGTAAAATTCAAAGGTAACTAATGAAGGGTAAATTTATCATGGGTGTACCGGTTTGAGATTTTTTGTGATAAAAAATTAGTTTGGGATAAATTTGTCATATGTGTACTAATTTGGAGATTTTCGTGGTATTAACCCTTAAATAATTTCACATTGTTAGGATAGTAGGACATTGCTCTATTAATCAAATATCAAGTATATCTAGTCATGTTAAATAGCAAATGCTATTGTGAGACGAGGAAAGCAATATCTTCAAATCATAGTGTTGCGGAAGTCAATGGATTGAACAATAAATTTAACAGAATAAGAAAATAAATCGAATACTAAATTTACGTGCTTCGGTCGTATTGGCCAACATTCACAGAAAGACCAGCACAGAATTTTACTATAAATCAAACGATACAACCACATTTGAGTTACTTAAACACTTTCAGTGTTTCCCAAGCCCTAATGACACCTAATAACTCACGCAGTGTTTAGCCTACAATTTCTCACGAAATAATCTCTCAATTTCATGAAAGAATTAAACACAAATTGTTATCGCAAGAATTTAATCGCTACTAACAATCGGATATCTTTAAAGTATAATTCGCTCACAGAAGTTCCTCTTCGATGATCTTCACAAATGACATCCCCTTTTTATTTATAGGCAAGAATTGGATCCAAAATAGGAAATCTCTTTTTAGGAATTTTTCTCCAATTAAGAAATATTTTTCAACTAGAAAACCATTCAATTAAAAAATCTATTCAAAATAGGAAACTTACTTGAATTAGGAAACTTTCCTTTTCGTGCTTAAACTCGAGACATATTTAAACACATAGAGGGCATTATTCATTGCACACCCACGTAAAACAGGATATCCTTCCTAATTTTCTCTCTAGTCACCATCATAATATAGACTAATAAGACAATTTATCCCACTAGAAGAAAATCCTTTTTTTCAATTGTCCAGCTGTGGCCTTACTAGGACAACCAATGCCATTCTTAATTAATCATTTTTTTTACCAAAAAAAAAATTAACCACTTTTAAACTTGTACATATAAACACTTCGTTTTTTTTTTTTTTGGGCATATACATACTTCGTTCACTCAATGGTAATGCAATACATATAGTAGGGGTGTTTAAAAAACATTTGGACCCAATCCAACCCGGATCAACTCGAAAATTTTGAGTCTTTTCGGGTTAGGCCTCCTTTTGATTTGGGTAATACCAAAAAGAAAAAAAGCTTAATATTTATGCGAATGATAGTTGTAGATAATTTAAAGAATGCTTTTCCCAAAATATTATGAGACTATTCTATCAATCGAATATCAAGCATATCCGGTTTAGAATGTTTTTCCAAAGAGGGCATTCTTCTATAGGTCGTCTTGACATAGAATGTTTTTATTTTAATCTTTCAAACTAAAATAATGTCAATTATGTTTGACTAGCTATCATCTACGGAATTATGTTGATAGAGAGATGGAATTTAGGCTCCGTTTGTTTTGTAGAAATGAATCATTTGTAAAACATTTTCCTAAAAATGAGTTTAGATCCCCAAACGGACGGTTACACGGAGAGGGTTAATACACTCTTGAAATTGTACCTCCGACGCTATGTGAGTACAACACAAATGAATTGGGCGAAGTTGATTGACGTAGCTCAGTTTTCTTACAATCTATAGTGGAGCGAGTTCAAGAACCAAAGTCCATTTGAGATCATGATGGGCAGCAACCGCTCCCTCCAAGCACGATTGCAATGGGTTATTAGGGGAGTAGCCCATTCGCTTACAAGTTCGCCAAGGAGTGGCATGAGCAGGCGGACTTGGCACGAAAATGTCTACACAAGGCCTCGAAGCGCATGAAGAAGTGGTCCGATAAGAAGCGACGACACAAGGAGTTCCAAGTTGGGGACTTGGTGTTGGCCAAACTACGCCCAGTTCTTTGATATAAGGACATGCATAAATGGCTTATCCATTGTTATGATGGCCATTTTGAGTGTTGCATCGAGTCGGGAAGTTCGCATACAAGTCGGAACTTCTACTGAAACTAAAGGTACATCATGTGTTCCACGTTAGCATGCTTAAACCTTTCCATGTAGACGAAGAAGACCCAGATCGAGGAGAGTCACAATGGGCACCGCTTGGGCAACAACCTCGTATGATCAAGACGTGGACTTCATCATGGTGGATCGAGTCATATGAAAGCGATATTGTGTGCTGAAATGTGAATATTTTATCCAGTGGAAGGGTCTTCTGGAGAGTGAATCTAGTTGGGCCCCGGAGGAAGCACTTTGGTAGTTCAAGAAGCAAATCGATGCACTGAAGACGTAACAAGGGCGTTGCTCGAATAGGTGGGTGAGAATGTCATGACCCAAAGAAATGGATCGTTCTCGAGGGTTCCTGAACAAAGGAACGTGACTGATCCATGAGCGAGCAGGTGGACCTTGATGATTCTAAGTCTTAAAGTTTTCTTGTATATTCTAGACTACTCCCGGGGTAGGTAAAATTGTAATTGTATCCTCTCGTAATAACTTGAAATAATCGATAGATGGGGAGATGTGATCTCCGTCATTAGATCGAGGAGAGATCAACAGATACGATTGAGACCGTACTTGTATATAAAAAGAGTATTCTCCCCTCATTTATACATCTCATTCTCAAAAGAGCAATACAATTCTGGAACTTCTCTTTCTAAGCTTCTTGTGAGCTAGCAAGTGTGGGATCCTATTGACCCGAGATAGAGACATGGACGCAAAGGGTAACACTAGGTTAATGACACTGGAATTACTTGTGATGACAATGATGTTGATCGTTCGGCCGTTGACCCTCGTCGAGGCCGAAATCGATTTCAGCCCGTGCTAAAAAAGATGCATGTTTCTATGTGGATTTTCCCCAATTGCCGATGATTGTTATCCGGGCTGCGTATACGCGCTCTGCCCAGGGGCGAAGCCATTCAAGGCCACCGCTCACTGCAATCTTGGTTGCGCGATGTCTAAGTGCTACAGAGTCTATTCGGGTACATTATCTGAGCTAGCGTCAGTGAAAGGGTTAATGCAATTTGATTGATCTCACAATCTTATACTAATTTTTTTCATGGAAAACACTGGTTTTACTTTAATGCCACTTGTGCTACTATTTCCGACCAAAAAATCATATGAATATCTTACGTTGGTTTTTGACGTTGTAGATGCCAAGCGAATTGAGGCCTGTTTGGATGGATGCTCGGACGGTTGCAAGAAATCTCTCCCTCTGCACTAGATCCGGAAGCTGCTTCAAGAAACCAGTGGAAATAAAAAAAAATAAATTGTTGAAAGGCCCTTGCGGTCCTAAGGAAATGAAAATCTAACCTTTGAGCACTATTGTAATGATTAGTTGGCAATAGCAAAATTCTCTGGATCTCCATGAAAAACAGACATGTTTTTGTGTTCTACTTCACACGTATTTTTTTTTTTTTTTGATAATTCCAAGGCAAGAGCGTAGAGACTTGATTACTTAAAATCATATAACACCCCGCAACCCTCTGTTTCACGTTTAAGTCAAGTCAAATTATAAAAAAAAATGAAAGAAAAATTACATATCAAACGAAGTACATATTCTGATGAAAGGTGGAAGGAGAAACAATAAACTAGTCGATGATTCCTCTTCATCGTAAATCTACCTAGTGTTTCGGCTGCGTCAGATTTCGAAAGGTGCTGTCGGAGCAGGGCATTCCCATATGCTATGAGAATCATCAAATGGAAAATCCTTTTCGAAGAATTATGAAAATTCACATCACTTGTCAAGCAGTGATTATTTTGGCATCTTGAATTTGCCTTCGCTGGAGCAATGCAAAATTACCTAGTCGGAAAATGTCAAAGTGATTTTTAGGCACATTTTGCTAGGCTCGCTTTCATATAATGGCATGAGCTTTAATGTTTGGGATAAAGATAACCGAAACACTAAATCTCATCTACTGTAAGCTCTCGGCCTATCTTATCCCTTATATCTGTTTGAGAATATAAGAATTTACAAAAAAGTTTATCTCCTGGCTTCTTTAATTTTTTTTTCTCCTCTTCTATAACATGAAGCCTTTCATTGACCAGTAAGGCCACCTCTCTTGCAAGAGCATGCATACCTTCCTTTGCATAAGCGTAGTCATTTTCTCGAGCAAAAAATTTTGTCGAGAAAGTATTTACTTTACAATGTAATCCTCTATACATACGAGAAAATAGATCTAGTTTCCTATCGACCATTTTTATTTATTAGAATTGTTCAATTTATTTTTTCATGAATAAAAGGAACATAATTGTTGTTGTCTTTTATTAGGAAAAACCATCACTTTTAGATTTTCTTTATAAAAGTTCTACCTGATTAAGGAGTTCCAAATAAATGAATGAACTTTAATGCAGTCTCTATTTTCCAATGACTAATTGTAATAGCTAGAAAAGTTAGCCCTATGCATATGCGCCACGAGATGGCCATGCCAGATGAGATAACACGTTAACAAATCTTTTATTGCTAATAGGCATACGGCCCTATTGATAGAGGGATTGGAGTAGGAGAGGAGGGAGGGGGTGAGACACTAGTATCACAGGTGCTGGATTCGACTCTTGTGTTTTGCAGGAGGCAAAACAAAAGTCAAGTGATGAGAATTAGAGATTTGACAGACTTAAAATCCAATTTTGACTGTGCTGTCGATGCAAAATTACCTAATTGGAAAATGTCAAAGTAATTTTAGGCACATTTTGCTAGGCTCGCTTCCATAAATGGCATTATCCCAAACATTAAAGCTCATGCCATTTATGGAAGCGAGCAATTAACCCAAACATTAAAACCCATCCACTGTAAGCTGTCCGTCTATCTTATCTCTTATATCTGTTTGAGATTATAAGAATTTCCAAAAAAGTTTATCTCCTGGCTTCTTTAAATTTTTTTTTCTCCTCTTCTATAACATGAAGCCTTTTATTGACCAATAAGGACATCTCTCTTGCAGGAGCACGCATACCTTCCTTTGCATAAGCGTAGTCATTTTCTCGAGCAAAAAATTTTGTCGAGAAAGTATTTACTTTACAATATAATCTACTATACATACGAGAAAATATATCTAGTTTCCTATCAACCATTTTTATTTATTAGAATTGTTCAATTTATTTTTTCATGAGTAAAAGGAACAAAATTGTTGGTGTCTTTTATTAGGAAAAACCATCACTTTTAGATTTTCTTTATAAAAGTTCTACCTATTTAAGCAATTCCTAATAAATGCATGAACTTTAACGTAGTCTCTTTTTTCCAACGACTAATTGTAACATCTAGAAAAGTTAACCCTATGCATATGCGCCATGGCCATGCCGCATAAGATAACAAGTTAACAAGTCTTTCATTGTCAATAGGCATGCGGCTCTGCTAGTAAAGGGTTTGGAGGGGTTAGGGGCTAGTATCAGATGTGGAGTTCGACTCTCGCGCTCTACAGGAGGTAGAACATAAGTCAAAAAGTGATGAGAGTTAAAGATAGGAGATACTCGAAAAAAAAAAAAATCCTTCATTTAAAGGCTACTCTTGTTTGAATATATTTCTCCAAAAAGGGCATTCTTTTATACGTGGTCTTGACATAGAATGTTTTTATTTTATTTTTTTGAACTGAAATTCTGTTTGACTAGGTATCATCTACGAAATTACATCTGAAAGAGAGATGGAATTTGGGCTCCATTTGCTTTGCGAAAATGGATGATTTGTAAAATATTTTCCTAAAAATAATTGTTTGTTTCTTTAAAATAATTGATCCATGGAAATTGTATTACTCATCGACTACAATTTATGTATGAACATTTTTGTGAATGATGGAGATCTTTTTCATTCATTCATTTTTCTAAGTGATACAATCAATCATCTTACTCCGTTTATTTCAAGAAAAATATTTTTCTGGAAAATATTTTCCGTGTTTTCTGGTGTTTAGGGGCGGAAAATGTTTTCCGTGGGAAAACATTTTCCTTCCCCATCCCCAATTTTTCATTGTTTTGAGAAAAATGATTTCTACTTCTGAAAAGCGGAAATCATTTTCCGCCAAACTCCTCCTTCCCCCCTCCGGTCGTCGGCCTCTGGTCGCCGATCGCCGGCCGCCGCTTGTCGGTCGCCGGTCGCCGGCCGCCGCTTGTCGGTCGCCGGCCGCTGCTCGTCGGTCGTCGCCGCTGCTTGTCGGTCGCCGCCGCTGGTCGGTCGCTGGCCGTCGCTGGTCGTCGGCCACCGCTCGTCGGTCGTCGCTTGCCGCTCGTCCGCCGCCGCCGCCAGTCGCCACCGCCACCACCGGCAAAAAATATTTTCCGAAACTTTTTTATATTGTTTGCCAAATACCGGAAAATTATGTTTTGGGAAAAAATTTTCCAGGAAAATGACTTCCGGGAAAACATTTTCCAAAAACACAATATTTTTCGCCAAATGAACGGAGCCTTAAGGAAAATGTTTTTCAAGTCATTCATTTTCCGAGAAACAAATAGAGTCGTAGAGGCAATTTGAAGAGAATGCTAATGACACTTTAAATGGCAGTGTTATTCCTTGGGAAAATTACCAAAAAGGTCACAAACCCATTACAACTGTGCTAATTCAGTCATAAACTTTTTTTTTGTGTCAATTAAGTTCTAAACCTTTTGCATTTATGCCAATTTAGTTTGTCCGACCAATTTTGACTGGTCAGCGTTGATGTAGACAATTTTTAATAATATTTAAATATTTTTTAAAATTTTTAATTTAAAATTTTTTTCCTTTTCTTTTTTTTTTTTCCTTTTTTCTTACTTTGGCCGGTCGTTGGACTGAGGTGACTGGCCAAAGGTTAGGACCAGCAAGTTCGACCTCGCTGGCCCCTGGCGAGGCTTGCCCTTGCTAAATCTGATTAAGGCGAGCCACTCTGGATCTAGCGAGGGCTAGCCTTGTTATAGGTATACTAGATTACGGTTTTTTGTGGTAAAAAAATTAGTTTGGAGTAAATTTATCGCAGGTGTATCGGTTTGGGGTTTTTCGTGGTAATAACCCTTAGCCAAAATTAAACTTGGCATCCGAAAACTAGTTGATACCTTGACTAGAAAAACTTTTGTAAATTGCTTAACTAAAAGTTGATTGTTTCTTATAGCAGTGGGTAAATTTAAGGCATTAGTAAGAAAGATAAATAAAGATACCAAACGAGATCATTTCTAGAATATATTTAACGAACCTTAAAACGGAACTCTTCTATCATTTTCTTTATGAAAACATCTAGCCGTTTGAGCCACTTTCAAATAAGTGCGTGAATTTGGATGCTGTCTTTATTTCCAACGACTGAATGGTAACTGCTAGAAAAGTTAGCACTATGCATTTGCGCCACGAAATAGCCATGCGGCATATGATGATAAGTTAATAAAGTCTCTAAAAGCGTGAGAAGGTTTTATATTTTAAAGTTTAAAAAACTGAGATTATTCCAGTTCTATTTGACTAGCTATCATCTATGAAAAGATATTTTAATCATGGGATTATATAATCACCAACACTCATATAATTGTATTTTCAAGAAATTAAAGTTGGAGTGAAGCGTAATGATTTTACGTATTACAAGGAGAATCGATATGAAAAGATTATTTTCTAAACACGACTTTATTAATCATAGCTTAACAGGTGTCCGAAGTAAGACAGATGTATGTTCACACTTTTCTAATTTTTGGTAGGTTTAATTTTTGTATGGAGCGCTTTCATTCTGTCCATTGACATTTAGAACTATTTGCAAAGGAGATGTTGAGGTCCAACCGTGTCTTGCGTACTCCAATTATAAAACTGATTAGATTTGAACCGCCCGCCAGGTCAAAAACTCAACATCGTCCGGTACAAATTACAATTGCCACTAATCGGGGACATACGTAATCAACACCCTTAAAAAAATCAACATTTGATAGAAAAGTAGGTAAATTTCAGAAAAAAAGAAGTTAAACATTGGTAAATAACTCAAACGAGAATCGGTAATTCGAAACTAGTTGGCAATTTGATCGAGGTAAAGTTGGTGTTTCGCACAAGTAAAATAAGTTAGATATATGGGTGGATTTTCTGATAATTGTGAAAGTCTTACAATAATAATGGGCACTCTTTAATTTCACTTGCCAATTTTAAGCACTTTCCCAATAAATACATGGCGTTAATGCTCTCTTTACTCCAGTTCCAACGACTGGCAAACACGATGCATGTGTGCCGCGAAATAGCCATGCAGGATAGACGAAAAAAAAAAAATTCTATAGAAAAACGTTGTTGGCTGTACATATTTCTGCAGAAAGGGGCCATCATTTACGAAGAGAGGTCTCCAATATGGACTATGTTTCATGGGGAAAAGCGTCAAAAAAGTTCTAAATCTTTTGTATTTGTGTCAAATTAATTTTTAATATTTTTTTTGTTCCAATTCAATCCTTCCGGCTAATTTTGGCCGAATTTTGCTAATGTAAACATTGGCCAGCCTACATGGCACCGTCGGCAATGACGTAAATAACTTTTAATAATATTTAATATTTTTCAAATTTTTTGTTTATTTTCTTTTATTTTCTTTTTCTTTCCCCTTCTTCTTCCTCTAGCTAGTTTCCCGGCGACCGGCTGGAAGCCACGGTCGGCCAATGGCAAGGGCGGCACAGCTCAACTCTCATTGGATGGTCATGAGGGTGGCCTTGCGTTGGGCTAGGCGAGGCTCGCCCTTGCCCAGTTTGGCGAGGGTTGAGCTTCACCGACCATGGGGGAGTCCCGACCTTGCCAAATCCGGCGAGGTTGTGTCTCGCATAGCCTAGCTCGAGGCCAATTGGCAAGGGCTCAAGCCTCGCACTAGGTTGGGCGAGGCTCGCCCTTGCAAAATCTAGCGAGGGTCAAGCCTCGTTGGCCATGGGGGAGGCTCGACTTTGCCAGATCTGGCGAGGTTGTGCCTCACCCAACATAGCTTGAGGCCACCCTCGTGGCCATCTGGCGAGGGCTCGAGCCTTGCGCTAGACTAGGCGAGGCTCGCCCTCTTCGGATCTGGCAAGGGTTGAGCTTTGCTAGTCATGGGTGAGGCCCAACTTTGCAAGATCTGGCAATGTCATGCCTCGCCTAGCCACTTGCGAGGATCGCCTTTGCCATCGTTGATGAGGGCAAGCCTTGCCAGTGGCTAGTGAGGCGAGCCTCCCCAGCCCCCTCAGCCCTAGCCTCCAAATAGTCGCCAGATCGGCGACTGGCTAGAGGAAGAAGAAAGGGAAAGAAAAAAAAGAAAAAAGAAAAAGAAAATTTAAGAATAAAGAATTCAAAAAATATTATTAAAAGTTGTCCACGTTATCGTCGGTGGTGCCATGTAGGCCAGCCGATGTTCACGTTAGCAAAATCCGACCAAAATTAGCTAGAAAGACTGAATTGGTATAAAGACAAAATATTTAGGATTGAATTAGCACCAAAAAAGATTTAGGACTAAATTGATATCAATGCAAAAGGTTTAGGACTTTTCTGACACTTTTCCCATATTTCATGTTATAGATTACCCATAAAGTGATTTTATTATCGGTGCTCTAAATTGAGAGAGTCATAAACGATTCAAACTTTTCTTTTACCGTCTTCCAAATTCAAAGTCTTACCTTTTCGAGAACCAACATACTCATATCTACAATCCTCTCGGGTCTAAGAGGCTTCACTTTGGCTTCCGAAGCCTAGAGAACAATCACGATCTCGAAAGGAGGCCAAGAAATATGGGCTTCAAAAGCTAGGAGAAAGCGATGCCAATGGCGATGACGATGGTGGTGGTGCTGATGATGTTGTGGGTCTCGCAGACGAGAGACCCTTATAAATGGTGCAAGTTTCCGTGCAAGCTTGAATGTACTTTTATCGATCCCAGAGAAGGTTGTATTTTGACGTGTGTCGCGAACAAACGCAGACATCCGATCCCAGAAGGTGTCGGCCATTGCAGACTTGGTTGCGTGATCTCTACATGTTCGGGCTTCGGGAGTCAAGTCGGTACGTGTTGCTCTTCTCGCCCCTTGAAAATTTCATTCTATGTATCTCAATGATGTATGAAACAAAGCAACATTGTAACTTTTCAGGGAAAATAACCTAAAAAAGTTATAAACCTATTATATTTTTACCGATTTAATCTTAAACTTTTTAATTGTGCTAATTTTTTTTATAAGAAATTTTAATCATGCTAATTGAGTCATAGATTATTTCACGTTTTTCATTTTGATCAGATGGACTCAACTGGGAAAACATGAAAATGTTTAGATTTCAATTGGCACAATTAAAAAGTTTAGAACTGAAATTGCAAAAATACAATAGGTTTAGGATTTTTTCAGTAATTTTCCATAACTTTTTAAGATGGAGTCTCTTATGAATCCTAGGAAAAATCATCATAAATTAATTGAAGCCTTTCGACTGGCACGCGTTTTATTGTATGCTTCAATGAAAAATATTAGTAATATTTAGGGATGAAACAAATAAGGACGGTACATGCTGTATGAAAGGCATGTATCTGGGTAGAAATCTAGATGATTCAAGAAATCGACACCCCAATTAAAGCTATGTCAACAATATTGGCCTGTGAAAGCGTTACTTTATGCTGTTTTTCACAAAATTTAGACCAGGTATCAAATTCACTTGTTTAGGTGATGGTAAATCGTGTTTTAAAAGACATTGAATCATTGCCCCTTATAATTATTTGTGATGGCTAAAATCTCTTCGCAAAATGTCATTGGTAGGCTTGCCGTTAAAAGTTATCCAGCACGGCCCTAGCCGGCTATTGGGGACATGCAACCTGTCGTTAGAAGTTTGTATGAGGGTTGGGCATCCCATTTCTCGAAAGCCTTTGTGAACAACACAACGCTTTGATACCGCTGAATATTTTTTTTTGTGAAAGTCTTCAAGAGTCAAGAGGGAGGACCGAAGCTTTTTTAGGGATGGCTGCAAACTATTTTAGGGACTACAGAAACCCTCCAAAAATCCTAGTCTCACTGTCAATTTTCATTGAATTTTGTTCAGAAGATCTTTCTTTAATGGTCCATTTATAGTTACACCTTCTATGTCATGTTTTTCTGATCATTCCACTTCCCATAACATTCTAGACTTTACTACAACAGAACTATGTATGTCAGAATATTTTTTGCAGAGTAAACTTCTATACGGATATCAGAGTTAGTGTGCATAAATTTCATGAGAAACTAGATTTTGCATTTTGCTTTTGTTGGTTGCCCTCTTTATCTTGCTTTTCTGCTTTCATGCAGATGCCAACAACGCGTCAAGATGCGCGGATGCATATTCTAATAATTGCACAAATTCTTACAACAGTACCTCCATTTCGAATTTGAAGAACCAGAAAAATAATTGAAGGAGATATAGGTTCTTTTGTGTCTAAAATGAAGAGATGTGGAATAAAATAAGAGTTCACGGGCTGTTACTTTTACATGTCCTTTTCAAAATTCGAACGACTAAATCCAGATACGTAATGGGAGCCGAGATCTTGCATTTGTGAACCGCAAATCAGGAGGGAGGTGAAACATAAAATTCCGCAAATTACTTAATATATGTATGGTGCCGTAAGCATATATAAATTAAGGAAAGGAATCTCATAAAATATGGAGGGACATATTCACTAGAAGTTCTAAAACTTGTCACCAAAATGTAATTGAGTCCTAAAACTTGTTAAATTGGTTCAATCAAATTCTAAAGTTAACACCATCCAATTTAACTAATGGAAAATACTGATGTGGCTTTTTTATTATTTTTTTATATCATACGTGGTGATGAAGTAGCTTTTTTATCATTATTTTAATATTAATTTTATTTAAATTCATTTATAAATAAGCTAAAATTTTAAAAAAGGGAGGAGGAGGACAGGTGGGGAGGGAAGGCTTGCCCTCCCTGCCACCACGACCCCACCATCGCTAGGAGAGGCCAGCCAGGGTGGGGGGACCGCAGGTGAGGGTTGTCGGCACTTGGCAGGTGCCATCGACCCTCATCGACCACAGGCGAGGGCTGCGGGCCCTTCTCTAGATCAGGTGAGGGTCATTGGCCCTTGCCCAGACCTGGTCAAGGGTCGCTAGTGGTGGTCGACCCTCGCCTACCATCCCCCCACCCTGGCCGGTCCCTCCCAGCGATCTAGGGGTGGCGGTGGGGAGGGCAAGCCGTCCCTCCCCGCTTGTCCTCCTCCTCTTTTTTTTTAAGTTTATTTTTTAAATTTAATTTAAATAAAAGTAGTATTAAGAATCAAATTTGGAACAAAGCGACATCGTTTTAGCCACGTCATCGCCGCATAAGAGAGATAAAATATTAAAATAAATCACCTCAGCGCAACGTCAGCATTTTTCGTTAATAAGTTTGACACTGTTAACTTTAGGACTCATTTGAATCAATTTGGAAAATTTTAACATTTGATTGTAATTTTTGTAAGTTTTAGGACTTAATTACACTTTGGTAACAAATTTTAGGACTTTTAATGAACATATCCCAAATATGAAATATCAAGGAAGAACCACCATATGTGACAAAGGTATACTGATTTCGAGTATAGATTATGACTTCTGTGCATGTGAAGATATTGCTACCTGCATTTTACTAACAAAAGAATCACGTTGAGAAGGAAATTAAACATTCTTATATGTTATTTCACGAAAATCACATCATAGAATACGGAACTATGCTATGAAAAAAGATAAATATATCATAAAATACAATAAAGTTACATCATCAAATAAAAAATTATGAATAGATTAAATCGGAACATACACATCGAATAGTACACTCAGGAACAAATTGATAGGCTCATTTGCAATTCAGAAAATTATAGATTAACCTAAGGAATACATCATTTAGACTGCGAATCAATCAACTCTCACGATACGAGTCGTGAATCAATCAATTTTGATGACTATGATCCATAAATAATTGCTTACTCCATATATTCATCTGTGGTTGCTGTGGTACTTGCTCTGCGTCGCCAATGACAAAAAGTAAGGACAGAACAGAGGCATGTTTTTCGATATCTTTGTTTTTGTCTGGCTGAAAACTGCCAAGCGAAACGAATTAAGAATCAATCAGTTTTGATGACCATAATCCTCAAATAATTACTTACTCCATATATGTGGCGCATGCTCTACGTTGCCAATAACAAGAAGAAAGGATAGAATAGAGAGATATTTTTCGACGACTTTCTGTTTGTCTGAAAACTGCCAAGACACAGTCAATGCATGACTTAATTAGCAAAAAATTATCCAAAAAGTCATAAACATATTGCACTTTTATCGATTCAGTCCTAAACCTTTCAATTTTACCAATTAAGTCATAAACTATTTCATATTTTGCTAATTGAGTCCATTTGACCAATTTTAGCTAAAAATTACTAACATTAACATTGGGTGTCCTACGTAGCACAGCCAGCATTGACATGAACAATTTTTAATAATATTTCATATTTTTTCAAATATTTATTTTCTTTTATTTTCTTGATTTTTGTTATAAACCTCTAGTCGGCAAGGGCCACGATGCCCTCTCTCAGATCGAGAGAGGGCATCGTGACCCCACCTAGATCCAAGCGAGGGCATTGTGCCCTCATTGGCCATAGATGAGGGCGTTGCACCCTCGTCGAAAGGCGGCCTCGCTGGCTGGAGGTTTTAAAAAACGAAGAGAAAAAAGAAAAAAAATTAAAAATTAAAAAGAAGAAAAAGAAAAGAAAAACTAAAAAAAATCGAAATCATAATAAAATATCATTAAAAACTATTTGCGCCATCACTAGTTGTGCCGCGTAAAACGGCTGATGTCCACATTAGCGATTTCCAGTCAAAATTGATCGAAGGGACTTAATTGAAAAAAAACATGAAAAAGTTTAGGATTTAATTGAAAAGATTATAAAGTTTAGGATTGAATTGGTGAAAGTGCAATAAATTTAGGGCTTTCTGGATAATTTTTCCATTAATTATGTATGGTGAAACTGTTCCTTTTTTTAGTCGTTGCATGGCTTAATTAATGTGAATTTTTTCCTTTTCTTTTTAACAATGGATGAATATCTAGATATCTTGCATCCAACAAATCGTTGATCCTCACCAAGAATGGCAGTCCTTTGAGTCTATTCCGTTCACTTTATAATCTGTCGAAACACGCAAATTCGTTCCGCTGTACTACAGTCATCTAAGTAAATGCACAGATGTCGCCATTTGGCTTCAAGTCTGCGTGGACGTACCCGATCACTTGAGTAAATAGCAATGGAGACAGGAATTCCGTCGAGGGGACAAACAGTTTTTGTCATTTATGATTTTGGATCCATTCGTGGCTAAATAAATGTATCAAGATTACCGGCAAAAGAAACTTATTTAAGAAATGATACAAAGAACATAAAAGATGATAAATAATCAATATTTGCAAAATAACAACAATAGCTCGAAATATGAGGAAATAAAATATCAATTCTATTCTTACAAAAGTTGTACTTGTTCGGAGTAAATTTATCACAGGTATACCAATTTTGGGTTTTTGATGGTCAAAAAATTAGTTTTGAGAAATTTGTCATATGTGTGCCAATTTGGAGTTTTTCGTAGTATTAACCCTAAATAAAAAAAAAGGTACAAAAAAAAGAGCTCTCTTGTGTTTGTTTGGGCTATTTGAAGTGTTAAAAAAACTTCTTACTTTTTTGGTAAAGGTTTACAATACTATGCAAATTCAAAAATAGAAAAAAGTATACGTAAATTTATATGTTGTGAAAATTTGTGATGTTTCGGTTAAAGAAAAATCAAAATTAGTCCGTAGAAATATCTAAATTAAGTAAAACGTAAAAAGTAAAAGTCTATCCAAACATTCACTAGCTAAATACGTTAATATAACTATATATAATACATTTATTATAGTAAATTATTTTCTATGATTTATGAGAATCAAAGAGTGTCGGTGGAAACCTTTACCAAAAAAAAAAAAAAGAGTGTCGGTGGAAACTGTGCCCCTTTTGATGTAAGTTACTTTTACTTTCTGCCCAAAAAGCGCTCAACAGGCCAATCACCATTACTATCTTGTATTTTAAGAATTTCTGGACCTGATTTTGCAAACTAACTTTATTTAGAAAATCCAGAAGAAAAACTTGTCTTATATAAAACAATCACCGATTAAAAGCCGAAATTAGGCCAAGATCCCACTTGGGTTCAAAACTTGTATTTATAGCTGTTCCGTTCATGTTCTTTGTATTGCTGAGTGTCAATACTATACAGTATAGAGAGAGAGAGAGAGAGAGAGAGAGAGAGAGAGAGAGAGAGGCATGGATGCTAAGGGTGCGAATGATAACCATTTTGCTCCAAAAATCAAATTTTTTTCAGAAATTGCTTTCTGGTATTTTTGCCATAAATTGATTTCTAGAGGAGAAATCTGTTTAGTAAAAATGACTAATTCTGCTCTAGAAATTGATTTCTGAAATAGAAATCTATTTTTATTTTTTTATTTTTTGGGCACCTCAAAAAAATAAATTTTACTCAAAGTGGGTGCCTAAAGGTATTATAAGCCATTTTGTGAAATTTTAAAATTTTTGATTTTTTTGGGCACCTAAAAAAAATTAAATTTCACTCAAAGTGGGTGCTCAAAAGTATTCTAAGTCATTTTGTGAAATTTTGAAATTTTTAATTTTTTTATATTTTTATATTTTTGGGCACATCAAAAAAATTAAATTTCACTTATAGTGGGTGCCCAAAAGTATTCTAAGTCATTTTGTGAAATTTTGAAATATTTTTATATTTTTATATTTTTGGGCACATCAAAAAAATTAAATTTCACTCATAGTTGGTGCCCAAAAGTATTCTAAGCCATTTTGTGAAGTTTTAAAATTTTTAATTTTTTTGGGTGCCTAAAAAAATTTAAATTTCACTCAAAGTGGTTGCCCAAAGGTATTATAAACCATTTTGTGAAGTTTTGAAATTTTTGATTTTTTGATTTTTTTGGGCACCTCAAAAAAATTAAATTTCACTGAAAGTGGGTGTCCAAAGGTATTCTAAGTTATTTTGTGAAGTTTTGAAATTTTTGATTTTTTTGGGCATATCAAAAAAATTAAATTTTACTTAAAGTTAGTGCCCAAAGGTATTCTAAGCCATTTTGTAAAGTTTTGAAATTTTTAATTTTTTTATATTTTTTGAAAAAAATTCACCAAATTTGCTATTTTCCCGAAATATAACTTTTTTTATTTTCTGGAAATTTTTATGAATTTTTCTGGAATTTTTCAATTTTTATGTATTTTTTGAAAAAAAAAATTAGTGAGAAAAAGAGAGAAAATAGGGATATTGCATTTTGAAATTCTTGCTCAAAACTCATTCTAGAATCAAAAATGCATTTTGAAATAAAAAATGTATTCTGCAATCAAGTATTTTTAACAAACGCATTTTTATTTCAGAATGCAAAAATTGCTCCAAAATGTATTTTGGAAAATTTTTAACAAATGCATTTTTGTTTTGAAATCCATTCTGGAGTAGAATTTCATCAAAATGAATTTCATTCGCGCCCTAAAGGTGATGCAAAGAGAATAGCCATGGCACTATTCATGGCGATGTTGATCCTCCATGCACCAGGGGACGTAGAGGCCAAGTCTCTCAAGTGCAAAACTTTGATCGGAATCTGCAAAGCCACTAGCACGGTCACCATCAAACCGCCCCTTTGCCTCGACCAATGCTTCCCGCGTAGCTGCCGAAATGGAACGCCCACCGAGGCCCTTAGCAGCGGCGATCTCCGTTGCAAGACCTCCGTGTGCTTCAAATGCTATTCAAGTAATTCGATTCGCCAACACTAGTCGATGTTGTCAGCGCTAGATTATTTCTCAGTGTAAAATGCAATTGAGTTGATCTTCGCTCACCTTTCTTCTTCTTTTTTTTAATCAAATCAATGGCGATCCACTGTACATAGTACATGACTTTTCTAATGACTAGCCATTTTGATGTCCGCATATGCAGAGAAAATTGAGACTATTTGGATTCATGCTATAACGATTGCGTGAAGTCTTCCATAAAATCCTAGAGCCTTCTTCAGCAGAAGAAGAAAGGAAGAAAAATGAATGTGATTGAAAAATGAATAAAAAAGTCTCCTTTTTCACTATTGTTGTCGTGATCTGTTCAAATCTTTGATACATTTTTCTTCAACCTGATAAGATATTTTCCTAATGATTAGTGTGTTCAAGGATTTTTTGAGCATCTTACTGCATGTGGTAATCCTCTTAATCAGGCATGACCAGTAATTACTGAATCTCTGTAGCCTGCGCTCCTGATGTAATCTCAAGAGAATGGCATGAGTTAATTCAACAACTCCTTTGGGGGGTTGACCTACGAAGAACTTGCACATTTGGAACTGCTTGGTGCTTGTTTATGTGACAAAAAGTTATGTACTTTTCATTTCGACATTAGAGTGGTGAGACAGACGATTCTTAAAGGTGATTCCAAGAGAAAAACTTCACTGTTTTATTGCCACGTTTTTATTAGCTTTGGTTCCTACCAAGGGTTAAGACGGACGATTCTACTGTGCTGGTAGATTATTAAAAAACGTTGGCAAGTATGAAACGAAAACCGTTGGAATTGCCGGTCACTTGATTTTTTGTCTACTTGTTGATAATTTATTGACATTCTTATGAAATTACTTTTTTTTTTCTCACCGACGCCTTTAACTTACCAATCTTTATTTGAGTGATTTTATCAACCTTTTACCCAATTAAATTATCCTAATTAGTTCTAGATTTAGGGGGTGAGCCTGTCCAGTCCAACATGGGAACCAGTTTGGCTGATTCTAGGCGATTCCGCAATCACAAAGTTTTGAACCGGAAATAACCATTGTTTCCTGTTTCCTTGTGTAGGGCCGGACCAGAACAGTATGCCTTGATTTTCTTTTTCTCTTCTAGAACTAAAGCTGCATTGAGGGCAGACGCGATATGCGTTGTGAAATTTCGGCGTAGATCCAAAGCCAAACTCCAAATGCATGATCAAAACTCGGTATATCGGTACAAACCAAACATTTGTTTGTTTTTCACGATGGGATAAGGAACTCATGCTAGGTTTTCACATTAAATAGGAAATTCATTTAAACTTAACAAAAAAAAGTCTTAGATTATCAAATTTCAAGACAAGAATTTTGATTATCTACAAAAAAAATTAGTATACTTAATTAAGAAAGAATAATAGCTTCCAAATAAAAGAGACAACGGCAGCTCCAGGGTGGATAGGATCGGTTTCTCATTCCATAAACTAGGAATCAACCCTATCCGGTCGATTACAGGTTCTAGGGTGGGTCGATTCCTACCTTGGAACCGATCACCCCTATATTGATTACCATTATGATTGAGTTACGAACCAACGTTCTTTTGTTTTCTTTTAGTTTATCAACTTTCTTTTTATTGTTTATCAACTTTTAATTATCTTTCTTACAAATACCTCAAATTTATTTACAGATATGTGTATTTACCTACATTTTTATTTTTGTAACTTGTCAGCTTTTCATACAATTGTTTATCGATTAGTTTTGGTTTATCAACACTTATTGGAGTTGCTTACCAACAATTACAATTAACCAACTATACTATTTAGTCACAAGCTTTTATTTGCATTATTTACCTGCCAATTCTACCAGCTCTTTTTAAAAAATACCAACCTCACCAATTTTTCTTCAATTAAGTCACTAACTAATTTTGCATTAGCAACTCTATTTTGAATTAGTTGCCGATTTATTTGATCTTTTTTTATAAGTTTCTAATTTCTCTTACCTCTGACAAAGGAAAATTTTGTCTTTTACAATGTTATATTTGTTTTTCTTACCATTTTTTTAAATTTATCACCTATTATTTGAGAATACCCCCCTGTATTTGAATGACTTACTAATTTTTCTCCAACTAAGTTACCAATCAACTTAGAATTATCAGCTCTCATTTTGAGTTCTTACCATCTTTTTTTTAATTACCATCTTTTCTATTGAGTTTCCATATTTATTCAATTTATCAACTCTTTTAAGAAATTACTAACCTTAATTAGAATGATTATAACTTTTCTCCAATTAAGTTACTAAGTAGTTTTGCATTATCAACTCTTAATTAAATTAGTTACCGATTATTATTTGGTTTGAAAAGAAAAAATATCTCTCTTATTATTTACCAAACTTTATTTACCTTTCTTATAAATAGCTTAAATTGACCAATTCTTATACGAACTTACCAAATCATATTTGTGTAACATGTCAACTTCTTTGTTAGTTACCATTATTTTGTATTACCAACTCTGAATTAAGTTGCTTTCCAACATTTATTTCTTTTTTCTTAAATTTACCAACTCTTTCATTAGATTCTATTTTTTTTTGTCTTGCTTACCAAATTTTTATATTTACTTACTTTTCTTAAAAATTACCAACCTCAATTAGAGTGATTGCCAACTTTTCCTCGATTATATTACTAGCCATTTTTGCATTAACAATTCTTGTGTGAATTAGTTACCAACATTTATATGGTGTTTCTTGTAAATCATCAACTCCTCTTTTCTCAAATGAAAAAAATAATGCTTTAATTTATCAACTTTAATATGAAGTTGCCAATCTTTTTTGTTCGACTTACTGATTTTCCTCCAATTAAGTTACCAACTTGTTTTGATTTATCAACATTCATTTGAGTAATTTACCAATGTTTATATGATTTTTTCGTTGAATTTACTAAATTTTCTATTGAGTTACCATTTTTATCTGCATTGCTTACCTATTCATGTCGACAAATAAGTTAGAAACTAGCTTTGCAATGCTACTTATGGTTAATGATGTTTGTTTGATTTTCTAAAAGTACCAAATTTTCTTATCTGTAACAATAACAAAAAAAGAGGTTCCCCTATATTTTACTCACTAACATTGTCTTTTCTAATAACGCCTTAAATCTACCGACTTTTATTTGAATGACATAGTAACTATAGAGTGACAGAATGATGCATGACAAATTTATTCAAATTCATGTCGAACTAATGATTTACTCTTCAAATCTTGAATGTGAATTAAGCCCTAAACTTCAGGCTTGAAACTAATAATTATTGCAATGATAATTTGATTGAAGCTAGGTACCGTTGAATGTGATAAGAGCCTACCACTACAAAAAAACATGTTTTTTCCGATGAAATTTCCAACAAAAAATTCTGAAAAATTCGTTGGAAAACAAATTTCCAACAAATTTTCCAACAAAAAAAAAATCCGTGGGTAATTCGTCGTCGGAAAATTTTCCAACAAAAAATTTTAATTTTCGTTGGAAATTTGCGACGAAAATTTTTTCATTGGAAATTTCGTTGGAAACTTCGTCAGTAAATTAGTAGCTAAATTCTTTGGAAAGTTTGTTGGAAAATTCATCGCAAATTATTCGTTGGAAAACTCGTGGCAAAATTCATTGGTAATTATTCGTGAATAAATTCCTTGGAAATTTTGTTGCAAAATTTGTTGGAAAATTCATTGGAAAGTTCGTTGGAAAGTACGTTGGAAAATTCGTCGCTAATTATTCGTTGCAAAAATTGTGGGTAATTTTTTATGGTAAAATTCGTGACAAATGAATTTCCGACGAATTAGCAACAACAAAAAATTCGTCGCTAATTCGGCATTGGAAATTTTTTGCGACAAAATATTTTAATTTTTCATTGGTAATTTGCAACAAAAATAGAGTAGTGGTAAATTTGTGGGAAATTTCCCACGAATTTTGCCACAAAATTCAAATTTTCGGTATAAGTGGCTTTTTTCAATTTCGTGGCAAAATTTGTAGGAAATTTCCCATGAATTTTGCCACGAAATTGAAAAACGTGGTATTTTGCCATGAACAAAAAAATTCGTCGGAAATTTTTTTTTTGCAAATTTTGGCGACGAAAATTTGAATTTTCGCCGGAATCGCAGCCATGACCCCCTCCACCGGAATCGCAGCCATGACCCCCTCCACCAGAATCGCGACTGCGACCCCCCGGCCCGTCGGAATCATGGCCGCGACCGCCTCCCCCTCGCCGGAATCGCGGCCGCGACACCACACCCCACACCCGCCGCCCCCCACAGGGCCGGAATCGCACCATGGGGGTCTGGATACGGGAATAAGAGTCTGCATCAACCCCCTAGTGATCACAACCACACCACACCTACCATCTCTCTCTCTGTCTCTCTGTCTCTGTCTCTCTTCTCTTCATATTAAAAACATGGAAAACGCAATTAGGAGGCTCAACGGGGCCACTCAAAACCCCAAGACCAACCCCACCGAAACCGCCTTCCCCGACCACCCCAAGAAACCCTCCACCAAAGTCACCGCCACCGCCACTACCACCGCCAATCCCAACCAGAGGGCTCTGAGGGACGGGGTCCCCTTCGGCTGTGCCACAAGGTACCGTGGGGTGAGGCGGCATCCCTGAGGCCGCTACGCTGTAGAGATAAGGGACTCGCAGTTGAAGGAGCGGCGGTGGCTGGGCACCTTTGACACAGCGGAGGAAGCAGCCTGTGCCTATGACTGCGCTGCCCGGGCGATGCGAGGGATCAAGGCCCGCACCAACTTCGTGTACCCTCACTCTCCTCCCCTGCTCCCTCACTCCACCCACCACCACCTCTTTAACCTCTCCAAGCAGTAGGCCCCGAGCCAAACTTTTTGTGGCTTCCCAGTCGGGAGCCGCTCCAGCTGGCAATTTGCTTTTGCAAACGAGGACAGCATGAGGGGGACAATGAGGGCCTTGATTTGCTCCTTCTCAACGTCGGGGATCGGGGCCGAGGAGGCAGCTGGGGCGGCCTTGACGTCGGCAGGGGTGGCGGTGGCAGTGTCTTGGGGGGTAGGCAAGGAGGCCTAGTGGGCACGGAGGTGGTTCTTGAAGTTGACGGCGGTGGCTTGGCGAATCTGCTCGTCAACAGAGGGCTCGGCGAGGGCGTAGCTGGGGTAGTCGACGGCGTCGGCGAGGGAGGACTCGGGCTGGCGGCGAGGGGTGGGGGAGGGGGAGAGGGTGTAGAGGAAGCATTGGGAGAGGAACTTGAGTGTCTCCTGATTCCACTCCATGGGGAAGCTGCAGCTCGGGCAAGGAGGAGCTCCGATGGCCGTTCGGGGGTCAGGTCATCACCTAGGTTCGGGGGTCTAGTAGCAATGGCGCTAGGGGTGAGAGAGGAAGGAGGAAGAGGGGAAAAGTTGGGCCTCTTGTTCTTTTTTTTTCCCTTTATTTATGTTTGGGGCATTTTAAAATTTTGTGGTAAAATTTGTTAAAAATTTCCAACAAATTTTACCACGAATTTAAAAAAGACTCCCACATATGGCATTTTAAAATTTCGTGACAAAATTCGTCGGAAATTTCTGACGAATTTTACCACGAATTTAAAAAAAGACTCAACACATAACGGGTGTTTTAATTTCGTTGGAAAATTCGTTGGAAATTTCCAACGATTTTTACCACGAATTTAAAAAAGACTCCCACACAAGGCATTTTAAAATTTCATGGTAAAATTTGTCGGAAATTTCCGACGAATTTTGCCATGAATTTAAAAAAAGATGCAACACATAATGGGTGTTTTAATTTTGTTGGAAAATTCACGGGAAATTTCCCACAAATTTTGCCACGAAATAGTACATAATGCAATAATTTCCCAGAAACTTTAAATTCGTGACAATTTTTTTTGGAAATTTCGAACAAATTTTGCCACAAATTTAAAAAAGTCTCACACACACGGCATTTTAAAATTTCATGGCAAAATTTGTTAGAAATTTCCGACGAATTTTGCCACGAATTTAAAAAAAGATGCAACACATAATGGGTGTTTTAATTTTGTTGGAAAATTCATGGGAAATTTCCCATGAATTTTACCATGAAATAGTACATAGTGCAATAATTTCCCGGAAACTTTAAATTCGTGACAAAATTCGTTGGAAATTTCCAACGAATTTTGCCACGAATTTAAAAAAGACTCCCACATATGGCATTTTAAAATTTCGTGGCAAAATTCGTTGACAATTTTCCACGAATTTTGCAATGAATTTTTAATAAACAGAAGAAAAGGGAATGTTTGAATTCGTTGCAAAATTCGTGAGAAATTTTCCACGAATTTTGCAACGAAATTAGTTCTCAATTAAATTAATTAAACGAAAATTTCAATTCGTTGGAAATGCCCAATGAATTTTGCAACGAATTTGGTTTTAGCCGAACATCAAAAACTTTTTAAAGTTCGTTGGAAAATTCGTTGGAAATTTCCAACGAATTTTCCAACAAATTTCGTTCATCAGGAACAAGAACCAATATTTGAAATTCGTTGTAAAATTCATGAGAAATTTCTCACTAATTATTACGAATTTTGCAACGAAATTAGTTAACAATAAAATTATTTAACCGAAAACTTTGAATTTATTGGAAAATTCGTTAGAAATTTTCAACGAATTTTCCAACGAATTTCATTTTAATCGAATAACAAAACTTTTAAAAATTTGTTGAAAATTTACAACGAATTTTTCAACGAACTTTTAATAAATAGAAGAAAAGGGAAAGTTTGAATTCGTTGCAAAATTCGTGGGAAATTTCCCACGAATTTTGCAACAAAATTAGTTAACAATTAAATTAATAAAACAAAAATTTAAATTCGTTCCAAAATTCGTGGGAAATTTTCCACGAATTTTGCAACGAAATTAGTTAACAATTAAATTATTTTACCGAAAACTTTGAATTTGTTGGAAAACGAAATTCATTTTAACAGAACAACAAATCTTTTAAAAATTTGTTGGAAAATTCGTCGGAAATTTACAACGAATTTTCCAACGAATTTTTAATAAACAGAAGAAAAGGGAAAGTTTGAATTCATTGCAAAATTGGTGGGAAATTTCCCATGAATTTTGCAACGAAATTAGTCAACAATTAAATCAATAAAACAAAAATTTAAATTCGTTGCAAAATTCGTTTGAGATTTCTAACGAATTTTTAACAAACACAACAAAAGGGCATTTTAAAATTCGTTGCGAAATTCGTGGGAAATTTCCCACGAATTTTGCAACAAAATTAGTTCACAATTAAATTAATTAAATGAATATTTAAATTTGTTGAAAAATTCATTGGAAATTTTCAACGAATTTTCCAACGAATTTGCGTCTAGCTGAACAACATAAACTTTTTAAAATTTGTTGCAAAATTGGTTGGAAATTTCCAATGAATTGTCCATCAAATTTTCCAACATGCCGAACAATTATGTATATTTTGCAACGAATTTTCAATATGCCGATAAATTTTTTGTTAATTTGTTGCAAAATTTGTTGGACATTTCCAACGAATTTTGCAACGAATTTCTAATAACCAGAACATAAGGTTTTTTCAATTCGTTGCAAAATTCGTGGAAAATTTCTCACAAATTTTGCAACGAAATTAGTACATGACTAAATTAATGTACCGAAAATTGCAATTCGTTGCAAAATTCGTTGGGAATTTCCAACGAATTTTGCAATCAATTTCCAATATTTCGAATAAATATGTATTTTATGAATTCGTTGCAAAATTCGTTGGAAAGTTCCAACGAATTTTGCAACGAATTTCGAATATTCTGAACAATTATTCATCTTTTTGAAGTTGTTTGGAAATTCATTGAAGCTTTCCAACGAATTTTGCAACAAATTTCCAATATACCGAATAATTTTGTCTTTTTTGAATTCGTTGGAAATTTCCAACGAATTTTGCAACGAAAAAAATTTTAATCACAAATTTCCGACGAATTTTGCATCGCAAAATTTATCGTCGCTAATTTCCGACGAATTTTGCGACGAAAAATTCTCGATCGCTAATTTCCGACGAATTTTTAGATTTGTTGAAAAAGTTGTCGCAAATTTGCTCGTGACAAATTTTCGTGGCAAAAAAGCGGTTATTTTGTAGTGTACGGATTCACCCTTGTGGACACTTTCATTAAGTGCACGAAATTATTGCTCTCTTGGCTAATGAAGATAGCTCTGGTGGGTCTAAAACAGCAATATGCCTGATGTGCCACGCGGTAGTCATGCAAAAGAAGAAAACAAAAAGTGGACCACTATCGTCAACGCTAGTTCAACATTGTAAAGTGACCTATTTTATTTGTCATTTTCATAAAGGACAATTAACGAACTACACTATATATCAAAGTATCGTTTCAAAAAATTCAAAAAATATTATCTAAAAATGTCAACATTAGTGTCGATTGCACCACATAGGACGGCCAACAGTCATGTCAATAATTTTCTGCTGAAATTGATCGGATGGATTGAAATTGCGCAAAAGTAAAAGACTTATGATTCAATTAGCCAAAAAACAGTTAGGAAATTGACACAATTATAATAGTTTAAAAAATTCTTCGGTAATTTTCCGGATATTTTCTCCAATATCTCATGCATCTATGTAAAATGCACAGTCACATCACTCCAACTCCAAAATATAGCAGAGACATAACAAATCATTGCGACATGACCTGGTATGGGGCTGGCACATACATTATGAGGTCCAACTATAGTTGTATCTGTGATATAATTATTTAATGATATTTTCCTTTCAAAACAGTCTCCAGATAATACCAAGGAATGACGCCATTGTTAGTCATAAATGAAGACCGTAACTGATTCCATTTTTCAAGAATTTCTGGACCTGATTTTGCAAACTAACTTTATTTAGAAAATCCAGAAGAAAAACTTGTCTTATATAAAACAATCGCTGATTAAAAGCTGAAATTAGGCCAAGATCGCATTCTTTACTCTTCATGCCCCCACTTGGGTTCAAAACTTGTATTTATAGCTGTTCTGTTCATGTTCTTTGTATTGCTGAGTGTCAATACTAGAGAGAGAGAGAGAGAGAGAGAGAGAGAGAGAGGCATGGATGCTAAAGGTGATGCAAAGAGAATAGCCATGGCACTGTTCATGGCGGTGTTGATCCTCCATGCGCCGGGGGACGCAGAGGCCAAGTCTCTCACGTGCAAAATATTGATCGGAATCTGCAATGCCACTTGCGCGGTCACCATCAAACCACCCCTTTGCCTCGACCAATGCATCCCACCTAGCTGTCGGAACGAAACGCCCACCGAGGCCCTCAGCAGCTGCGATCTCCGTTGCAAGACCTCCGTGTGCTTCAAACGCTATTCAAGTAATTCGATTCGCCAACACTAGTTGATGTTGTCAACGCTAAATTATTTCTCAATGTAAAATGCGATTGAGTTTATCTTCGCTCACCTTTCTTTTTTTTTTTTTTTAATCAAATCAATGGCGATCCACTGTACATAGTACATGACTTTTCTAATGACTAGCCATTTTGATGTCTGCAGATGCCGAGAAAATTGAGGACTGTTTGGATTCATGCTATAACGATTGCGTGAAGTCTTCCACAAAATCCTAGAGCCTTCTTCAGCAGAAGAAGATATGAAGAAAAATGAATGTAATTGAAAAATGAATAAAAAAGTTTCCTTTTTCACTATTGTTGTCGTGATCTGTTCAAATCTTTAATACATTTTTCTTCAACCTGATAAGATATTTTCCTATAGTTGTATTTGTGATCTAACTATTTAATGATATTTTCCTTTCAAAACAGTCTCCAGAAAATATGGGGTCCGGGTATGGGGACGGCACATACATTATGAGGTCCAGCTATAGTTGTATATGTGATCTAACTATTTAATGATATTTTCCTTTCAAAACAATCTCCAGATAATACCAAGGAAGGACGCCATTGTTAGTCATAAATGAAGCTCATAACTGATTCCATTTTTCAAGATTTTTTATATATTCAAACTTATGTGCAAAGTTATTGCACTGGGGAACTTGTTTTGGCTTTCATAAGAAGAAAACCGGAGTGTTCTTCGAGGAGAGAGAGAACAAAACATAAGCTCCAAATATCTGAAGAAAACGATGTCAATGGTGATGGTGATGATGTTGACGTGGCGGGGGCCCATGGTGGAACCCGAACCCGAACCTAACTTGAGGTTGCCATGCCCCCTCAAATGGCACCTCAAATGTTTGTTTCACATTCCCTTCCTCAATTGTTACATCCCATGTCTTCGGAACAGCCCTATCAAGGCAACTCTCCGCTATTGCAACGTTGGTTGCGTCGGGTCAACGTGTCTCGAATTTGAAGGCGGCGCTGGTTAGTGCCTCTATTTTCGCCTTTCGAGCATTTATCTATGTTCGATGATTGAAATGATAATTGATCTATGATGTCTCTCTAGTTTAAATTCATCTCTCTACTCAATTAGAAATTTGGCATGTAGTTTTAGTTGATCTGTGATGTTTCATCTAGTGATGAAACACCCGAAAGCTTTTTGAAATTTCTCAAATTGCTTGGAAGTTTCTTTTTGATGGTCTTCCTGTATTTCAATCCAGACTAGCAAGGAGCACAAACTTTGCATGTGAAAGAGATAGAAAAGATAAATAAATTAAGCACAAACAATTTTTTAGATGTTTGGACTATTTAGGGAGATGAATTGGCTATTTCGGATAACGCAATAGATCTTAATTTACCCAAAATGAAAAAGATTTAAACATAATTTTGAAAAGCGCGAGAGATTTAAAGTATCATGCTTTGAAGGGTAAGAGACCGGGTTTACCTTTCAAATTGTCATTCACTTTTCATGGAATTCATCTGGAAAAATTTGAGGTTGAAACCATTTTCTGAATTTATTCTATTGAATAGAGAGTTTGGTTTGGGTGTTTGGATTGCTATTATAATTCGAATTTGACCACAGCAGAGCCACTATTTAAATTTTTTTCCTGAGGTATCAGATCTAGTATTTTGCATACATATTGCCAAAAGATTGAGTAATTTTTTTTCTTGACAATTTTCTCTGTCATTATTCCCTGAAACATGCCTTTCTATTCTCTTGCAGACCCTAAGAAAGCGAAAACATGTGCAGAGGCATGCTCCAAGGACTGCGAGAAGTCGTTCAATGGCGAACATAAAATAACAAGAGTCAAGTGACCATCGGTCAGCTTTCCTTGAAATCGAAACGTTTATTACCCAGTTTATTCAATCACAGTGCGAAGTTTTTGTAAGAGCACCATCCTACTTGCAATGTCTGCTGATGGACTAATTTCATATGCGCAATGATACTAAAGAATGCCCACCAACTAAGTTTTCTTTTGATAGTTTGGTTCACATGGATTTGGATGGCACGATCATAATTAACATCATAATTATGTTATTGCTGTCCAGAACTATCAGTTTGGGCAAAGTGCTACGTCATGAGGCTGTGAAGAAGATATATTACATGCAAATCATCTAGTGCGGGCTGTGTAGCATGCTGCTTGTCTTTTAACTAGGTTGGAGGTGAATATGTTCTTATTTAGGTATGAAAGCCACCTAATCAGACACCTCCTAATTCATTAAAAAAAGGGAAGAAGAGAAAGAAATGGGCAGCAACAGGGGCGTGATTTGAATGGGTGAGTTCAGATTCGTTACAATTCTGATGACTCTTTGGAGCTAAAAATGAGAAAATTAATGTTTTCTTACGTAGCCCCAAAAAAATGTATGTATGGATTAAGAAAGCGATTCAAGGTATGGATGCATGTTCTCGCGATTGCTAGAAGTTTTTAATAGCTCAAAGTCGGAGAATTATAAGAAATAACTAATTCAAAAAAGTCCGCGTGGTATTGAACAATGAGCATAAAATAAGAGCACAGTGACTATGAGTCATCTTAAATTAATGTCGAACCATTTATTACTCTATTTGTTAAATTACAGAGTCAGTTTACAGAAACATTATACTACTCGCAACGTATGTTGATGAAATATACGGTTAGATGAGTTTGATAATTTATTTCTGTGACACATCTAGTTTCATATTTGATAGGAGTTTATGTAAAGTGATGGTTTTACCCACGAGGATTTGGATTACACAGTTACAAATTGTAGAATAAATACCGTTCTGAAGTGTGGGAACGATACAGCACTTAAAGGAAAGGGCTAAATCATTAGATCATGCAGAAGATATTACTTGCACATCATCTAGCTGTGATGTGTAACGGCGTTCACTTTTAACTAGACCGGAGGTGGATAAGTTCTTATGCATGAGAGCTAGTTGACAATCCAACATCCTATCCTAATTCAGTTTAAAAAAGCATAAAGAAGTAGTGTCGATTTTTTTTTATAGCTATAATTATTCAATTTTTGGTAAAATTTTAATGTACACATGTCGAAAGGTCATGATTTACGTAATTAATCTTTTAAACTACCTATATTTATCGCGGAAAGTTTTTACAGCAATTTCCATTAGATAAATGAATATAATGCTGTCTTTATTTCAGTACGGCTTAACAGTGACGGCTAGCAACAACAGCAGTATTCATGACGTGCCACGAAAAAGCCATGCAAAGGAAGACAATGAATGGATGAATTGCCATTAAACCCACCGAATTAGCAAAAGACAAGAAATCTTTACAGCAACTGTCGGTTACATATCGAGTGGACGGCTTTATTTGTCGATTTAAAAATAAAACTACCAAGTAAGGTTACTGATCAATTCTAATGTTTCAATGGGAATCGCCTTTTTTTAGTAGAAAGCATAATTCACTTTGGAAATTTGACCATGAAGAGGTAGTCATGACATGATTTTCTTAACGGGTTCTTGGAAGAACTAGTTAAGTGATATTTAGATGTCAAAGTTTTGCAATGAAGGGTCTTCAATAATCAAACATGTGAAAATGAAAACCTTGTGTCAGATATCTAGGAAACTTTTTCTGTGGGGGCGAATTCAATCAAATTAAAACTTAGGTTACTTTTAATTCCAATTTCGAGTGTTGACCAACTCTCAAAATCCCATGGCTTAAAATAGTCAAAATCGGACCCAAGATTTTCAATTGTCATTGTCCCTAAATCTTGGCAATGTTTGTCATTTAAACTATTTATTATACGTGTCTCGAAATAAATTAATTGATTTTGGAAAGCTAATGCCTTTCAAAATGGAGTATCCTATCAGGGAAATAAATTTAAGGATCTTATTGTTGTGGTTGACTTTGAAACGTTGCGCTTGTTTCACTTCTTCATTGGTTAAAACAGTCTCATCAATGCAGTGTCCTGATGATTTTACCTTCGCGGGTTCCCCTTGTAGCATCCGAGAGCTACTATGCATTGGATTTTTTCATTTTTTTTTTCTTGTGGATCCCAATTTCTTTCATCTTCTTACTTTTCTCACTTTTGCAGGCAATCCTCCTTTCAAGCTTTTTGTAAAACTTTGTATCCTCAGGTAATGTTGAGAAGATGCAGAGGGTGATATTGTTAGAATTGTGAGGCCACAACAAGCATGAGTCGGCAAGGCTCCACACTGGAGATTTCCGTTTGGGACTCATCGTCAGAGACCTTCTTAAGTGGCATCTGCTTCGGCCTTTTCGACATGCCGATTCGCGATTTGTCGGACAGTTCACTGGATCCACTATGATGTCGCCTTGAGGGTAGCAACATGGTGGAGAAGAGCCACGTCTCCGGTGACATCCAGCTCTCCATCTGGATTGCACCCAAGGTGTGTAGCTCGAACGCACTGTATGTGGCTCGCGCATGCTCCAAAGTCTATCAGTCTCCAAAGTTGTGGTACTTGCAGGTGACGGTGATCGAAGCTCAAGACCTCCACATCACTCTGAATCTACCGCCACTGACGACGCAAGTGGTGAGGGTTCAAGGCATAGTCCGCGTAGACATGACGAGAGTCAAGGAGCACAATTTCTTTATATCTTGATCTAATTGTTTGTTCCCTTAAGTAATTGATATTGCCAAGTATGACGACGAGGAGTTAAAACATTATGCTACATTACTCATT
The DNA here is from genome assembly GCA_024500025.1 of Syzygium aromaticum. Classification (NCBI taxonomy): domain Eukaryota; kingdom Viridiplantae; phylum Streptophyta; class Magnoliopsida; order Myrtales; family Myrtaceae; genus Syzygium; species Syzygium aromaticum. Next base: position 7,908,635 of record CM044890.1, read on the forward strand.
TTCTCTTTCTTGAAGACCGACTTGAGTTCAAAGAAATTCTTTTGACCCTACTTGCTAATTTCCTGTGCTAAGGAGGGGAAAGTTTTGCATTTCTATTTCGTTTAGTTATTCAAGGTGGTGTTCTAGCCTAGGCTTCTTTTTTTTTTTGGTCTGTTCTAGCCTAGGTAGTTTTTTAGTTTCTTATTTGAATATGGCGAAGAAGCTTGTCCGTAAATGAATTAGCGCTCCAAGCTTTAGTGTTTCATTCTATTTTTCGAGGTGGTGTTCTACCTTAACTCTTGCGCCCCGCATCCTCCTCAACTCCGCCGGAGGGTATTAGAAAGGAAGATAGTTGCTTGAAGAGAGAGAAAGAGATGGGGAAGAGGATGAAGCAAAGTGGGACTCACAAGTAAAGAAGAGAATGAAACCACAAGGGGACGGGATATGCATGGTAAAGGTGGGACTCATGAAAGGTAAAATCGTTAGAACACTGTATTGAGGAGTATTTTAGCCAAACAAGGAGTAAAAAAAGTGCGACCCCTTTTTTTTTGTTTGGTCTCATCCTATCACGGTTGCGAAATCCTATTCTCTCATTTAGGCGTCCCCACCCAGCCCACCAAGAGGGTAGGAAATCGAACTCGCCACTTCTCATTTATAAGTGGGAAGGGTGGTCACTGGGGCAACCCCTAGTTGTTAGCGTGACCCTTTGAAACGAACCCTTTTTTCCATAATCCAAAAGTAGAGTGAGCATAATCGGCTTTAATTTGGGCAAAATTGCCTTGCTTAAGAAACAAGAGATCCAAACTGCCTTGCTTCAGAAACAAAAGATTCAACCAACGCTAAAATGGGAAATAGGATTAAATAAATTCACTTTTTTCCTTAAATAGAGAAAATCGTGTTATGTAATATCCATATTGGTCAAATTAGAGGTTAAACAAAAGATTCAACCAACCGAAGTGATGCTTTCTAGAGGAGCGCGGCGATGACAAGTGAAGCTCAGTGACGGCAAAATTGTTTGATACTTTGATTATCACCAGCAATCCTGCAAAAAAAAAAAAAAAGTTTCTAGCGCGATGGCAAGAGACTCTTCTAACGCGACGAAGACTGACAATATTGGTCATCTCCATTAGGTTACTGTTGACACAAAAAAATGATACGGTCATTGATACACACGTTCCAGACACGGGAACGAGGAAAACATGTAAATGGCATGTGAGGAAGGATAAAAATAATCTTATGCATAGCACATGAACACCATCATGCACGTTTAAACTATCGACGGGCATAGGAGTTAACACGCGGCGATCGATGACTATATTCTTTAATGTCACATGTCCAGTTCTCGAAATACGACAACGGATGGTTGGTATTTGCCAATATGGGCGCCGGCGGTAAATTTTCAATGAAGGAATTTCAAATACCATTCAAAAACTTGAAATGGTCAACATGGTTAGCATTAAGAATGCACAAGGTGGAGGGAACAATTACTATTCAGGAACCAGTATGGAGCCATCATCGATGACTCTAAACTAGTTAACACATGGTGAAGACGGTAATTCAAGAACATGATGCTTGCGGAAATGAAGGAGTATGAATGAGATTGACAGAAGTTACTTGAAGAAGCACAACTGCTGAACGTAGTCAAGGAACGATTAATACAAAGGCCCTCCACACAAATTAAACAAAATGTTATCTTTCAATTCTAAACTTTACCGCACGGTACTTTCAATTCCCCAATTGTATAACTTTCATATCCATATTATCGATTAAATTCCGATGCGATATTTCGATATAGTCAAACTTTATCGTCGATTAAATTCCAGCACAATTTGTTTACATTTGTACCCACTGTACTTTCTAGGCTTTGTAGTCGATTATATTTCGGCATGATTCAAGTTTGTATAGTTTTGATCGAAGTGAAGTTGATTCCACAGTTTGCCTAGATACCTCTTGTCCGAAATCGCCACAAATTTCGGTCTCCTTTGTTTACAAAACCGAAGAATGACTTTCGATGAAAGATAAATTGTCACGGGAACCAATTCTGGCGAAACAGTTATTGGATTGCTTCGCTAAGGTCATTGATGAGACGCTGAAGGACACGCACGAAACAATGCTGGAGTCGCGTTGGCCGCAGAATTAATCCGAGCTCTCACTCGGGATTTGCCGGCTCGTTGGAAGTGTTCTTGAACGTTGCAGGCAACAAGAGGGGCGAAGGCTCGAGGTGCACGTTACAAAGACTCGCTTGGGTACACTAGCATAGGGCCGCCAAGAAGCTGAGCGCATCATCAGGAACAATGGACGTGGGGACCTACGGATTCAACTGGGCTGAGATACCACCGGCGCAAGGCTGAGGGACGTATGTTTTGTCAGGCAAATTCAGAGGCTGATCACTCGGGGGTGTCGAAATCAAACCGGAAAACCGGAATTGAAACCGAAATTTCGTGCATTTTCGGTTTGGTTGGGGTTAAGGTTTGAATAATGAAAAAAATACCATTCTTTATTGCGGTTTGGATAGTTTCGGTTCGTCACCTCTTCTTAATGTGTGTGGGATGACTAAACATTTTCTGTCTTTGCCAAAGGAGAAATTCAATCGTGCAATCCACCATCGAGCCATTGAAATTTATTCAACGCGGACATTCTTTAAAGTGACTAAATGCAATACAATATTAATATCAGCATTTTTATTTAGGATGGGTTGGAATTTGATCCCTAATTATTATGTAATGAATAGCGTAAATTAGTTGCCAAAATTTAGATGTCAATATGCTGTCATGTATTTTATTTATTTATTTTTATCATTCTTAATTTTTTTTGGGTCAAATTGTCACTCTCACTTTTTTTTTTGGTCGAAGTGACTTTCACTTCAAAGGCTCACTTTTATGATAAATTTGTTTTTGGGTTAGTCTCACAATATTTTCTATATTAAAGGATTGGTGGTTTTTTTCTACGATCGACAAAGACACTTTTATGCACGAAATGTAATAAGTTTTTTGGGCATGTGAAAATATACTAAAAACAATGACGTAAAAATGTTATGCACTTTCAGACACGTTATTATTTTTTCGTAGACACACCATGATCCATGGTTATATTTTCCATAAAAAAAATAGTGAAATTTAACTATTTTATATTAATTTTTTCTTAGTTTAGGAAAAACTTGATTTAATTAAATTTTATCATATTCTTTACTTTGGGAAATCTTTAAAGTATTTTTTTTTACAGGAGAATTAGGTATTTTGAAAATGTCTTTCCTCTGGAGTGCTAACGTATATAGAGGTAAAATATGATAATAAAAAAGAAAAAGATTACAAGGTGGTGTTGGTATGAATGGTAATACCCACTTAAGAAATAAAAGAAAAACCATGTTAAATTCTTAACATTGGCAGTGAGAATCTGCCCAGAAAAATCAAAAACGGAAAAAAAAAAAAAAAAAAAAAAGGGAAAAAGAATAAATTTAGGTCCGCCATTTTAAATTTCAATTGCATTTTTATAGGCAATTTCGCCTCTTTAGCGACAATGGGAGATTTAGTCATAATGGGAAGTCGTAATAGCCCCACAAGAAAAGAAAATCCCAACTTGAAAATAACCACCCCTAATCAGCAGGTTTGTCAAGTATTATTGTAACAATATATGTTTGGGAATTACAATTATCTTTCTCCTTTGGGTTGATGACTTGGAAAATCCACATCCTCAAATAAATCTCCCTCCATCCAAAAAGTAGAAATTATCAACGGCTAAAAGCATTAACCCTCATGACCTATGTGGTCGCATTATTTGTTTGGTAACGATGGATAGAATTACTATATAGACAAATGAAAATTATCGTCCTGCATCTATATAAACAGCATAATCACATGACTAAACCAAAACACAGCAAATAGACTACGAATCATTACTCATTTGAAAACAAATCAAACACGGATGTCAAGAGTTGTGCTAAATTAGCGGTGCTGATGCTGGAGGCCATGATACCGTTGCAGGCATCCGCCGCCGAGGTGAATTCATTGAAATCGGCCTTTTGCAAGTTCCATTGCTTTACGGCTTGTATTGTGTTCCCCGACTATAATGCTTGCCATCTCCCATGCTACAAGAATTGTATGGGTGCAGCGGAGGTCGAGCCTCGCCGGATCTGGCGAGGCTCGACCTTGCCATTGCCGGGCGAGGCCGACCTCGCCCAACGCCGGAGAGGTCAAGCCTCGCCAACGGGGCCGACCTCACCGGCTTCCGCCTCTGGCCGGTCTGGTGGCCGATCGCCGGTCCGGCGACTAACTAGGAATTGAAAAGAAAAAAAAAAGGTAAAGAAAAAATAAAAAAAAAATTAATAAAAAAATTGAAAAATAAAAAATAATATTAAAAAATTAGTTCAGGGTAAAATTATCACATATATACCAGTTTGGGATTTTTTGTGGTCAAAAAAATAGTTCAGGATATATTTGTCACAAGTGTACCAGTTTGGGGTTTTTTATAATCAAAAAAATAGTTTTGGGTAAAATTATCACAAGTATACCAGTTTAGGGTTTTTTGTGGTATTAACCGTATTTTGTAATGGCCAGTGTATACATCATGCATTTTCTAATTGGATTTGCTGCCATCGGGGTCTTATGTGCTGGTCGTGCTCCCTGTTTTGCAAATTTGTAGTGTTTTCGTCTTGTTTTTTTCAAGTATATGTTTTGTGTTAACAACTGATCCAATTATTCGTGGGAGTTGTGAATCTTCTATATTCCACGAAGTAAAGGCCTAGTGGAGTTGTCAGAATTAATTGTATTTGATGGACCAAACTGTTCTTTTGGCATTTGGTGTGATTTTGTTTTTGGACCCGACCCGATCACGACCCGATCCATTTGTTTGACACCCCTACCCGTACACAACGGGTGGACAATCAACAATGAAACAAGGTGTCCAAAATTTTCCTAACATAACACTTACTTCGATTTATGGATGTGCATGAAAATACCATGGCCAAAATTTTAACAAATCAGAACACTTACTTCAATTTTGCAGTATGCATGAACATGCCTCTAGGGTTAGCTTGGGAAAATTATCAAGAAAGTTTTAAATCTATTGTAATTGTGCTAACTCAATTCTAAACATTTGTGTGTTTGTGCAAAACTCATAGAATCAAAACAAATCGTGAAAAACTTATATGAATAACATTAATATGTACTAAACATCATATACTTTTTAATGCCACTACAGGCTAATGCTTCTTACTTTTTAATATTCGGAATAGTTTAAAGAATAAATTATATAATTCTTACATGTAAGAACCATAGGCGGCAGCAGCAACAACAACAACAGGAATAATAATAATACACTATATTAAATTTAAAAATAACAATAACATCATCTTAAAAATTGAACCATATCCTAAGGCTCCGTTCGTTTGGCGAAAAATATTTTTCTGGAAAATATTTTTTGGGTTTTCCGGTGTTCGGAGGGCAGAAAACGTTTCCTGTGGGAAAACATTTTCCTTCCCTCTCTCACATAATAGCCTAAGTTTATGGAAAATGACTTCCGCTTCTGAAAAGCGGAAATCATTTTCCACCAAACTCCTCCTTCCTCCCTCCGATCGCCGGCCGCCGCTGCCGCCGCCGCCGGTCGCCGGCCGCCGGTTGCCGGCCGCCGCTCGTCAGTCGCCGCCACCCGCAGTCGTGGCTGCCCATCGCAGCCGTCGGTTGCCGCCGCCACCACCACCGATAAAAAATATTTTCCAAAACTTTTTCATGTTGGTTATCGAACACCAGAAAATTACGTTCTGGGAAAACATTTTCCAGGAAAATAACTTTCAGGAAAATATTTTCAAAAAACACAATATTTTCCGCTAAATGAACGGATCCTAAAGCTCACTCTATTTTTACTCATTTATTAGGTTCTCCCTCCCCCGCCCAATTAAACGGTTTACAATATCTCTTGTGGGTCCCGCTCTTTAATTTAATATTATTTCCTTTTTTTTTTGTTTTGATTTTTCCATACGTAAGACTACCCATACCCCTCTCAATATCATTTGTTGATTAAACGTGAGGCCCACTCTTGACTTAAGATTATTTTTTTGCCTTCTTTCTTCTTTTTTGGTTTTTTCCTTTTCTTTTGCCATGTTTATCATTTTGAAGTATTTATTATATGAGTCAAGGAATAATTTGAATTGATTTTGGAAAGTTAAGGCCTTTCAAAAATAGAGTCTTCAATTAGGGAAATAAATTCAAAAGGATCTCATTCTTGTGGTAAAGTTTGTAAAGTCCCCAAATTCCATTATCCCAAAGAAGACTGGGCAGAATAGGCTTTGTTTTGGGCAAGATTGCATTGCTTTGCAAACAAAAGATTCCACCTACCCTAATTCGGGATATATAATTTAAAACAAAGGTGAGGTTATTCTCACCTCTATACGACTAGATTCACTCAGTTTCACTAGATCAACCAAATTATCTTTGAACGTTTCCACATTTGTACGATTTCCTTCTATTTAGATAATTTCTTATTACGATTTTCTTTCAAATATAAACTTAACACTGTTCAGAAAATAAAAATTGCCCTTCCTCTTCGGCATTGCTCTTGTGCAAGTTGCCCATTTTTTTTGTCACTCTTACTGAAAATGCTTACTTTTATGGTACATTTGTTAGTTGTTATTTGATTAGTGTCGGAAAATAATATCAAATCACTTTATTTTTCAAACCAAAGAAATTGGCGATTTTTTCTACCATCGAGACACATATTTGTCATAACATATAAGAAGTTTTGGGAACCATCCTAAGATAATTTAAGTTTCCACGTTGACAAATATGATAAAATCTCGGTGATATGATAACATTTATCATATCCCCGTTGCTGCGTACGCCCAATACAGATAAAAATGGATATATTACTGATAAAATTATCTTACGGG